>JAOQMS010000001.1:9650498-9677716 GCA_027563885.1 Erythroxylum longipes | reverse complement strand
ATAATAATAATAATAATAATAATAATAATAATAAGGATATTTTGGTCTTTTTGTTAGTTATTCCTTTGTCATTCCAAATTTATATTCTCAAACCAAGCACTGGCATAGAAATTCTTTATCTATTCTATTCTTTCAACCAAACAAAGTAATACTCATTCTATTCTATTCCTCATCTTTTCTATTCCTCAGAATAACTATTCTATTCTTTATCTATTCCATTCTTTGAACCAAACAGCCCATAAGTTTATCCAGACAACCGCCTTACGAATCAGGAAAATAGACCAATCTAGGCAATAATCACACAAGCTCGGATTATTTAGCTTATGTTACGTTATCTTTAATGATTTGGAACCATTAGTTGCTACACATGAATCAGGAATATAATGATTACGTATTGCATTCGATTCTAGCAATGAGTTTTCATAAAAAACGATTCAATAGAGCATTAAAATCATTATTATTCAAATACCCAATCAATCTATACAAGATAACACAATCAATTTTTAATAAGAGAAAGAAACAACAAAACAATAAAAAATACTTAACTCAGGTCATTGACGACAATGTCACCTCCAAATCGATGTCGGAAACTTAATCTTTCATGGATCTCTCTAAAAAAATAGTTGAGCCTACTTAAATAATGTTATCGAAGTCCGCTTCAGTTCTTCACTCAATGCCACAAGCTTTTCCTATCTCTACTCCTATTCATTGATTTGACAAATAAACATTTGTCCGTCTACATTATTCATGTAACTCCTCTTCTCACGCTACTGCTCTTCTTTGTTTTTGTCACACCTCCACTGTAGCTTGATGTGATGAATTAATGTTAGTGGCCACGCCACTGTTCACGCCTCTCTTCTCTTCTCTTTGGCCAAACGTCTGCGTTACACAGACATCGTTTGCATGAAACGTAGACGTCGTCTGCGTAAAATGCAGATTGCTTTTTGATGCTTAGTGCTATCGTTTTGCTCATGGCTTTCTCCTCATGCGTTGTCGTTTTCTTCTTCAGCTCCTATTGAATTTTTCTTCATTTTTCCAGCAAGCAATTTTAATTCTTCTTCTTTTCTTTTAATTTTCTTTTTCTCGATTCATGAAGACAAGTGAAAATTAATCTTCGAAAAATGGCCTAAATATAGTGCTTTCGACTCAATTTAATTCCTTCACTTCCAAAATGTACCTAAAATCAAATATGAATCAAAGTGAGCATTTTAAGCATTTTTCTATCATTAATCGCTAAGTGTAATTGATTAAATGTATCAACAATTAAACACATATCAATGTTCCCCACACTTAGCTTTTGGCGGTCCTTGGACAAAACATCCAAATTAAGCTCAAAGACCCGAAACATTTACTCATTTCTCATATTTTCCAAGAATACATAATCATAAACAAAGATTAATGACTTTCAAAAATCATAGCAAGAATTCAACATTCAATGATTCTACTCATGATCAATCAACGAGCATCATCTTCAGAAACTGAGCAATCTAATAGTAGACTCAGAAAATGTGTTTAAATAAAATATATCTATAGGTACACTCAACACCATTCATGATCATGACAATCCATAACTTTGCATATCATTTTATTTCTCCACCACTATTGTTCACATGCAAAATCATGAATCAAAGGACTTTTTAGGGTTGTAATGTGGGCAAAGGTAAGGTGAGATGTATTTAGGTCATGTAGCATGAAAGCTATTAAGCTAGTGAAACAAAGCAACATTCATCAAAAATTGGGTACCGTCAGTTATGACGAATGCAACATTTATATTTCACAACTCATTTAAGTTATCACATATAAACCACATGAAACATATACCAATCCGAAGGAATGCTCATACAATTTATGCCAACAATACATTGGAATCATAATACAAGCCAATATCTACCTCATATCCAATATACTCAAATAATCCATTCTTCACAACTTTAGGAGAATGCATTAATCATAAACAACTTTTCAACATATATGCACTTGCTCCTAGATAAATTTGTTTAAACAAATTTTTTTCATTTTCATTTTCTTCTTCTTTTTATTTTGTTTTATTTTATCTTTTTTCTCTTTTCTTTCTTTTTTTTAACATTAAAAGAAACTACGTTAACATAAGAATTTCAATGATAAGACATAAAATAACATTCCAATCATTATAGCCAATCCACACATATGTACACCCCCACACTTACACTTTTGTACATCCACAAACTCACCAATCACAAATGCTCCACTAGCTTTATGGCTTGGGTAGGACATTTGGTTAAGTGTAAAGCATGTAATGTGGTTGATACAAAAAGAAAGGTTAAAGCTCAAAGGGGTTTATCAAGGGAAAAATCATGTCAATAGGATATGTTATTTGGCTAATGTAGTTTATGAAAAACAAAGAATGCCTAATCAAATCCATGTTAATGCATGTCATAAAAATATGGTCTCTAATAGAAATTCAATGCAAAATTAGGATGTACATGTTATGAAGGTCACACATTATCAAAAGACAATGAGATTGATATGGATGTTTCAGTCTAATAAGGTGCTATTCTTCTAAAGATAATACACATCAACCAATTACAAGAGCAAAAGTACATGCCAAAGTTGTTATGAAACTCTCTACTCATGATTAAATAATCCTAGAAGAAATAGAAAACGAGCAAATGTTTCTTTGCTTGTTTTATTCTTTCTCTCATTTTGATTGAAAACTTAAAAACAAGCAAAAAAAAAACCAATAAAGAAACACATATGCATAAAAAATGCAAAAATTTAAAAGCAAAGAAATTTACTTCCCTTAGATTGCCTCCTAAGAAGTGCTTTTGTTTAGGGTCACTGGCTCAACTTCATACTTTCTTCACGTGACAAAATTGTGATCTTTTGGTGGCACATGCGGTTGCTCCATGTAAGGTTCTTCGAGATAGGGTCTTAGTTGATAATCGTTCCTATTTAGGTCCTTCCCTATCCTTAAACTTTCAATCTCTATTGAGGCCATACACTCGGGAAATATTTCGAACATCTCTTCACCTTTTTCTTCCTCGTTTAGTTTCTTCAATCTGCCATAAAAAGGTAAAGAGTTAGTTTAAAAAATAATTATAGACTCAATACTTACCTCTGAGTAAAATGATATGTCCTTTTCAGCTTCAAGCTCCTTCTCAACTTCTTCTTCTTCACAAGCAATTTCTTGAGTACTACACTCAAGATTCTCAAACTTCTCTTCACTCTGTAAGGTCTCCGTGCTAATATCCATCGGGTACTCGTTAGGTTGATATGGTTGCACCTCTTTACTTTGTGATGCTAGGCAGTTGATAGCTTCCATCAATTGATCCGCCTGGCTTAGCAAGTTCTGGATTCTACTAGAATTGCAAAGTGTTATCAACATACACATTAACTAATTCTTCCAAGGATGTACTTGAGTCTTAATAGGAAGCTTCTGGTCTGTACAGGAATTGTTATGCTTCCTGCAAATAATCATGGAAGTAATTCCTATCCATAACAAAAATTAGGTTGATCAGTCCAAATATTGTTATAGGATTGAGAAGATGAATTAAAGAAAAAATTACTTTCATCCATATTGATTTTTTTAAATCACAAACACGAAACAAAAAATGAAAAGATCATGGAATAAATGAAAAGAAATTAATTACGAACAAATAAATACAAAACACTAATTAAAATCATAAACAAAAACTAAACACCACACTCCCTGGTAACAGCGTCAAAATTGACCGGCGCATTGTAACGCTAGTCAAAATAAAATAACTAGACTACTACTGTAACAGTAGCGAGTCTAGGTCGATCCCACAGGGAGTGTTCGGTTAGCTTATGAAATGAAATTAATTGATGTTTACGTAATTGGCAGGGGGGGTTTATTTAATAAGAAAATAAAATAAAATAAACCTAATGAAAACAATTAAAGAAAACATGCAAAAAATGATAAAACTAGGGAATTAGGTAGGGATCCAGTTCTTTGGTTCAATCTTGGCTTACAACCTAATTAAACACAATTCATTGATTTGTTGTTCTTTTATCTCCCTTAGCAATTATTGGTCGTAGATTAACAACAAGCTCTGTTAATCCCAATTTTTCCTTAGATCCTAGTTAATAACGAAGCGCTCATTAATTAACCCTAGCTATTGGAAAATCTAGAATAAGCTCTCTAAGTTTATTCGGACAACTGCCTTATAAATAAGAAAAATAGACCAATCTAGGCAGTAATCACTCAAGCTTGAACTATTTAACCTATATTATATTATCTCTAATGATGCAGAACCATTAGTCGCTACAAAAGAGTCGAGAATACAACGATTACGTATTGCATTCGATTTTAGCAATGAGTTTTCATGAAAAACGATTCAATAGAGCATTAAAATCACCATCATTCAAATACCCAATCAATCAATACAAGATAACATAATCAATTTCTAATGAGAGAAAGAAACTATAAAAAATACTTAACCCGGGTTATCGGTGTTGATGTCACCTCTAAACTGGTGTCGGAAACTTAACCTTCCATGGGTCTTTCTAAAGAAAATGGTTCAGCCTACTCAAATAACCCTACCGAATCCCCCTTTGGTTCTTCACTCACTGCCGAAAGCTTGTCCTATCTTTACTCCTATTCATTGATTTGAAAAAATAAACATTTGTCCACCTACACTATTGACGCAACTCCTCTTCTCAGGCTACTGCTTTTCGTTTCTGTCGCACCTCCACTGTAGCTTGATGTGGCAAATTAATGTTGGTGGTTACGCCACTGTTCATGCCTTTCTTCTCTTCTCTTTGGCTAAACATCTAAGTGAAATGTAGACGTTGTCTGTGTTATGAAGGACATCTGTGTGAAATGCAGACTGTGTTTTAATGCTTAGTGCTGTCATTTTGCTCATGGCTTTCTCTGCATGCGCTGCCGTTTTCTTCTTCAGCTGTTATTGATTTTTTCTTCATTTTTCCAGCGAGCACTTTTAATTCTTCTTCTTGTCTTTTAATTTTCTTCTTCTTGATCTATGAAGACAAGTGAAAATTAATCTTCAGAAAATGACCCCAATGTAGTACTTTCGACTCACTTTCATTCCTTCACTTTCAAAATATACCTAAAATCGAATATGAATCAAAGTGAGCATCTTAAGTATTTTTGTATCATTAATTGCTACGTGTAAATGATTAAATGTATCAAAAATTAAAAACATATCAGCCATTCAGGCCTGATTGGGCTTAGATTCAGACTTTTGGCTGGAAACAAACTCGTGCTAAATTTTTTAGGCCAAGGTTGAGCCTAGGCCGGTTCATCCCAACCTTACCCATTGACGGGCCAACCCTATTTCCAAGCCCAATTGAGATATACATCTCCGATAAAGATAAGTTAAGTTGTATCAAAGATGACTTACATTAACCCTCACAAACCCAACATTCTAGAAGTGGCACTTGATAATGACATCGTGAAGGAATAGTTGATAACTTTTAGATTACTTATTAATTGGTAGCTTCATTCAATTTTTAACAATAAAATAAGTGTAAGATTCCAGTGCTACAACACAATTTGACAATGGTGACACCTCCAATATGTGTAATCTCTAGTGTTGGTTATCATGTATCAAGTAAGTTGGTGGTTCCTTTGAAAAAAATTATGACAACTTGAAAATCCAAAAGGATATAGTTTCGCACAAATTATGAACTAGACACAGAAGTTATAAGTTTTATGACAAATACAAAAAAAAATCAAATACGAAATAAACAAATCAACACCTAAGATTTTGTAACACAGTTCGATACACCTTGCCTACATCTGCGAGGCCTTCACTCAGCTTAAACAACTTTCACTTGTGATACAACAATAATTTTACTTAAGGCATTATAGAGCCGACTCATGCTATTCTTGACACTATCCCTCGTCCTCACAACCTATGAAAGTATTTCACTCCCAATAACATGACCACCTCGTGCTAACCTCAACAGAGAATTTTCTCAACAATATTCGATAATAAAGAGAAGAACTAAACAACTCAAGTAATTTAAACAATAAGGAAATAAACAAAGGCACTTGAGATAAGAAAACAACTCCCTTAACAATGCAGCTTCATCAATGAAAGAATGGGAAATTGTTCACCAAAAATTCTGCTATGAACCTTCGATAATGTCATTGAGTTATCCCACACATAGTAGCCACAAAAACTCAAGTAAACAACAAACGTTTCATCAATGGAATGTCATAAACATAAAAGCTGCAACAACTCTATCACTTTTGGAAATTCTTCACACAAAACACAATATTCAACAGCCCAACAAAATCACACAACCCTTGGAGAAAACCAAGCAACAAATTTGGACATAATCACTAGAAAAATAAACATTTCTTCACCAAAACATTACAACCAATGGAGCTGCAACACCCACGACAACTACTGGAGTTTTTCACACAAAACATACCACAAAAGACCGCCCAAAAAATCACTCATGATGGACAGAAAATGCAGCTACCCAATCTGGAAACAATCTTTGAAAATTAGTTTCCAAAGATCACTTAAAATCCCCAGAAATCTAGCTGCCAAGTCACCATGTCCCTATTTGTTTTTCCCACAAGAAAAAGCAACAAAACAACCCTAATAAATTATGCAATAGGTAGATAAAACATAGCTATCCAATGCAGATATTGTGACAAAATAAACAAACATTTCATCACTAAAATGGTACAAACAATAGGGATGTAAAAACCTACGAAAACTGTTGGAGATTTTCAACCAAAAATAATGATTGGACAACCCAAAAAAATCACGCCCATTACAGAAAAATACGGCTGCCCAACATAGATGCAATCCTAAAAAATCCAACTGAATGCATAACCAATATTATGCTCTTTTATCTTATTTAAAAATCGATAGAACAACGATCCAAAAATCCACACTTTTGCATTTAAAATACAAAAACATAAATTACCCAAAAACCACCAAACTTGCAGCTGCCAATGATAACGTAAATTACCAAAGTTACAGCTGCTATAGATAAGAACAGGCTACCAAAGATATCTACAAAACCACCAAAATATCTGCACATTATCTTGATTATGATATGGTGATATTATCCCAAATAAATCCTATCATCACTAGGATTTTATCTTTCATTTAATTTTATCTTCAAGAGTCCCAACCAAGGTAACTTCCAAATATCCAACTATGTCCAGTTACACATAATGCTTAAAATTAATTTAAAAGATATCATAACATATATCTTAACACAACTTATAAGATTATAATAAGAGATTGATTTCTGGCGATTGACCCAATGACATGTGATAATGATATATAATGATTCAAGAAGAGCAAATTTGGATTTTTCTTGAAGGCCTTGATGATAAACTCAATAAGATTCATGGTGACATTCTTTAGATGAATTCATTACAGGTGTGTGTTGTCATGTGCACCTAAAAATAATATCTTACTCTAAAAAACTATATAATGGTGGAAGCAATGTTTGATTCTATAAAGAGTACCTAGCCTTGTTTTGTACTTTACAAATAAGAATAAATAAAGGAATTTTTATTGTGATAAAGCAATGACAAAAACTTAATCAAGAAATACTACAAATTAAAATAAAGGAATTACTAGGAAACAAACCTTTGTTCTAGTCCATATCTATATTGAAAATCGCATATTGATTACCAATATAAAATACATTAACTTATAATTTTAATATTCATTGTTAGAATTAATTTTTATCTCTTCTTAACATAGAAAAACAATAGTTACTCAATATACACATCAAATAATAAAAATAAATAAGATTTCAGATTTTAATTCATACTAAATGATCAATTTCCTTTAATCAAGTGTAGAAAATCATCCATGTAAGGCTATATATGAGACAAGGAATAAGAAAAGTGAATATGGTTGTTTCCCTAAACTCTAAAAACCTTAATATGAAGAACTAATAAAAAGTTAAGGTTTGGGCGCTTTAAATAGCGGAATCCTTGTATGAAATCCATACAAGGCACGATTTTAGACACTATGTGTCCTATGCTATAGATCTATATGATTTTACCTAGGGATCCAACTTTGACATGCCCATTTCTAATGCTATAGATTGCTTTGTCTAAATATCTTCTAGGTTAAAACACAACTATTTCTTAGATTGTAGATCTTCTTTAACTTTTTCGAATTAGAAAAGGGCTCAAACAAACTTGTACCTGAGACTATAGATCTTCCTAGATTTTTTTTGAAAATAAATACTAGTTCGGACAAACTTGTGCCTCATACTATATTTCTTCTTAGATCTTTTTTCTACCACATGACCTACCACCAACTCATATGATAAGTTATGTCTTCATCCCCAATAGTGTTATATGTGGCTTTGTCTTTAAGCTTAAATTTGACTTTTTTTTTCAACTAATAACTCCAAAAAAATTAAAATATGAAAGTTTTAGACCTCTTTATAAGCTTTATTTGGCATCTTGAATCATCTCAGTCAAAATTTGATTGAGAGATTTATGCCTATTTGTGAAGAAGTGTCCAAATTGTCTACAATTTTTCAAACGACCTCATTTTGCACTTAAAACCTCTAATTACTTCCCAAATCAAAATATAAGAGTAATGAGTACATTTAAGCATATATTAGGTATAAAAGAGTAAACTAAAAGGGGGAATGTGTCATTTTTCATTCCTTTAAGTAGGTTTATGCTCACATCTATTGAGAAGCAGTGCGAAAATCAATTATGATGGTTAACACCCTGAAGGCCTCCTTAGGTGCAGTCTTAGCTTTAAAAGGATTGTACATAGAAAATTTGCCTCTTTTCCCACCGGTTCCACTTCCTTTGATAATAGAGGCAAATCCAACTCGACTAAGAAATGGAAGCAATTTAATAGGCTCAAGTGTTCTAAAGAAAACTTAAGACACGTGCTTTAAACTATATGGATGTCCTAATAAATGGCATTACTCTAAGCCAAAAAATGTCGTGAGGTTTCAAACATCAGTTGTAACGTCCCAATATCCCATGTTAGGGGCTAGGACCCCGGAAAAGTGTATACTGAGCAATTAGAAGTGCATTTCATGCATCATATGGCATATTTCAATATATGAATTGTGTTGAAATTCATGAAATAATTGTACATGCATTCATTGACATTTTCCGGGTATAATTGAGTTATAAATGTAATTAAAATGCGAATTGTGATTTTTATGTATTGAAAATTGATTTGGAGACTATTATTATTATTTTAGAATTTTTGGTGAATTTTAGAGAATTTTCGAAAATTTGGAGTATTTTTTTGGACTAGGAAAAATGTTGATATAAAATAAGTGATGAATGGAAGAGTAACATGTGGCAGCATTGTATGTTGACACATAGCCCACATGCAATGGTCAAATGTGGAGAGGTATTATGCTTACACGTGGTCTTGTTTATGATACAAAGAAATTACTATAGCTTTCATGTATGTTCTTCACTGAATTGTTGTTCTTCACCAAGATCACCAAACTTTTTCCTTGTTCCTTCAACATAGAAACAATTTGACTGTTTATGGTTATGTATTTGGCTTCATCAAAGTAAACTTTATTCTTGTTTATCCTTCATCCACCAAAATCACTGCTGGAAATTTTGTTGTATCAAGTAAGTTATGTTTCACTATTTTCGTTATGTTTCATTATTTTCATGAATGGTTTTTGACGATGTTATAATGTTTGGAAATGGATACATGCAAGAGTAAGTTAGGCTTTCAGTGAGAAAAATAAAGAATGTATAAAAAATAAACATGCAGAAAAAGAATGGAAAACTGCAGAAAAGATGAACTGAAATAGAGTTGCGTGAATAGTGATATGTTTTTTATGGTTGTTAGTAATCAGGGATTTTAATTTGTTTGTCTTGAGTTTTTGAGTGTAACAGAATCAAGAGCAAAAAAATGTGATATAGAACTATATGGCTATAGGTTCTGCTTTGGGTTTTGGATTGTTATTGATTATGAAAAGAATTACTGTAGAGAGAGGAAGATGGTTTGCGTGTATAATTTTGGTGTTTGAAGTCTGAATATGAACTAGAACAACTTTGAGTCTTTTGGCTATAACTTTTTCATCTAACCTCTGTATGACATGAGAATTCAACCAACGAATTCATAATACATTGTTCTTTATCTACATAAAAATTTAGAACTATCTGAATTAAATTGGAAGGGATTGATTGACGAGTTTAGGATGAAAATGTTTAGGTGTGCTGGAATATTATGAACTGGAATATTTTCATTGAATATGCTTCAATGTTTTGCTTATACATTGATCTATAGATGTCCAAATGAGTTGATTATTGACTCAGATTAAAATAGAGAAATATGGCTACATTTTTTTGTGAAGAAATCTATCCTTAAGAGTCTTGAAATTTGGCTTGAAGTTGAGAGTTTTGTTCTGTTGAGGTATAAGAAACAGTATAGAGTAATTTGATTATAACTTGCAGGATACTAAGCCAAAATGTCTGATTTTGATGTCATTAGAAACTTAAGACATAGAGGAACTTTTGATTAGAAGAAAGTGTTGCTTAAAAACATCTAATTCTAAGTCAAAAAATGGCAAGAAAGAAGGAAGAAAACACAGCAGGTCATACTCGACTCTACTGAAGCATGAAGGAAGTCGCGATCGTGTTGATGAAGGAAGAAAGTCACGATCATGCACAAGCATAATCGTGATCCGAGAGGCTTTGTCAAAAAGTGATTTTTTGGATGTTTTTCAACCTAATTCAAGTAAGAATGTTACCATATGAAGTATGTAGGTTTAAATGAGCTTTTAAATGAATTTAATTTATATTGACTGAAGGGATTAAAGTGAATAAAAGGGTATTAAGGATTAAAAGAATGTTTTGAAGGTGTTGAAATTGATTATAAAAGTATTGAAGAAACATACCCAATAAATTATCGTTGAACATGCATGTTACATGATACATTCATAAATGTATTTATGACTGATTATTCTCATGAAAAAGCACATGAGTGACATATAAATGTATTTGATTGTATATAGAAGAGCAAGTAGAGTGACCACTTTCAGATATTGCAAGAACTTTAAGGCATTAAGCAAAAAGGGAGCAATTGTGAGTAACCTAGAAGGCCTCACTCAATTAATTGTTTGTTAGATTATACTTACATTATCTTATGAATGTGTGATTGATTATACTAATTCTGGATATGAAGGTTCGAAGATTTTGATTTGATGAATGTGATATTGAAGTACTCTTTGTATGTGAATTGGTTGAAATAAATGTTACTCAATAATCTTGTTGAATACAGGACCAGGGTCCGATGATAAATGTGTTTTGAATGTGAATGTGAAAGCATGTCATTGGTTGAGAATATGAAAATGTGAAGCATTCCATTACATTAATGCATGAAAAATAAAGGCAGTTAAAAACCGGAGTTGCTAGCGTAAAAAGCTTAAAGCTCATACTGTGATCAGAGCCTCAGGCTCAGTTGTGAAAGTACCCGGTATCCACTAAGGGATATGGGACATTATCTGATACAACTCGGTATCCACGAGGGATATGAGTTAGTAAAAAGGCACTTGGTTATAACAACAACAATAATAAGTGAAAGTGAGTCTCACGAGCATTGCATATACATTTTAATACGTGTGTTGATTGATTGAAATGTTGGTACCTTGTATTTAAATGAGAATGTGATATGTGATGTTTCTTGCAAAGTGTAAAGATGTGAAATATATGTTACGTATGATGAGGTGCTGTATGAATTGAGTGAATTATCAATGATGGTTACCTTATTGAGTTCTCAAAACTCACCAAAATTGCACCGTAGAGGACATATACTAGTTCACTCACCATTATTATAGAGTATATACTAGAATGTCCACAGGATATTTCGGTACGTAATTTATAATATTGAGATGTTACATTTTGGTATCAGATCTTGGTTGGTATCCATAGGGATATGTAGGAATGTTAGGTATGAAATGTTGTGAAAATTTCGGATGATAATCGAAGTTATTGTGTATTATAGGTTATCCAACGTAGGCAATAAAATGGAACACTCAGTTGACCTAGGATCAGAAAGAGCTAGCAAAGAGTCTTCTGTGCCTCGACTAGATGTGATGCCTCCGAGAATTTTCGAGAGAAGGGAAAGGAGGTATGACAAACTGCGAAAGCAGGGGGCTGTAGACTTCTGTGGAAGAACAGACCCTATAGAGGTCGAGGGATGGTTAGAGAGAACTGAAAGAGTGTTTGATTAGATGGACTGTGAGGCAGATGAGAGATTTGATTATACGGTCTCACTACTGCAAGGTCCAGCATATCAATGGTTGAACACTGTTCCAGGCAGTGCCACCAGGCCTTGTAATCTGAGTTGGGGAGGCTTTCTGACAGTTTTTAAGGAGAATTACATGCCCAAGATCTACTTGGACAGAAAGATGAAGGAGTTCTTAGATCTGAAACAAGGCAAAATGTCTATATCAGAGTATGAGATTAGGTTCAATGAATTGTTGGGGTATGCTACTGCTTTGATTCCTACAGAAGAAGACAAGTGTAGGAGATTTGAATATGGGTTGAATATAAAGATTAGAACAAGGTTAGCAATCACTAACCTGAGTAGTTTTACTGAGTTAAGGGCTGCCTCGATCAGAATTAAGCAGTTACTGAGAGAGGGACAAGTAGAGTAGGGACAAGGGTCTAGAATGAAAAAACCAGTGAAATTTGGAGTGGTTTGGGTAGAAGATTTAACAAGCGGCAAAACTGAACTTTCAGATCACCGGCTGGATCAAGACAGTCAGGATTCAGACAAAGGGGTGGCTTTGTATAGTCTGGCAGTGGAAGAGGTACAATACAGAGCCAGTTTTCCCCTTGTGAGCACTGTTGGAAGAAGCAGGGTGGTAAGTACTGGACTTTATCAAGAGCCTGTTTTTGATGTGGCTCTCTAGAGCACATAATTAGAGATTGTCCTGTGTTACTAGAGCCTAGTTTGGTATAAGAGGGAGATCTGTAACTGAAGCTACTGTCCAGCAAAGCTGAGCTAGTGGGGTTGGACAGAGAGGCTGAGGTAGAGGCAAAGTGAGTTCTGAAAGTCCTTCTGTTAAGACTGAGGTTCGGAGCAACAGACCCCAGTCTTAGGCCCGAGTATACGCTATAACCAGAAAGGAGGCTCAGGAATGTCCGAATGTCATTGCAGGTGTGTTGCTTATCTTTGATTATGAAGCATTTGCATTGCTAGATTCTGGATCTACGTATTCATTTATTGCACCGCATCTGGCATGCAAGTTACATTGCAATAGAGAGCAATTGAAACATGGATTGGAGGTGAGTACACCGATAGTTAGTACCACCATGATTGGGTAAGTCTGCAAGAGGTGTTTGATTAGAGTTGATTAGGCATAATTGGAAGCAGATTTGATTATATTACAGTTAAGAGAGATAGATGTCATTCCAGGTATGCATTAGCTTGCTGCTCATAGGGCTATCATGAACTGCTATACTAAGGAGGTGGTATTGGATTCTCCTAATCAACCAAGAGCAGTTTTCAGAGGTATTAGTCAAGCAGTGCTAGCCAGGCTGATCTCATTCATGAGTGCCTTGAGGCTGATGCAAGGTGGATGTGAGGCTTATCTGGCCCACATTATTGATACTAGAGCTGAGCAGAATATATAGAACATTCCTGTGGTTAAGGAATTCCTAGATGTGTTTTCTATAGAGTTACCTGGTTTACCTCTAGACTGGGAAATAATGTTTACAATTGACTTAGTTCCAGGTACTACTCCTATATCTAATCCTCCATATAGGATGGAACCTGAGGAACTAAAGGATTTGAAGGTTCAGTTACAGGAATTGCTTGAAAAGGGATTCATTAGACCCAGTGTTTCACCTTGGGGAGCTCCAGTTCTATTTGCGAAGAAGAAAGATGGCACTTTGAGACTGTGTATTGACTATAGGCAACTGAATTGGGTTATAGTGAAGAACAAGTACCCGTTGCCTAGAATTGATGATTTATTTGATCAGCTGCAGGGAGCTCAGGTATTTATTAAATTGGATTTGAGATCTGGATATTATCAGCTAAAGATAGCAGAGCCTGATGTACTAAAGAGTTCTTTCAGGAGCAGGTATGGGCATTTTGAGTTTTTAGTAATGTCGTTTGGGTTAACTAATGCCCCATTTGCATTTATGGAATTGATGAATATGGTGTTTCAGCCCTACTTAGATCGCTTTGTGATAGTGGTTATCGATGACATTTTGTTTATTCAAAGAGTAGAGAAGAATATGCTGAACATTTAAGAGTGATCTTACAGCTTATGAGAGAAAAACAACTATATGCTAAATTTAGTAAATGTGAGTTTTGGCTGAATCAAGTGGTGCTTTTAGGTCATATCATAAACAGACAAGGTATTCAAGTGGATCCCATGAAAATTGAGACAGTAATGAAATGGGAGGCTCCAAAGAATGTGTCTAAAACACAGAGTTTCCTCGAGTTGACTGGATATTATTGAATATTTGTTGAGGGTTTTTCTTTGATCTCGACCCCTCTGACTAAACTTCTGAGGAAGAATGTAGCATTTAGATGGGATGATGATTGTCAGAAGAGCTTTGAGGAGTTGAAACATCGGTTGACTACAGCACTGATGTTAACTATTCCATCAAGAACTGGTGGATATGTAGTATATAGTGATGCTTGACATCAGGGATTGGGATGTGTGTTGAAGCAGAATGGCAAGGTGATAGCCTATGCATTGAGACAATTAAGATCTCAAGAGATGAATTATCCGATACATGGCTTAAAACTTGCTACAGTTGTCTTTGCTCTAAAGATATAGAGATATTATTTATATGGAGAGGCACTTCAGATATACATTGATCACAAGAGGTTGAGATATTTGCTGAGTCAGAAAGAGCTAAACATGAGACAGAGGAGGTGGATAGAGTTTTTAAAAGATTATGACTGTACGATTGAGTATTATTAGGAAAAAGCTAATATAGTGGCTGATGCATTGGGTAGAAAGTCACATAGCAGTGTAGCTCAGATTCAGTTATCGAGATTACCAAATTTGATTCAGCTGAGATCTTTGAAAGTGGAGTTGAATCTAGAGCATAATGAGGCATTGACAGCTACACTAAAGTTGAGACCGATGTTACATGATCGAATTAGAAGAGTTCAGAGTAAAGATCCTGAAATGGCAAAACTGATTGAGGAAGTTAAGACGAATCCTGATTCTGAATTTGAATTGTGAGATGAGACATTGTGGTTGAAACAGAGATGATGTGTGCCTAATGTGGATGAATTAAGAAAGGAAATTTTAGAAGAAGCTCATATGGCCGCTTATGCTATGCATCCTGGCATGACCAAGATGTATAATACTCTGAAGCAACATTTTTGGTGGCTAGGAATGAAGAAGCAAGTAGCGGAATATGTTTGTAAATGTATAACATGCCAGCAGGTTAAAGCTGAGCATCAGGCTCCAATCGCAAAGCTACATTCATTGCCTATTTCGGAGTGGAAATGAGAACGAATTACTATGGATTTTATTATGGGTTTGCCTAAGACTCCAAGGAAGAATGATTCTAAATAGGTTGTAGTGGACCAATTAACTAAGTAGGCCTATTTATTACCAGTGAGGGAAAATAACTCACTAGACCAGTTGGCTTAGAAGTATGTGAATGAAATGGTTATACTGTATGGGATTCCAGTGTCCATTGCATCGGACAAGGATCCCAGATTTACTTTAAGATTCTGGAAGAGTTTACAGTCGGCTATAGGTACTAAGTTGAACTTTAGTATTGCATTTTATCCTCAAACAGATAGGCAGAGTGAGAGGACAATCAAAATTGTTGAGGATATGCTTAGGGCATGTGTATTGGAGTTTCAAGGAACTTGGGATCAGTATATTACATTGATTGAATTTGCTTACAACAATCACTATCACAATAGTATTAGAATGGCACCTTATGAGGCATTGTAAGACAGAGTATGTCGATCGCCTCTATATTGGGATGAAGAAGTTTTGAGAAGGATAGAAGGCCCTGAGTTGATACAAGACACTGTGGATAAGGTGAAATTGATTAGGAGTTTAATAAAAGCGGCTTAGGATAGACAGAAGAGTTGTGTCGACTAGCATCGATGGGATATGGAATATAGTGTAGAAGACATAGTGTTTTTGAGAATGTCACCTTGGTGAGGTGTGTTAAGGTTTGGTAAGAAGGGCAAGTTGAGCCCTGGGTACATTGGTCCTTATGAGATTATTGAGAGGATAGGACCTTTGGCATATAAGTTAGCTTTGCCTAATGAAATTTCTCAGTTGCATAATGTGTTTCATATAAGCATGTTAAGAAGATACAGATCTGATCCAACATATGTATTATCGGCTCAAGAAATTGAAGTTGCTAGTAATTTGAGTTATGTTGAGGAGCCAGTTCAGATAGTGGGATATCAGACAAAACAACTGAGGAATCGAGAAATTCTAATGGTGAAAGTTCTATGAAGAAATCATTTGAGTGAGGAAGCAATTTGGGAAACAGAGGAGCAAATGAAAAAGCAATATCTCCACCTGTTTCATCAATCAGGTAAGAATTTCGAGGACAAAATTTCCTAAGGAGGGGAGAATTATAACTTCCCAATATCCCATGTTAGGGGCTAGGGTCCTGGAAAAGTGTATACTGAGCAATTAGAAGTACATTTCATGCATCATATAGCATATTTCAATATGTGAATTGTGTTGAAATTCATGAAATAATTGTACATGCATTCATTGATATTTTCCAGGTATAATTGAGTTATAAATGCGTTTAAAATGTGAATTGTGATTTTTATGTGTTGAAATTGATTTGGAGACTATTATTATTATTTCGGAATTTTTCGTGAATTTTATAGAATTTTCAAAAATTTAGAGTTTTTTTTTGGACAAGGAAAAATGTTGATATAAAATAAGTGGCAAATGGATGAGTGACACATGGTAACATTGTATGTTGACACATAGCCCACATGCAATGGTCAAATGTGAAGAGGTATTATGCTAATGCGTGGTCTTGTTTATGATACAAAGAAATTATTATAGGTTTCATGTTCTTCACCGAATTGTTGTTCTTCACCAAGATCACCAAACTTTTTCCTTGTTCCTTTAACACAGAAACAATTTGACTGTTTATGGTTATGTATTTGGCTTCATCAAAGTAAACTTTATTCTTGTTTATCCTTCATCCATCGAAATCACTGCTGGAAATTTCGTTGTATCAAGTAAGTTATGTTTCATTGTTTTCGTGAATGGTTTTTGATAATGTTATAATGTTTGGAAATGGATACATGCAAGAGTGAGTTAGGCTTTCAGTGATAAAAATAGAGAATGTACAGAAGATAAACATGCAGAAAAAGAATGGAAAAGTGCAAAAAAGCTGAACTGAAATGGAATTGCGTGAATAGTGATATGTTTTTAATGGTTATTAGTAATTAGGGGTTTTAATTTGTTTGTCTTGAGTTTTTGAGTGTAACAGAATCAAGAGCAGAAAAATGTGATATAGAACCATATGGCTATAGGTTCTGTTTTGGGTTTTGGATTGTTATTGATTATGGAAAGAATTGCAGTACAGAGACGAAGAAGAAGGTGAGGGTTTGCGTGTATAATTTTGGTGTTTGCAGTCTGAATATGAAGTAGAACAGCTTTGAGTCTTTTGGCTATAACTTTTTCATCCAACCTTCGAATGACATGAGAATTCAACCAATGAATTCATAATACATTGTTCTTTATCTGTATAAAAATTTAGAACCATCTGAATTAAATTGGAAGCAATTGATTGATGAGTTTAGGATGAAAATGTTTAGGTGTGCTGGAATATTATGAATTGGAATATTTTCATTGAACATGCTTCGTTATTTTGCTTATATCTTGCTCTATAGATTTCCAAATGAGTTGATTATTGATTCAAATTAAACTAGAGACATATTGATACATTTTTTGTGAGAAATTGAATTTTAAGTCTGTACTTAAGACTCTTGAAATTTGTCTTGAAGTTGAGAGTTGTGTTCTGTTAAGGTTTAAGAAACGGTATAGAGTATTTTGATTACGACTTGCACGATACTTAACCAAAATGTCTTATTTTGATGTCATTAGAAACTTAAGACATAGAGGAACTTTTTATTAGAAGAAAGTGTTACCTAAAAATATCTAATTCTAGGTCACAAATGGCAAGAAAAAAGGAAGATGCATGATCGTGACCTGCTGTGTTTTCATCTGCACGATCGCGACTCTGCTAAAGCATTAAAAAAGTCGCGATCGTGCATCAGTATGATCGTGACTCTGCTGATGAAGGAGGAAAGTCACGATCATGCACAATCAGGATTGTTACCCGAGAGGCTTTATGAAAGAGTGATTGTTTGGATGTTTTTCAACCTAATTCAAGTAAGAATGTTACCATATAAAGTATGTAGGTTTACATGGGCTCTTAAATGAATTAATTGATGTTGACTGAAGGGATTAAAGTGAATAAAGGGTATTATGGATTTAAAGAATGTTTTGAAGGTGTTGAAATTGATTATAAAGAGTATTAAAGAAACATGCTCGAGAAATTGTCATTGAACATGCATGTTACATGATACATTCATAAATGTATTTATGACTGATTATTCTCATAAAAATGCACATTAGTGACATATAAATGTATTTGATTGTATATAGAAGAGCAAGTAGAGCGACCACTTCCAGATATTGCTAGAACTTCAAGGCATTAAACAAAAAGGAGCAATTGTGAGTAATCTAGACGGTCTCACTCAATTAATTGTTTGTTTTGATTATGCTTGCAGTATCTTATGAATGTGTGATTGATTATACTAATTCTGGATATGAAGGTCCGAAGATTCTGATTGGATGAATGTGAGATTGAAGTTCTCCTTGTATGTGAATTGGATGAAATAAATGTTACTCAATAATCTTGTTGAAGCTAGACCAGGGTCCGATGATAAATGTGTTCTGAATGTGAATGTGAAATCATGTCATTGATTGAGAATATGAAAATGTGAAGCATTCCATTACATGAATGCATGAAAGATAAAGGCAGTTATGACCGGTATCCACTAAGGGATATGGGACATTGTCTAATACAACTTGGTATCCACGAGGGATATGGGTTAGTAAAAAGGCACTTGGTCACAACAACAACAATAATAAGTGAAAGTGAGTCTTACAAGCATTGCATATACATTTTAATACGTGTGTTTGACTGATTGAAATGTTGGTACCTTGTATTTAAATGAGAATGCGATATGTGATGTTTTTTGCAAAGTGTAAACATGTGAAATATATGTTATGTGTGATGAGGTGCTGTATGAATTGAGGGAATCATGGATGATGGTTACGTCATTGAGTTCGCAAAACTCACCAAAATTGCACTATTGATTTTTCAAGACCAAGAGAGGACATTAGCTACTAAGAGACCCTACAAGAAACGTAATTTTGTACTTTTGTGAAGAAGAAATAGCTCAATGGTTGGTCAGCTGAGACTGAATTAGTAATTAATAGTTTTGTTCAATTCGTTTTTCAAACAGTATGTTATGTATAGGGTTTTGACATTGTATATATATTCGGATGGTTTTTGCAAAGCTATAATGTAAGTTTGGTTTTTATACAATGAAATGGGGAATGTGGTTTGTTATTTTAAAAATTTGGTGACTTTTATTATACTAATTGATGCCATGGCTAAGTTGGATAAGTTGCCATGTTATAAAGTGAAGGTTAGATAGATAACTTACCATTATTATAGAGTATATACTAGAATGTCCACAGGATGTTCCGGTATCTAATATAATATTGGGGTGTTACATCAGTAGTTGGATTAGTAAGGCAACAGTTGCTATAACTAAATCACATCACTCTCCCTACCAATTTTTTTTTTCATAAAATTTCACACTTTATCATACTAGTATTGCAAATTCCTATTAGGTGATTTCTCTAATTTTTGGGGTTGACACTATAATGTCCTCAACTATTATCTTGTACTCTCCTTGTCCTATCGCTCTTGCATTAATTGTTATTTTTTTTAGAAAAAGTTACCAACCCCTAACTTTTACTATTTATTTTATCAATTTTTTTGCTTCTTTAGGATATTCTCACAAAGGATCTCATTAGGTCTGGTATTGATAGAGTAGGCCTTATACTACATTGATATTTCAACATGCACAGAGCACCTTCCTTGTGTCATCTAAAAGACACCACCAAACATCAAAGTTGGCTCTGACATCATCAGTTACTTCTTATCTATTGAGTTGAAACAAAAGTAACATTCCTTTTTCTTTAATTCACACCAATGTATGGAGTCTTTTCCTATTATATATTATATTTAGGACATGTTGTTTTGTGATATTTCTTAATGATTTAACTTTACTAAAACATAATGTCCTTGTTTCCTTTTATTCCTTTCATTTTGTTATAAAAAATTGGTTCTTAGCTAAGATTCATAAACTGAGATCTAACAATAATGGCAAATTTGTGAATCAAAGATTTCGTGAATACTTTAACTTTTTATTCAAAACTATATGTCCCTAAACCCCTCCATAGAGTGAGATTACTAAAAAGAAAAATCATCATGTACTAGAAATTAATTGAGCTATATTAATTAGAGCTCATGTTCCTAACCAATATTAGGCAATGTTGTCACAACTACCATAAATCTACACAATAGGATGCCCTTCAAGGTTATGAACTTTCAAACTCTGCTTTATGCTCTCTTAATGTATACCACACTACCATCAGTATTGATAATTCCCTTAAAAAATTTTATTTTGTCACCTTTGTTCACCTCCATAAAAATAAAAGATCAAAACTTGACCTATGTGTAATAAGTTTTATTTTTTTAGGGTATGTCTTACAATAGATTACAATAGAATTATATTACTAAACAATGGCAAGCCACCAAATAAGTATTCTCCTAAAATTAAGAAACAAAGCTTGAAGTATCATATTGTCAATTATATGTCTACAAAATAGCTACCTAAGACCCTTAAAACCTTTTTATATGAACTCTCCTTTGTTCACTTTCCTACCTATTTTGAGGAAGCAATCACCAACCCTAAGTGTGTCTAAGTTATAAATGACAAAATAAAGGCCTTAATAAATAATGAGATATAGACTCTTCTTCTACTAGCTAAAGGGATGAAAATGTGTGGAGTAGATGGGGTTTTTTCTTGCCATCAAGAACAAGGTAGATGGATCAATTAGTAGAAAAATGTTACATGCGAATATATAATGTAAACTATCAAGAGACCCTTCATTAATGGATAAGTTAGACACTATAAGTTTGGTCTTATCCCTTACAAGAAATCTTGATTGGAAATTTCAATTTCAAGAAATATTGAATGGCCATTTCACCAATTTGATATGAAGAATGGCTTCCTTATGGAGAATTAAGGAGGAAGTCTATATGGATATCCTACTAGTAACTTCAAGAAACATAACTATGTGCAAGTTACAACAAGCAATATATGGATTAAAGTAATCACCTAGAGCATGATTTTGGTGATTCAGCTTTATAATGAAGAAATATGGACTCCAAAAAGTAATTTAGATCATAGATCATACATTAATCTTGAAACATCGATAGGATAAGATAATATCCTTAATAGTCTAAGTAGATGACATGATTACTACCAGAAGATAACTCAAAAGAAATATTAAGGATTAAAGAACAATTAGATAAGAAATTTGAGTTGAAGAATCTAGCAGGACTAAGATATTTACTGGGAATTAAAGTTATGCAGTGAAAGGAAGGCATCTTTCTTTCTAAAAGAAAACACACTCTAAACTTATTGTCGTAGGTGGGAATACTAGAGTGCAAGCTTGTGAACCCAACATCCTTTAAAACTATAAACTTGTAAAATATCCTAACCAGGTGTTGATATGTATTTTTTAAGCTTATTGTCGTAGGTGGGAATACTAGAATGCAAGCTTGCCAACCCAACATCTTTTAAAACTACAAACTTGTAAAATATGCTAACCAAGTGTTGATATGTATTTTTTGAGAAATACTATAGATTACTAGGCAAATACACCTTTTATTCTTATAGTAGAGTCTAGTGAGCATAAGTGTCATTTCCATTAATATTACAAGTACTAGTACTAATTGTCTTTCTATTATCTAATATAGTAAAACGAATAATTGTTTTGAAAGGAATGATTAACTAAATTAAAAATAATAATGTAAAATAAAAATAAAATAATAAATAAGAATGAAGTAAACCAATTGATAAATAAATCCCCTAGAACCATTCTATGCTTAGAATTATTTTAATGAAATTATTAACTGTAGTTTTTTAGATCGATAGAAATTTTAAATTTATAGCCATATTATTTTCTTAAGAAATACAACTCTTATCTTTAACTTGATTGATTGAAATCTCTTTCTAATCAAAATGCCTAAAAATTCATTAATGTTTTCTATAAAATTTGTTGTTAGATTTAATTCTAGCCCAGAAGATTTATTTAATCTTGTCTTTAGGTTTCCATACAATTTTTTTTATTTATGTAATGATCTATTCATACATATGATTTGTCAATCCTTATATATGAAATCTTAAACTAAATCAGAATACAGGAAAATTCTAAATCAATAATAAGAAATAATCATGAATAATTCATAAGAAAACTTGGATCTTTCAATAAAACAAAGAATCAATCCAGATATTAGTTCAAAAGTTCATTCCATCTAGATATATCCTTATTTAGTTTATACTAAGATAAAGAAAATCAATAACAACCAAGAAAAACATAAAACAAAAGAACTCATTCTTATGGATCTTAAAATTTGAAAGTCCTTCACTTAAATCTAGATGGAAATCCTTTCTTTTGCTCTAAAGGTTCTCCTTTCTTGTTTAAAAATGTTCAAATTGTGTTTCTACTAATATGCAATCATTTAATTTTAAAATTTTTCTTTCATTGTTATGAAATCCTAAAAAATTTAAAATTCCATGACTTTTGTTCCTTAATAGCTCCAAAAAACCATATTTTTTAATAAAAATCATTGTCAATGTAAATCTCCAACATAAAACTGTGTTGGACCTAATGTTATAAATACTGTACATGTACTGAAACCAGATTTGATTTTGGTATGGTATGGTATTAGTATCTATCAATATTGGGTAATGCTTTTGCTATTTTTTAAATTACAAAATAGTTCCTAAATTTTTTAAATTTAAAAAATAGTCACTCAATATATTGTGCTATATAATTTTAATTTTACATTAACTCTGTCTTTAAAAATTACAATAATATAAATTTGAAATAACTCATATCTTTTTATTTTTATTAATATTACTTTTTACATATTTCACACGTAAACAATAACTACAATTAATGTAAAATTCATATATTGGAATCGGTAATGTTATTACCATATTCATAACATGTTACGAGCTATAATTATAATATGTCCAAATAAATTCTTTACTAATATAAAGTAAACAATTTGAATGTGAACATGTTAAAAAGTTAAATGAATATTTGTAGAAGGAACATGAAAAAAAATATCCAGTATCACATCAAAAGGATACATCAATTTTTTGTATTTACAATTTTCTTTGGAATACACAATTGCACGTAATTATAATCTACATGGAAGCAAATAATGTATTATAATTTATTCTAAGATGATCTCAAATAATCAAATTTCAACCATAATGTATTCTAGAATGATAAAATCATCTCAAATCTTAATCAACAATTTATTTTAAAATGATAAAAAATTATCTAAAATTTCTATCAACAATTTTTCCATAATCATAAAAATTGTTTCAAATTCAAAATCTGAACCGTAATTTAAAGCCTAAATTTGTTGTTGTAACAAATGACTACTAATTTAAGCATGATGAGAAAGTCAACTAGTTAATTACTAATGCTGTAATTTAAGACTAAAAGACAAAGAAAAAGACTACATTAATTCCCCTGTTCTATCTAATTCCACTTAATAACTTAAACCAAGCAATAGCCACAAATTGCACAATATGTTTAGAACAAAAACAATCTAAGAGCTCTTCGTTTGTATACAGGGTTGAAGGGTGAGTCACTGCACTGTGGACTTGGGACGGTGAGGGCTAAGGATTTTGGTGCAAGCTCGAGTGAATATGGGGGCTGAGCGAGTTGCATGGTGAACTGGCAATGGAGGTGGTAATTAGATGGCAAGCTAGAGTGGCAATGACTGGACGATGAGACTGAGAGTTAAGAGAGTTGGGAGTTGGCTAAATGCATGAGGAGGGTCGATTTACTCGGGTAAGGTAAGGTTAAAAGTTTTGTTTTGTTTTTTTAATAAAAAATTTATTCCTAAATTTTTAGAAAATTACAAAATTTAATGGTATTCAATAAGTATACTAGAAACCAGACTACCATGAGCCAGTATTATACCTGTGTGGGTAGTATCATTTTTTGACTGGTACAATACATATTAGGCAATTTCCATCGTACCATGTTTTAAACACTCATTAATCATCATGATAAATAGGGAAGTCAATGGGTCTGACCCGACCTCATTTACGGTGAGCTAACCATGGTCAACCCGTGGCCAAACCATGACTCGCCAAATTCAAGCTAAAAATAGGCCGAGTCAGATCGGGTCGAGCCGGAGTTAACATCCCTAATAATAAACATAAGCTTGTGTTATACAACACTTACACAGATCTGTGCTCACCATGCAAAAATTCCATATTGCTTTAACTTGCACCAAATTACTCTACTTTGACTTAAATTTGCCAAATTCATTTCTTTTTCATTAAGGAGTTATAATAAGTCCTAAAAACAAAATATAAATCAAATTATGTGCCACGTCATATAGGAATACTCCAAAAACAAGCAAAATGCTCTAAAAATCATGCTAAAAATATAATCTACTTAACACTTATCAAATTTCTCGTACTTAAACATTTGTTTGCCCTTAAAAAAATTAATTTTAAAGGATAAAAAGGTCGAACATCACCGTTACTAATTCAATCATCCATTCATCAATCACTTGGATGTTTAGACAATATAAAAACTTGTAATTCAATTTCAACCTAACTAAATAATCATTCAAATTTAACTCAATTCAAACAACTTAATTTGGTATATAAAGTGGACATAAAAGATTAAAATCTTTAGGGCTAAGAAGTATTTGATAAGCTATAGTGAAAAGACTAATGTAATTAATAAGTGCAAAATGCTAGTCTTTTAAAATAATTTACTTAGCATATTTGGAAATTTTTTTCTACATTTTTCTAGCACTTCCATATTTTATTTTATTACTCCAACGCTAAACTACACTAACAGTCCAACTCAGTGGAAGCCAACCCAAAATAAAACAAGGAGCCCAAAACTCAAATGAGCAGATACACCAAATGGTTCCCGCAAGGGGAACAGATCCTTATCGGGGGACTGAAATCTCTTCAAAAATGAAAGACAATCGGTACCGCTGAGAGATGCTATCCGTGGCCAGATTAAATCCAGAAATTTGTGGTTAGAGGAGATCTTCATCGGGCTATTTAAACTAAGAAGAGCAACAAAAAAATTTAGTAACCAATGTATGCAGAAGGCGCAGACGTTGAGAGTTCGCGAGGACCCTCACTGTTCCTGCAGAGCTATTAAGCAACGGGGTTAGCACAAGGAGGCGTCGGAGTGTTAGAAGAGCCACAAGCCATTGTAATCGAATTGATTCGTGACCTGTAAGGAAGGATTTTGACGCTTATGGCATCGGGATATAGCAGTGTCCGAAATTAGCAAAGTCAGAGATGATTGAATGAGTCTCTTACCCCTAAACCTCTTTGTTCTAGATTCCTATGCTTCAACTACTTTAAAATGTTTAATTTCAGTTTGGGAATACAAGTTTGATTGTTTGAGACAATTCTTTCAATTATATCTTTCATTACCGAGTGAGTTTGGCATTCAGCAATGTATAAATTCCTTGATTCCTTATTTATGTTCTTCGTATGATTGGAGACATCCTTGCATATTTGAATGTGTCTCACCGCTGTCTTCGAGTCATTAGTCCATAATTGCTAGTGAATTGATGAAATTAGTAGCAACTAGCAACTATTTAGGATTTTGGTCAATCAAATGGCTAAGCCTAATTGGGGAATTGCCTGCTCTGGAAATTATTTGTTCTTAGGATGAATGTCCAACGGCTAATGATGTCTGTTAGTGGATAACGTGTTTATGAGTCTAGGATTGAGCTGGTTCGATTTTAGCTAGTAAAGGGAGATAGGTAGAATATAAATGGTGAGTTTTCTACAGTTAGCCTGATAATTAACTCGGATTGTCGAAATATGTAATAGAAATCAATACACTGCCTGTTCATTTTTAGATATTAGATTAGATTACATTAGATATAGGTGTTGTTTACTTAATATCTAGACTAATTTAGTTCAATTTAAAGATCATCTTTACCCCTTATTGAATTGGAGTAACTCTTTTCCGTGGTGGTTAATAAGCTGAACTGTAGGTGCTGGATGAATGATAATCGATTTTGCATTCTTGACTTCCGATTTTGAGCTGAGTTTGAACCATTAGTTAACGAGTTCTTCATTTGTTTATGTAAAACTTGTGGAGTAAATTTTGTTAGATAAAATAAAGTAAATCAGGGTAAAGTACCCAGAACCAAGTTGAAATTTGATATCATGCACTGATCTAAGATTTTATTTGCTCTGTCAGCTCCGTATCTCCATTAAATACATTGCATTTACTTGTTAATCTTTGTTTAACTTCAATAATAGTATAGATTGATAATTAAGTAAAGTAACAAGGCATGAAATGAACTTCACACCCAAAAATACAAGCCAACATTTGATGGAAAGATCTGAACTTCAATTGCCCAGGTTAAGTTTCTTAAGTAAATTAGATGTTTAAGTGCTCATAGAATCAGCCGAAGTCAGTTTTATAAGCTAAAAAAATCTCTGCAATCTAAGTTGAAGCTGTGTAGGACTATCTCTGATTTTGCCTATGATATGATTTATCTTCAGGACTACTTACGCTGTGAACCATGTAATTATATTGGAATGAGTTTAGGAAGCAATTTAAAAGCTGAAATTCCTGCTTAATTTGACTATTGCAACTGCTGAGTTAAACCTAAAAGCTGCAATTTTCAACTTTCGTTGTTCGATGATTATTCTAAGTAGATGTGTAAGCTATAACCTAATTTACTGGCATTTGAATCATCAAACAATGAGTAAGTATGTGGCCGAATAAATGAGATCATGGTTTTTGGCCTAAATAAACTCTAGAATACGCAAGAGAGCTGAATTATGCATAATTGGTTGCTAGTTTTATAGTGCAGGCCTTTCCCTCCC
>JAOQMS010000001.1:9632253-9650398 GCA_027563885.1 Erythroxylum longipes | reverse complement strand
CCTTTTACTAACTTGGCTAAAATTACTAATGTATGTTATTTCGATTGGAATTAATATTAATCTAATTAACATGAATTTATAAATCCAAAATTTTATTCATAATTAATTTACCTTAAAATAATTTTTTGATGTCTCAAATTAAACAACTTCAATTTTGTCATACATACCAATTTTTCTAGTCTTACTAGAAAATCTATTGCTCCACTAAAATTAATTCAAAATTAATTTCTATAATTTCCCAAAATTTCTAGAACATCAAATAATCATTCCAAGCATCTCTAGGTTGTTTCATGATGATCGAAACAATTTAGGAATCACCCCAAAATTATTATGATCACTAAAATACTGATAAGACACCGAAAACTACAAATATGACTTCTAAAATTTTCTAGAAATCAAATTTCCGGCAAAATCATTTAGGCATGCATCAAACATCAAATTAACACGTTTTTATCACACAAAAATATTTTTAGGATTTTGGAACCGAAATATAAACATACAAAAACATCAAACAAAACATATCCTACAATTTCTGGAAAGCTGTCCAGATCTGGAAAATTGTTTGATAAAATTATTAAAAAGTTTTTGATAATTCTAAAAAATTACAGAGGAATAAACACATCCCAAATATATTCAAATAATTTTTCCATAATCAAATTCCATGAAAATCATGTGTAACTCCATCAGTAGCCGATAGACATCACATGCCTAGCAGAAAGACAGATTTCATGCTTGTTCTTGTAAAGTCAAAATTAAATATTTTAATCAAATTAAAATTATTTTTAATCATACTGAATCATTAAAATACATATTATGAAAATATTGGTGAAAGAAAATCTTGAAAACTATTTTTCTATAATTAATTTCGAACAAAACATTACAGGACCCTAAGCTGTTACAACCATGAAAACAGTTTTCACATGTCATGTATTCTACATCTAACAACGCACAAGATGGCTCTGATACCACTGTTAGGTTCCGATCATGCATCTCATACATAATATATATCAAATATACACAAAAGAAATAAAACAGAAACTCAAAAACCAGATCTACTCTTGCATATAGATATAGAAAAACATAAACATGAAATGGAAGATGTTTACATACCTTTATGACGATCTCCTTCATTCTTTAATCTTCTCCACATTAACCACAACGATAAATGAAGACCGTCTCTAATGAAAGTCCACAAGAAGACATAAGGATGAAACCTCACTAGGAGATGGCTAGAATTCTTTCTTTGTGTTAGCAAAAATAAGAACTCTTGAGAGAGTTAGAGAGAAAAAGTGTGTGTAAGAAAAAGAACCTATCTTTTTCATTTTGTATCTTACACAAAATGCACGAAAATCATCTCAATTTTCTACACCATTTGGCCTTCCATAACCCCCATCACTAATGGAAAGTTATGGGAAGTTAATGGTCATGAATAGCATGCATTAATGGAAGTTATGGGAAGTTAATGACCATGAATAACATGCATTAATGGAAGCCAACAACACTTGTTTCTAATCCATTCCATGCAATGTTTTCTACCATGATCACATCACGATACAATCTTGAAACACTCTCTTATATCTTGAATCACCGTTCAAGACCATTTTACTCATCCTTTGGATCTCCTGTGTGGGTGACTCATTCGGTTCCCGGTTATATTGGCCACTTGAATTAACACTTAATTCAAGTAAATCAAGAGCAGTATCTAGCAACATGTCATGAAATTTTGCCATGAAATTTGTCCTTTTTCAACCCTTGGTAGAATCTTATAACCAAATGTTTAATGTGAATATTAAAATGAACTAGAAAAATATAGGGTTTGTACAACATTGATCTACAACTCTAATTTTAGACTCTATTAGAGACTTTATATGAATAAGTTTGATCATATTAACTAAACAATTCAAGGTCTATGGCTTATTATAGGGTATTTTAATAGTATATTACATAAAGAGGAGACCAAGTGACATGAGGGATTAAGGAACTTCAATAATGACTTCAAAGAATACATGCAAGTAGCTAACTTAAAAACATAATGAATAGAGCTTTTGTTATCGTAGAATGGTTTGGTTATCGTAAAATGGTTATCGTAGCATGGTTGAATGATTTCGCATAATAGAGCTTTGGTTATTGTATAATGGTTGTGTGATTTCGCAGAAAGAAAAACAATTTATAAGGAGATCTTGATTTCAGACCACTACCTTATAATTTTATAAGATATAAGAAAATGATGAGAAGGAGGTGTTAATTTATATTAAATAGTTTTCAATCAAAGGATTCAGACTTCAAGGAAGCTACTTATAGAGGAACGACTCTAGAATTATAGTGCTATAAAGCAAACATTAGCATGAATTTTGGGGAAGCTAGGAAGAATATGATAAGAGCATAAGAGAATACCTAAAACCTGAATACCCTGAATCGAATGAATTAAAAAGGAACAATAGTGATATAGTACTGCTTGATGCCTTAAATGAAATGCTTAAATGCTAGAAATAGATAATAGATAAGCTTGTGACAGAATTGAAGGGGAAAAAGGCAAACCTAATAAAAAAAATACAATGAGACCTTTAGGAACCCTAATTTGTTAGAGAAGTACTCTAAAGACAATCACCTTTAGCACTTATTGTACAAATCATTTGATGATTAATAAAGGCATTTTTCATTATTTCGATGTTTATACATTTATGGATTTGATGCTGATCTTAAGTTGATTTAATGAAGTCCTTGAGACAAAACATAGCACGGAGGAAATAATGATGAGATCATGACAATGAGATTAATATCTAAACTTTCCCTAGTTATAGGGTTAATGAGATGGGATATAATTAATTCGGGTAGACTAGCACATGTTATACTCCTTGATTAGATCAAGTAGTAGATCTCATAAGCTGTAGAGCTGAGTTATTTAGAGTTAACATGTGGATGCTTACTAAGGATAATAAGTACATTGGATTGATCTACTATAAGACAATCATATGGATATTCTATTCCAGTGTCAATGATAGTCTCATCATAGCAATGGTGCAAGTATCCTTTGACTTGAGGTGCTCAAGGATATCTCGGATATTGATCCTGTGTTTTGACTCCATTTATCGGTGCCTTTCAAAGGTTACTCATAGGGTAGTGATTGGGTACAACTTAAGGTATTCGGAGGTAATTGAGTAGCCAATAAAGGATTCACCACTCCTGATAGAAGGAGATGATACCCAAGACCTCTTATCGGGGTCATTACTTGGGAGTCTCTAGCCAAAGCAGATATGTGTTATGAAGAGAGTCTTCAATGATACATAGAGTAATGAGATCCTCAGGACAAGATCTAATATCACTTAGACTAGATGTGACGTAGTTAGTCTAGTGAGAGTTGACACTTTGACCATTCTATAAGCCAAGCGGGGTATAGATGGTAAAAGGACAAATTTCATGGCAAAATTACATATGGAAGGGTTTGTAGTCAAACCACCGACTTTGTACCTTCTTATTAAGATATTTGTGTGCCTTTATTTCAAGATTTAAAAAATGAGTGTCAATTGATTATGGATACATATAAGTTTAGATAGAAAACAATAGGATGCATTATTATGGTAGATGGGTGGATTGATTAAAGATAAAGAATGTTGATTAAATTCTTGGTTTATTGCAATGATGGAATAACTTTTTTCAAGCCTGTTAATGCTTCTAATATACTAAAAAAATGCTCTTCTTTATTTGAATTATCTTTTGAAATTGTTGAGTGGGTTGGACCAAAAAGTATTTTGTACTTTGTTATAAACAATGCGACTAGTTATATATCAGTTGAATACTTATTACAATAAAATACAAGTATATTTATTGGTTTTTATGTGCAGCTCATTGTATAAATATCATTTTGAAGGACATTGGTTGTATGAACCTTATTTCTAATCTTACTCCACATGCATCTAAGATTACAATTTTTGTGTATAATCATATTACTTTTTTGTCTTGGTTAAGAAAGCAAGAAGATTGGGTAGAGAGTGTTGTGCATCTTGGTACTACTAGGTTTGCAACTACACTTTTAACTCAACTGTTTATAAGAAAAAACAAGTACATCAAAATTTAGAGACAAGTAAACACTTTTCAAATCATAAGTTATCAAAGGGTATAAAAATAAAAGATGTTTATGCTATTATTATAGATCATAAATTTTGGGATGCTTGCTTGATTATTATAAAGATTGTAGCTCCACGTATAAGGTTCTTAAGGATTATAGATGATAGGTGTAGATTATACTATGTCTTGCTAGATGTTTAAGTGTGTTTTTAAGTATTTCTTAGATGATTATTATATGTACAGACTTAGAATTATGTTATTATTAATGTTTGTATGTATTCTAAGTATTTCTTTAGTTTAGAGCAATAATTGGATCTTAATTTTATATTTCAAAAGGTGTTTCATATGTTTGTGAGTGTTGGGAATTAGGAAATTGAAGAATAAAGAAGATAGAGGAAGCTTGAAGGTGTCACAATTGTGCACAATTGGTCACAATCGTAATAAAGAGGGAAATAGCAGGAGCACCATTGTGACTTAAAGAGCACAATTGTGATAGGAGATTTTTAGGTGCGACTTTTTTGTATCTTTTAGAGTTTAGGGCTTTTTTTGGAACCAAATTATGTGGGAAAACCTTAGAAAGAACCCCATAAGCCTCAAGAACTATTTAATAATAAGAAAAAACAGAAAAAGCAGCAGCCATTCATCAAAGTGAATCAAAGTAGAGAGATAAAGAAGAGTATTAGGAAATTCCAGCATTCCAAATCAAGGCATCAAATAAGTTTTTCTCTTTTCCTTTTAGTTTCTTTCGTTATCCTTGATGTTTAATTGATTTCTAAGATGTTTATCATGTCTACAGAGTTCTAAACTCAAATTAGGAATTATTCTGGATTTATTTTGTGACCTTATTCATTGTTGAATTTAATATATTCTTGGATGTTTATGATAATTGTTTGTGCATAAACTTGACAACAAATTGAGAGACTGAGTCAAAAGTCATTAGTGTTAGGTTGTACAATGAGAGATGGCAATTTAATAGGCCCACAATTATTAAATTAAGGGTCAATCAAAGAGAGATCTAGGTTGTGAAATTTATTATCTATTAGATAGCTTCAGATCTAATTGAAGATGGTAGGGATAGTTTTGTGAATCGAAAGATTGCAAATCTGAAATTTTCGAATTCAACTAGGTTTAATTGATTAGATCTTAAGAAAGAATAATCAATACCTTAGGCAATCTAGGATCAAACACATAAATTGATTCAACAAGACTAAGGGAATGAAATAGAGAAAGAATAGTTCCTAAATATTCAATCTTGATCAATTTTAATTTTTATTGGTAGCTCACTTGTTAATTGTTTGATTGTTTTGTTTTATTATTTGTTTTAAATTCTGTTATTTAATTTTATTCAAATTAATTTTATGCTACCTTAGAAAAGGTTAGGTTAAAATTGTTAACTATTATATAATTCTCATGGGAAAGATAACCTCTTATGCTGAAAGATATTATCCATATAATTGTGGTGTTTTGAGAGTTTTATTATTAGATATAAAACTTGCTTAAACAATAAACTCATATAAGAAGCTATGAATGTATAAAGTTTGTAAAACAATTATGAATTTTTTTAAAGGAGAGAGATATCGTACAAGAAATTATGAATTTTTTTTAAAGGAGAGAGAAATTGTACAAGACTTATTCATATATTCTTGATCGGCAATGAGATAAACATCTCACTCAAAGGATCCCATAAACATCTTACTCAAAGGATCCATTGAGCAACTTACTTCCTCAATCCTTATCACTTATACAGTGGAGACATATGTACATATGTTGATATTTTGGGTGGTCTCTTTTATTTGATTGAACACAAATGTATTTTCTCTAATAAAAAGCAATCAAAGACAACAAATGAAATTAAAATATATCATACAGGTTTAAAGAATTTTGCTAGATCTTCTGCAAAAAAGAGAACTTATGATGAAAAAATACAACATGGTAAGTTTTTATACCTTTAGTTTATCGTTAACTTATTAATAGTATATCTTTTATATTTATAAATTTTATGCAAATGAGTAGTGGAGATTATTTGATGAAAGTGCTCTAATGTTAAGAAAACTTGTTATTAGATTATTCAGTCTGACAGCTACTTCATCAGGCTGTGAATGTAACTAGAGCATTTTCTTAACGTGTTCCTACTAAAAAACGAAATCGCCTAGAACTTTCAAGACTCAATGGTAATCTAAGGATGAAAACTAGGTATTTTTATTTATTAAATTTTATTTTAAAAGTAATTATACTTTTTATTATTAATTTTATAATTTTTCTATTATATATTCAAAGCACTTATTAAAAAGAGAATCCAATTGATATTAATTGTATTAAGTATACTGATTTTTGAAATGAAGAAGAATAACCAACACATGATCTTGATTATGATGAACTAGAAAAGACATCATATCGAATGAATTAAGAACATTTACTGACAGTGAACATATTTAATATTGAAAGAATAATGTATTAGAGAATAATTTCATATATTACTAATTTGTAATTTATTTGAATATATAAGAAGGTAGTATTATAGATATTTTGCATAAAAGTGTGGTATACGAGTCTTTAATATAGTGTTGGAGAATTTGAAACTTTTGACAATGATGAAACACAACAAAAACAAATTTGATTATTATTATTATTATTTTAAAATTTTTATTCAACTTAATTTTAGTTTGAATTGTTATATTTATTGTTGATTTATTATGCATTAATAAATATTAGTGTATCTTATTTTAGTGAACTATTTAATTTCGTTATTTTTATTTTTAAAAATATAATTTTATTTATCATATATTAATTTTTAACAATTTAATATCAATTAAAAATTTAACATTACACCCTTTTTTAGAGGTTTGAAGTTTGTCTAGACTTTTAAAACATTGAATTTTGTTGTGATTTTATTTACTTATTTTTATTTTTTTTAAAATATAATTTTTATTTATCATATAGTAATTTTTAACAATTTAATATCAATTAAAATTTTAATCATTACACCCTTTTTTTAGTGATGTTTGATGTCCGCCTGGACTTTTAAAACATTGGATTTTGTTGCGAGATCCCGTGTCGGCTTTAACAGATCTACACTTCTTTGTTTTCGATGGCAAGTTGTGATTGCTTGTAATTTCACAGAGCGTTCTGAAATGACGCTCCTCTCCTTCATTTCCTTGTCTTCAAACTCATCCACGTCAGAATTAAAAAGGGCAAAGTCAAGGTCCTGGTGCCGGAGGACTTGTCATATAAATCAAAACCATAAAAAGTTGGTGAACCGCTAAAGAGGCAAAGTTGGCACCTTTTTTCTGCGTTACCCACCAAAAACTTCAAATCCTATTCTTTCCCCATTCGTTTCAGTTTTCCATGTTTATTGCTGTTTCATGAATTCTTCGAACCATGGACATGGGTCGTTTGTTTGTCTGAATGATTGATGAGATTATTAACAAATAAGAGCATAGAGGATGAGCTATTGATAGATACATATTTTGATACGAATGGCCAGTGAGAGCAAGCAAAGTGTGGCGAGGGTCAAGCCTAGCAATAATCCAGATGGTTCTTCGAAGGTTGATTCGTCTGTCCAGGGTAGGAAGATTGAAGGCTCTATCAAACACCCAACTGATTCTAAGTTTGAATCTGTCCCTACTGTAACTAAAACCGAGGTACCCACCTCAAACTTTTCTGGCTCTGTTCATTCATTTTGTGTCACTTTGATTCCTTTCTTTGTTTCGTAAATTTCAATTACAAAATCTATTCTCCCAATTCCCGGACTGCATTTCTTTTAATTAAGCTTTGATTTTATTCAGTGCATTAATTGAATTCCTTAATTTTGCGTTTCTATGGTATATTTGTTAAATGAGAATAATCTGAGTCAGTCAGATGAGTGGATGGTTTGGCTGCTTTGTCTACTCGACTGAATCTGTATAATCTGCAATAAGTTTGTTGGTTTATGTTTGGTGCATTATGTCTAAATATTGAATTATGTTAATTTTCAAGGATTCAATTGATTAATGTTCCATCTCTGGGGTCTTTATGTATTGCCATTCTTGAAATTTGATCTTTTGCTTTCCTTCAATCTTGATTATGATAATATTAACATTGTGTTTGGATTTGAAGGTAAAATCAAAATCAACACCATGTTCACCTAAAACCAAAACAACGTCCAAGACCACTAAAGTGAGAGAGAAAAAAGTCTACTCCTTGCCAGGCCAGAAATATGATCCTCCTGACGAGGTTTTGACCTTCACGTTGTTAATTCTATCAATGTTCTTTGTGATGCATTAAGTAGCGTAATATCAATATTCTTGAGTTTAACTATTCCCTTCCTTTTTTCATTTCTACCTCTCTTCATTCTAACAGAGAGAACCACTTAGAATATTCTATGAATCCTTGTCCAAACAGATACCAAGCAGTGAAATGGCAGAATTTTGGTGAGTTTCCTACTCTTGTGAATTGCCTATAATCATGACATAGGCATTCCTAATTTAGTTGTCAGAATCATTATAGAAAATCTTGAGGTCACCAAATTTATTTGTCTGCTGTTATTGTTATCGTCAAGACAACATCGTCCATTGTTGTTCCATCATTCCATATTGTCTCTCACCTAGTCATTGGTTCCTAGATTAGTTAATCGTTCGATTTGTTGTTTTTGTGCTTTCTAGTCAAAATGAAAAGCTAGTCAGAATATTAGAAAATTCATCTTTAACATGGCATCTTGGGAGTTTACGTAAAAATAGGTCTCTAATGACCTTTTTTATCACTTTTGGCTTGTTCTATGTTATGCAATTTTTAGATGATCCTGCCACGCAACTAACTTTCTCAACACTACAATGATAAGCATTCTCAAAAGTTTAAGAGAGTTGGTTCTCTAAGGTGATATTTTAGAGAAGATGGTAGATTTGATATCTTTACTACATTTTGCAAAAGGAGGTTAGAGGATCTGTACGTACCTAGTCATATAGTATAAAAACCCTTATTGTGAAAAAAATAGAATTTTCTTCTTATTGAAGGATTGAGTACATACATAGTTATAGAAAAGTTCTTAAAACCTTTATTCTAATAGGAAAGAGATTCCTAACTAAAATATAAAAAACAAAATTGAATTCTATTATAATTAAAATTCTATAGTTTTAAGTTCTAAACAACTAGGATAACATATCTAACTTATGACTACTTCTATCTAATAAGAAAACTTAGCATAAACTAAATTTTAGCACTTGTTGTGTTTGCTATCACCTCAACTCCCACTCTTTATCCCAATAAATTAAAGCTTGTGGTTGATTAATTTGTCCTCTTTTTGTTTCTTTTATGAACTCTAAGCTCTTCAATATCAATTCTCACTAGTTTGTTTGAAATCATCCTTGACGTAGAATGTGACAAATATTGATCATATAAGTATGAATTCAACTTCTAAAATTTAGATTCCAAAATCCAATTGCTATTAAAAGTTGATCGTCCTTTCCACTTGACAAGAAGCCACTGATATGCACTGGCTATTATATGTTCATCAAGAACATCCTCTATTTCTTCTTTAATATGAGGAATGACTAGAATTTTGATAGCTGCAATTAGAGATTATGTAACATCATGTCCATGATAAGTAGTTAATCCTGGAACATTTAAAATAAGACTAATTTCCATGTAATTTCAAAACATAAGCACAAGCACTTATCTTCTTGAGAATCATATAAGATTCAACAATCTGTCAATGAAGTTTTTTATATTTTCCTTTTGAAAAATGCTCAGGATGAATCCTTACCATCACCATATTCCTTTCATTGAATTCCACAAATCGACGATGGTGATCAACATGCTTTGTAAGTGAAGTTGTTGGCTATGATCTTTATTCGTACCTCATCAAAGATATCTCTCATGTGTTGTGTAAAACCTTCGTTTTCAGCACCAAATTGTGTTGTTTATGGCAAAGGAACTAGATTAATAAGCTTTTTGGTTGAATTCCCAAGACAATCTCAAAAGGACTATTACTAAATAACCTATTTATAGAATTGTTATATGCAGATTTTGCCATTAGGAAGATTTAGGTCCCAATTATTTCTATTGTCCCCGACCAAGCATCTTAACAAATCCCCTAAGTTTCTATTCACCACTTGTATTGTCCAAGGTTTAGCGATGGAAATAACTTGAAAATTGAAGCTTAGTGTTCAATATTTTTCATAGAGTTCTCCAAAAATAGCGCATAAACTCTACGTCACGATCAGAGACAATGGTTAAACGTAATCCATTAAGATTTACAACCTCTTTGAAGAATAGTTTAGCAATGTGGACATCATAAGTCTTGACCATTGTATTTCCAAATGGTTCCTTAACAAAACCACATGGCTTCTCTGCCAGATAGGTGTCAAAAACATATAGATTGTTGCTTCTTGTAGTCAAATCCATTAACTTGTCGTCATCACTAAATTTTGACTTTGAAAGTGCACTGACATCTTCTCCTTTATTCATATGTTGTGTTGATTTTGCATTTTCATTCAAATATGTTTCTTCTTCATCACCCACTACTGTCCGTTCCCAAGGAACGGAATACTGAGCTTCGTGTTTATACTAAGATAAAGACTCAATTAAGAAGTAGAGAATAGCCTACCTCAACACTACATAACCTCTCAAACTCCTCGGAGAATGAACCTGGGAACAACTCTAATTCAGGTAACTTACTTTACCCCTTGTTGTGCCTAGTAATGATCAAACTATACCTACTGACCCACGAGTTACCAGTGATGTTTTTATTGATTTTTCTACTGATAATTAACTACCCATAGCATTTAGGAAAGGGAAATGGGCTTGTACCAACCGTCTCATATCAAATACCTATTTTATGGAAAACTATCACACAAACACAACTCCTTTATCTCTAAAATCACTAACTTGTTTGTACCAAGGGACATTCAGGAAGCACTTCAAGATCCAAATTGGAGATCAACTATTATGGAAGAGATAAATGCACTTGAGAATAATGGAACTTGGGAACTTGTTAATTCCCCTAGAGATAAAAAGCTGGTAGGGTGCAAGTGGCTATTCACTGTTAAATTCAAGGCTGACAGTAGTGTGGAAAGGTTGAAGGTAAGGCTGGTTGCTATGGGGTTTAGTCAAACCTATCATATTGACTACCAAGAGACATTTGCTCTTGTTGCAAAGCTAAATACTATTAGGGTATTGTTATCCTTGGCTATAAATTTTTCTGGACTTTACATCAACTAGATGTCAAAAATGCATTTCTTAATGGAGACTTAGAAGAAGAAGTCTTTATTAGCCTACCTCTGGGGTTTGAGGATACCTATGGGAAGAATAAGGTGTGCAAGCTAAAGAAGTCATAATATGGCCTAAAACAGTCCCTTAGAGCATGGTTTGATAGATTTGGAAGGGTTGTGAAGAGCTATGGCTATTGTCAGAGTCAAGCCGATCATACATTGTTCTACAAGTAGTTCAAGGTAGGTAAACTATCTATCCTTATTGTTTACATGGATGATATCATTTTAACTAGAGATGATGTATCCGAAATAGTAGAGTTGAAGAAGAGATTAGCCAAAGAATTTGAAATGAGATTAGCCAAAGAATTTGAAATTAAAGACCTTGGACCCTCAAATACTTCCTCGGGATGAAGTTTGCTAGATCTAAAGAAGTCATATTTGTGAATTAGAGGAAATATATGCTAGATCTGTTGAATGAGACCAGATTGCTAGGCTACAAGGCAGCTAATATCCTTGTTGAAATAGGTGTGAATCTTAGCCCAGCTTAACCCGAAAATATTGTTGTTAAGGAGAGATAACAACGGCTGGTTGGGAAACTAATATATTTGTTACAAACTAGACCTGATATAGCTTTTCTCGTGAGCTTAGTGAGTCAATTTATGCGTTCACTAGGCCGAGAACATTTGGATGTTGTGTATAGGATACTACGGTATCTAAAAGGAACTCCTAGGTAAGGTTTAATGTTTCGTAAGCGGAACAATCTTGAAGTTGAAGTCTATAACAATGCTGATTGGGCAGGGAGTGCTACGATAAAAGATCAATTTTAGGTTGTTGCACATTTGTTGGTGGTAACTTGGTAACTTGGTGGAGGAAAAAGCAAAGTATTGTTGTAAGGAGCAATGCTGAAGCTGAGTTCCGATCAATGGCACATGGAATTTGTGAAGTTTTATGGATTAAAAGGGTATTGGAGGAACTGCAAATTCCTATTTCAGTTCCTATGAAGGTGTATTGTGGTAACAAGGCTGCAATTTCAATCAACCACAACGTGGCCCCTCATGATAGAACAAAACATATTCATTAAGGAGAAGATTGAAAAAGGATTAATTTCTGTTCCCTATATATCAACCTTACAATAGGTAGCTGATATTCTTAAAAAAGAGTTACACAAGAGTGGTCTAGTGTTCTAGTTATCAAGCTAGCTATGGATGACATCCACAAGCCAGCTTGAGGGAGAGTGTTGGGAAATATCCGGGTGGATATTTCTTAGTTGTTAATGACTCCTAAAAGTTAGCTAAATTAGATCAATTAGAATATTATGTACAACTGTTAGTTTCCTAAAATAGCTCCTTGTATTCCTATATATACTTGTACCTATGTATTGACTGTTAAGAAAACAATATACACATTTGTTCAACTTATATTTTTGCAAACCTTCATCTCAATTAGTAAGGTTTGAGCAATTGATAACAAAGTAACTATTTGGTTTGGTGTTAGATAAATAGATTAGCTTTTCTACCAGTCGTTGATATCAACCTGTATCTATTGGAACTCCGTCCTTTAACTTCACTTAGCTTTGAGTTGAATTCCATAGGAGTATCTAATGGTTTACATCCACTCATCCCAGTTTTTTCTAGATGGTCCAAGATATACTTCCTTTGGGCGACTACCATGCCCCTCTTAGATATAGCAATTTCCATGCCCAAGAAGTATCTTAGATACCTCATGTCTTTGATTTCAAACTCCTTTGAGAGATTCTTTTTAAGAATTTCAATTTCCTTCAAATCATCATCAGTGAGGATAATGTCATTTACATACACATTTAGAATCACAATCCTTCCTTCTGTAGAAGTTTTTATGAATAGAGTATGATCAAATTGCCCCTTGTCAGAAACCTTTAGATTTCACAAATCTTATGAATCTTTCAAACCAGACCCTTAGTGATTGTTTTAGCCTATATAAAGACCTTTTTAGTTTGCATATCCTTCTTTCCGAAGCTTTCACTAAATCTTGGGGTAGGCTCCATATATACCTCTTCTTCTAAATCTCCATTTAGGAAGGCATTTTTCACATCCAAGTATTGTAGAGTCCAATCTAGCTTAACTGCAATAGAAAGCAACACTCTCACAGTATTTAACTTAGCAATAAGTGGAAAATGTTTTAATAATCTATCCATGGGTTTGTGTAAAACCCTTAGAAACGAGACAAGCCTTACATCTTTGAAGTGATCCATCAAAATTGTAATTTATGGAGAACATGCATTTACATCCAACCAGTGTTTTCTCTCTCGGAAGAGCAACTTCCTCCCATGTTCTATTTTTCTTCGAAGCTCTCATCTCCTACAAGACTGCATCACTCCACTCAAGAATATTTAGAGCCTCTTGTATATTCTTAGGAATGGAAACATTGCACAACTTAGAAGTAAATGCTTGAAATGATGGAGATAGACTTTGGTATGATAAGAAGTTATACAAAAGATATATGGTACAAGTTCTAGAACCTTTCCTAAGAGCAATGGAAAATCCAAGGTTTTATCCAACTCTAAAATAGATATTGGTTATGGCAACACTGACTCAATAGAAACAGACTCAAAGTGAGATATACCTGGTTGGTTTCCAATTTCTGGATTTGTTTTTGGGTTAGACTGTTGACCATGCTAAAAGTTGTTTGTGCTTTTCTGTCGTTCTGGATATTTTCTCAAAAAGACTTTCCCTTTAAAACGATTTCCATCTTGTCTTGCACACATTTCATTCTTTTCTTGAGATTGAATCTATAAAGGAATTGAAGATGAATCCTTATTTTCATTATTGAGACACTATTGGTGTTTTAATCAAGGTTATAGAAAATATTTACATCATTGCCATAAACATCAAAAAATAAATCTTTAATATGTGTCTCCCTCTGAAGATGAGGTGAGAGAAAAAAAGGTTATCTTCAAAAAAGGTGACATCTATGGAAATAAAAAACCTTTGGTTATCGGATGAAAACACGTATACCCTTTTTGAGTGGAAGGATAACCAACAAAAACACATCTTTGTGCTTTGGGATCAAGTTTTTCTCGATTGTTGTCGTGAATATGAACAAATGCAATACACTCAAACACTTTAAGAAGGAGATCATGTGATAATCGAGATGAAGTAAAAATTTATTAAAACAATTAAAAGGTGTTTGAAATATTAAAGCTCTTGAAGGCATCCTATTGATCAAATATGTAGCTGTTAGGATAGCCTTACCCCATAAGTATTTAGGAGTATTAGTTGAAAACATTAGAGAACTTGCAATTTTTAATAGATGTTTATTTTTTCTTTGTGCTATTTCATTTTGTTGTGGGGTGTTAGTACATGAGCTTTGATGAATAATACCTTTTTCAACAAAAAAATTCCTTAAAACATTGTTGAAGTATTCTTTTCTATTATCACTTCTGAAAACTTGAATTCTAATTTGAAACTGTGTTTGGATCATGTTATAAAAATTTTGGAACACCTTCTCAACATCTGACTTCTCATTGGGTAAAAATAGCCAAGTTATTTTAGTGTGGTCATAATAAAAGTTATGAACCAACTTTTTCTATTTATTCTCGAAAGCCCCTAAATATCATTATGAATTATAGCAAATGGTTTTGTGGCCTTGTAAGGTTGTGCTGGGAAAGATGTTCGATGGTGTTTAGCAATTTGACAAATTTTACACTAAAATGAAGATAGATTTTTATTTGTAAAAAACTTCAGAAACAAATGTCTCATATAATGAAAACTTGGATGTCCAAATCTAGAATGCCATAACATAATTCTATTTTCACAAAGTATTGAAATACAAAGTTCTTTGGAATTGCCTGTTTGAGTCATGTCCATTTTCGAAGAAATAGAGACCTGCAGCTTGTTTAACATTGTCAATCATCTTCCCCATGTTCAAGTCCTAGAATTGACAATCACATGAAGAAATATTAGCTCGACAATTTTAATCTATAGTTATTTTATTGATTGACAACAAGTTGCAGGACAATTTAGAAACATGAAGGACATTGTGAAGTATAAGAATAGAGGAAAGAACAATTGATCATTTCCCAGCTACTGCTAAATAGGAACTATCTGCTATTTTTACTCTTTGATTTCTTGCACAAGGACTATAGGAAGAAAACAATTTAGAGGACCCAGTCATATGATTTATCACCCCAGAATCAATTATCTAAGAATAATCTGAATAGACATTGAAGTAAGAGAATTAGATAATTACCTTTTTGAACTAAAGAACAGTTATGATTTATACTAGAGAAATTTTGAGGTTGAAGAATTATACAAATTTGCTCTATTTGTTTCTTTGTGAAAGGTTGCGTGCTAGAAGACGTTTCAGGTCCGGATTCAATAGTGTTGGCTTGGGAGGTACATTTGTCTGCGAATTGTTTTTTTTTCCCCAATTTTTTGGCTTCCCATGAATTTTTCAGGGTGTGTGAATCACGTTTACATTGGTGTCACCATGTCTTTTTATTGTTTTTTCTCCCCCTCGGCCTCTATTCCTTTCAACATGAGGGCAGAACCTTCAACCTCTGATTTGGTGTTGCCAATCATCACTTTCCGCCTCATCTCCTCTCTCTTTACTTCTGGGAAAACGTCTTTGATAGAGGGTAAAGGCTTTCTTCCCAAATTTCAGCCTCTGACTTCATTGAATTGTTGATTCAATCCTGTAAGAAAAACATAAACTCTATCATTTTCTTCCCTTTTTTTATGTCAGACACTGTCATTCGGAAAGTCTCAATCATCTTCATAACATAGGTCCAATTCCTTCCACAAAGTTACAAGTTCCTTATAAAACAATGTAATGCCACGGTCTCCTTGCTTGGCTTTCCATATCTTTTTTTTAGTTTGAAAATTTGATAAGAATTTTTAATATCAAAATACTTCACTCAAACCGCATCCCATACATCTTTTGTTGTTGGCGAAAAAATATGACGTTTTCTGATTGTAGGTTTCATGAACTTAATGAACCAAGCTGTGATCAAAGAATTTTCAGACCTCCATATTGTCATATTTGGATCATCCAAAGCCAGTCTTGTTTCTCTCCAGTTAAATAACTAGGAATAGCAAGGGCAGCCTGGACCCAGCCCGACCACGGGCCATGGTGGCCGGAAGGGCCACGGGCGGCCCGGCCCTACCATGCCCTTCATTTTTTTTTAAGCAAAAAAATTTTAAAACGACGTCGTTTTGGAAAAAATGGGCGGGCCATGAGACGGGCCGGGTCGGGCCATTTTTGCCATCCCTATAACTACCTGGGTTTTCCTTTATTGTCAATGGCCAACTTTATTTTTACTTGTGATTCGTCAATTGGAAAAGCAAATTTGAGCCAAAAAGATCACAATTACGCTGTATGTTACTTGTCATAACACCAGGATTAGTCACAATCGAATTGCTGAAATCATCGTCAAGGGATGAGGAGTTTCTCCGTTGGCCAGTCATCGCTAATAATATCGCTAACAACAGTCTATTTAGGAAGATTTGAATGAAGAAAGAAAAAATATTGTAGAAGAGTCGTGGCTTTGATTCCATGAAGAAAGAAAACAAAGTAATTCTTCCTTAATTTTTCTGTGAATAGTACAAGGAATATATAGGACAATAGAATCCTAATTACCTCCTTAAATGAAGAAGAATCTATTTATTCTCTAAGTAATAAAATCTCAACTAATTAATAAAATATCAACTAATTATCTATAAAGAATCAACTAATTATCTCTAGAGGTAATTAGTTGATTGTTTCCATAATATCAACAAGTATAAAATTATAGTCTTAAACGTTGTCAGTCAAATCACTTTATATACTATCCATAAAACCAAAAGGCCTATCCGTAAGACCACAAGGCCTCGTCCTTATAATTGTTTGTGGATGATATTAAACATACTGGAAGTGATTTGGTAGGCATTTTTGAGTAGATCTACCTACAACAACAGATTTAGACCAAGGGTCTTAGTCTTTTATAATATTTTGAAATATTGAAGTACCACGCTTTAATAGGGATTATTATAAACTCTCGAGAGAAAAATGCTTTAATATCATTTAAGAGTGAGTAAATTAGTTGTATTGAGTTTAATTTACTTTTTATCAAGTTATAGATAAATAATAGAATGCTAACATGAATAGGGAGCAAATTGTTATTATAATTGATGCAGAAAAAGTAGGATGGAATAGAAAAGGGACTTGCCTTTTTGTGAGAAAACCTTTTGGTGGTAAAGAAAAAATTTAGCTTAAATAAGAAAAATATTACAAAGACAAACTAAATACAAAACGGAATACTAACTAGAAATAAATAAAAAAGTTACAGACTTTTAGCTGGATGCTCTTGCATTCTTAGACCGTGGTGTCTCTTGCATTATGACCAACATTCAGTAGTTTTGTTCTGCTTTTTATCTAATAATATGACGCTAAGTTACTGCCAATGGTTAAATAGTCTTACCCAGTTTTGTCTCCTCCACTTTCCTTATCGTGCTAGCCTAGACTCTGATAATATGGGGTCAAAATCTTTTGTGGTATCCTGCCACTCAGCCATTTCTATCAAGTCATAACATTGACTACCAAAACTTCACTCACCACCGTTCCAATCATAATTGAATCTCTTGATGATGATGTACATTTCTGTTATATTATTTGGTCTAAAATGAGGCTTCAACCAATGCATATTGTTGTTATCTTAGAAAGCTATTACAAAGCACATGAACACTTTAGTCAGTTGTTGAGATAAGATGTGTTACAAAGGTCTACTTTGGACCCGAACTTTCACTACAAATCGCGCCCACCTTCGTGCAGCAATCCCGATTCGGTCCGCTTAAGCAAGATTCGGCCTTCTCACGTGAATGTCGCTGAACAATTCCGTTATCCCTCGAACACCTCACGCGCACACAAGTGTTTAAAGTGTT
>JAOQMS010000001.1:9609119-9632153 GCA_027563885.1 Erythroxylum longipes | reverse complement strand
ACTGCGATCTTATCCGCCACGTCATCATGTGCCACATCATCCACAGTTGCCACGTCATTGCTGATGTGTTCACCAAGCCTATCCGCACATAGGTCCGTTAATGCACGTCCATGGACAAGTCCATCTTTCATGATCCAGCTCACTTCATGGTGTAGTCTTGTTGCTCCATGACTAAGTACAAGTCACAAACAGAGTTAGTATAAAACCTCGCATGTTTTACATACCTCCAACCTGCTTCGTCAAAGTCAAGTGCCTTCGCTCACCCTCGGATCTCGCATGGCTTAGTTCCCCAACTTGCAGGATTTCACCTTGTTCCGTCGTCAACACGCTTTCCTCGTGCCGATCTGCGTGCCAAGTATTGGTCAAGGCTCGCCAATACTCGCACGAACCCACATTTTGGACTTAGGGGTCTAACAAACCACCCCCACTAGAAGAATTCGACGCCCTCGTCGAAATAATCTGTGGGCACTCCTCTACGAGCGGTTCCCTCGAAGACTTCTTCGCCAACTGTTGAAGACTGGAGCCAGCCTTCTCTTCCATTGGTACCTCTCCCACTTATCACTTCCTCTTTCCGTCGAGTTTCTATTTGCATGAATCCTCCTCCACGAGGCCCATAACATTCAAATACGCAATGCTGTTGATGGCTCCTTCCCTCAAGTCATCTTCATCGCTCCCTCCTTTGTCCTTCGCGACTATGGAGTTCATCTGCTCCTCGCCCTTCTTCTTCTTCGGGCATTCTCGAGCATCGTGCGGTCCATCGCAGATGAAGCATGCAACCTTTCCCTTCGATTGCTTCTTCTTATGTTGAGAAGATTCTCCCACCTTCTCTTTGCCTTTCTCCTTGCCATCCCAGATTTTACCGTTTTTCTTGCCCTCTCCGCTGGGTTGAGTTGGTGGTGGCATTTGAAGATCTACCAAGGCATCTGCCGCCGCTATTGCGCTAGAGAGGTCCTTCACGTTCTGCCTCCGAAGCTCCATTTGTGCCCAACTTTGCAAGCTGCTAATGAAGTTGAACAATTTGTCTTCCTCCGACATGTTCCGTACGTCCAACATCACCGATGTGAACTCCCTCACATACTTCCTCACCGAGCCGTCTTGCTTCAACCCCTTCAAAGCTTCCCTCGTGAGCCATGAAGTGTTGTTGGGTAGGAACTGGTCCGTTAGCTCTTTCTTCATCTTCTCCCAAGTGTCGATGGAAGGTCTCCCCGCATTGATGTTATTAGAGGTCCCCGTCCTCCACCACAGCTTAGTATCACCCACCATGTACACTGCTATGATTGACACCTTCTTCGAGTCCGCCACTTTTGTCGCGACAAAGTACTGGTCTATATCCCACAGAAAATTTTTGAGCTCCTTAGCACTCTGTTTGCCATCGAAAACTTGTTACTCTGGCACCTTCACTATAGTGCTTTCCACTCGGACACCCGTCTCGTACTTTGCCATCGCACGTTTGAGCACTAACAGATCATAACCCATCTCCTCATGAGCCTTCATCTGTTCCTCGAGCGCTTTCATAGCTGCTTGAAGTTCTCCAAGGCTGCAATACGTTCCAATAAAGGAACTACTCCCGCATCTGTTGGGGCTAGAGACTCAAGAATTGCCTCTATTCTGGTAACCCTTTCCGTCAGATTACTTCCACCAGCCATCGCTCTAGATTGACTCTGATACCAGTTGTTACAAAGGTTTACTTTGGACCCGAACTTTCACTACAAGTCGCGCCCACCTTCGTGCGGCAATCCCGCTTCGGTCCGCTTAAGCAAGATTCAGCCTTCTCACGTGAATGTCGCTGAACAATTCTGTTATCCCTCGAACACCTCACTCGCACACAAGTGTTTAAAGTGTTTCTCTCACACACAAAATAATACAAGTGTAAAATAGAGTAAAGAAAGCGACAAGAGATATTTATATGTAGCCGAAGGTACTCTTTTATTAACTCTCCACAAAATGTTAACAAAAGACACAAGTACCTCCTTCTCAAAGCACTCCCAAGGAACTCCCTATTCGAAGCCCTTACAATAAGAACTCCCCCAAAAGCTCTCAACTCTCAAAGCTCTTTCTTCTGAGTGATTTCTCTCAATGAGCTCTCCTACTGATTGAATGAATAGCTCTCAACTCTAATGAGCTATTTATAGGCTCCACTAGATGACTCAGGTAGAATACTAATAGAACTCTACTAACTAAGATCATAATCTTATCCTATCTTATCCTTAATAGGATTAAGTTACATCACAATTAAAAGATTACCCTATCTAGGAATGATTATCCTTATCCGTGAAGATTTCCTCTATCTTCAGATGATCCTTTCAGATGATCTTTATCTTTTAAAGTTGATGTTCATCCACTGCGATCTTATCCGCCATGTCATCATGTGCCACATCATCCACAGTTGCCACGTCACTGCTGATGTGTTCACCAAGGCCTATCCGCACATAGGTCCATTAATGCACGTCCATGGACAAGCCCATCTTCCATGGTCCAGCTCACTTCATGGTGCAGTCTCCTCGCTCCATGACTAAGTACAAGTCTCAAACCGAGTTAGTATAAAACCTCGCACGTTTTACATACCTCCGATCTGCTTCGTCGAAGTCAAGTCCCTTAACGCACTCTTGGATCTCGCATTGCTTAGTTCGCCAACTCGCAGGACTCGCCTTGTTCCGTCATCAACACGCCTTCCTCATGCCGACTTGCGTGCCAGGCATTGGCCAAGGCTCGCCAATACTCGCACGAACCCGCATTCTGGACTTAGGGGTCTAACAAGATGGGGATCAATCCTTTTATTTCTAGTATACTGGAAAGCTGAATCTTGAAATATTGTAAAAGCTGCTTCATACTTATCCCAATGAATTCATTTACTTATTTACCTATACAATGAGATAATACTACCCTTCTTGGAAGATATATATAACTTTCTATTCATTGAGAAAGGTGAAAGGCTCCACCTAAGAGCTGAATCTTGTTAGACAGGATGTTCATTGAGCCTCGTGTTATTCATCTATCATTGAATTAGGCTCATTGAAATTAAACAATTCTCTGTTGTTAAATATTTTAGGGATTTAATATTTATCACAAAAATATTTTTTATATATATCTTCTTAATTAGGAATATAGTTATGATGAGATAGGCACTTTACCCTATAAATAGAAATTTATTATATATTGTGGCTTAAATAAAGTAATAATTAAAATATATTTCCATTGGCTTTATTTATGTAGACATATGTTTTATAATGAAATTAAAATTGTGTAATTTTTTTGTCATCGGTATTCTTTTACTCTTTTTTAAGTTAGGAAATTATTTTTTTTTGTATTCTATAGGTTCTTGATATCTAGGAGATTGTTTTATATCCTAGTAGATTGTGTGATCTTAGGAGATTGATTCCTATCCTAGGAGATTGTTCTCTATTTGTTTCCTATACTAAGATGTCTATAATAATGTAACTCAAAATCAATTGAAAGAAGATGGATAATTTTCCTGTTCTACTTCGTGTCATGGTATTAGGGTTTTTTTCTTGGGAATTCTTCTTTGAGCAGCCTTCATTGCTGCATTTTTCTTGGGACTTCATTCTTCTGTTTTCTACCACACCCAATATGTTTGCATTCAAAATTACGATCCCAAGACGAATAAAGGTTTGAATAAAGGAGTTTTTAATAGTAAGGAGATTGAAAAACTGAGGAATTTATTGGGATCTCTTAGAAGCCTTTTGGAGCTGGTTCTTTGGCTCTTTCAAGCAAGCCTCTAATTTCTTACATAAATGCCTCAAACAAGTATTATGTCAATGCTTGGATAATTGACTCCAATACCATAAAGTATATGACTCACTCTTCTCATTTTCTTAAGACTTATATCCCATACCCTAGTAATAAGAAGATCTGCAGAAGTAGATGTATATGTTGACACCTTCTCTTTGTCTAAAAAAACGTTCTACATGTGCTAAACCTATTAGTTAGTTTTGTGTCTATCAAAAAAACTTACACATGACCTTAAATGCTATGCAATCTTTTATTATTCTTATTGTGTTTTTTAGGACTAAGACTTGGGGAGGAGGATTGGGCTTGCCAAGGGAAGGAACAATCTCTATCATCTCAATTCTTCTCAAAAATCGTAAATAATTCTTCCATGTCATTAGCTTTACCATTTACACCTTGGTCATCCGTCTTTTAAAGATTTAGAAGTCATATTTTCACATTGGTTCAAAGGATTAGATGTTGATCTTTCATTGTTAAATTTGTGAATTGGCAAAACATACTCGTATATTCTTTCCTATTAGTACTAAAATAAGTCCTCATTTTTTTCATTTGATTCATAGTAATATCTAGATTCCCTGTACTATTCCTGATATTTTTGGGGCCCATTGGTTTATCTCCTTAATTGTATTCAAGTTATATGGTTTTTCTTACTTAAACAAAAATCTGATGTTAAGCACTGTTATTCCTAATTTTCATTTCGTGTTTCAAAACAATTTGGGGTTAAGATTAAAAGCTTTAGGTTAGACAATGCTAGAGATTGCTTCAATCATATTTTCTCACCCTACTTTCTAAAATAGGAAATTATTCATGACCCATCATGCGTTGACACACATAACAAAATGGGGTAGTCGGGAAGAAAAATGAGCATTTACTTAATATGACTGGAGCTTTACTTCTTCAAAGGAATGTTCCTAAATCCTATTAGGGTAGGCAATTCGAATTGTCACACTTATGATAAATAACTTCTATCATGTTTGTTAGACAATAAAAGTCCCATAAAAACCCTTAGTACCTATTACATCGACTCAAAACCTTAAATATGCTTACTCCTAGGATATTCGGTTGTACTGCTATTTAATGTATCTTTCTAGGTTACTCACCTACAGAAAACGCATACAAGTGCCATAACCATTTTTTTTTCTTTCCATGAAAGTTCTATAGCTCAGTAGATATCACTTTCACTAAAACCAAACTATAATTTAGCAAGTGTTATCTTTAGGAGGACGTTAATGATGGAAGATAGTACTTGTGAGTCTTTGAGCCACTTGACGTTCCTCTGTCCGTCTTAAACTCAAATCTAGCCTCTAGTCTTGTAGCCGTCCCAAACTTATCTCCAGCCCCTAGTCTTATATATGTCTACATCAGTAACAGTTGAGACTTAATCTCCAAAAGTACGCCTTTGGTGTCACGTCGGGAAAACTGGAACAGTTTCTTAACAATCAAAGAGCTAAAGAGGTCGACCCTAAAAAAAAAGGGCCCCTCAAGAAATGACCCCACCTAGAAACCTGCAAGAGCTCAAATCTCTCCAAGGAAGGTTAATATTTAAAATATACAACGGTTTATTTCCAATTTGTCAGGAAGATGCCAGCTTTTGAAAGCATGCAGGAATATTTACTAAATACTAAATTCCTTCAAAAAACATGTCTTGTCTTGTGTCCATTGGTGCTACTCAAGATTTTCCAAGATATTCACAAGTTTATTATTGAAGAGCAACAGTTTCAGATTTGAAACAAGTCCAGAAGTTGAACCCAAACTATGGAAATGAGTTTGACAGTAAGATTTGATCTTCTTTTACATACACAATTAGTTGAAACACCATCAAATGACTCACACCTTCCTATGTAGGCCACTATAACCATTATTTCATTGTGTCACTAAAACAACTGACACCTGCCTACAAAAAATTCATTGCAATCTAAAATTTCTTTTCCTAATACCATTTTAAGGCAGCATTATCAAAAAGGGAGTGTAGGAATGCTATGATAAAGGAAATTGATGTGTTTAGAAAAGAATGACATGGGAGATTGTTGATAAACCAAGTGGAATAACATAAATGGATCTTCACACTGAAATATAAAGCTGATGGATCACTAAAGAGATATAAAACAAGGTTAGTTGCTATACAGATTATTTTTCTTTTCTACTTTTTGTCAACTTTCAATTTCACATGGCAAAGCGATTTCAATCCTCTTTTCTTCTATTTGTCGCCAATGTCTCTTTAAACTTTTTAGTCGGCCTGATCCCACCTGTTTCTTTATTTCTGACGAGTTTTTTCCTGGAAAGATATATATATATTTTTTTTTTCTGTGGCAATCTGTCATCTTCTATGCCACAATTTCTTTCTTACTTCTCTTCAATTGCTGATATTCCAGCGAGTTTGGGCATTATTGTCCGATTTCAGACTGACTTCTAATGCATTTTGTCATAGCTGCCTGTTACAAGAGTTTCCAGCCATAGCCAGTGCTATTTCCTATTTCAGGCGCTTTCCTCCAGCTGTCTAGGTGTTGTCTTTTCTGCTATTTGGATTTTGGACAGTTCATATTAATTCTGAACCCAATCCCCAATCGTTTAGTTGGCGGTCGTTTCCCCCTGTTCTCTTATTCCGGGATTGACAAAAAAAGGAAAAAAAGAGAACAAGCAAACAATAAAAAGAAGAAAAGAGGATACGTAAAAAGAATGAAAGAAAAACTAAAATGAAGAAAGCAGAAAAAATAAAAATCTAATAATTTTTTATTTTCATTGAAATTTAAATATAAGTTAGTATCTATTTGTCAGTTTGAAGAAAAATGTTGAATATCTAAGGGGTTAACATTTTAAGAATAGTATTATTACATATTCGTAAACCTAGGCTTATTAAAATTCCTGGAGCATGAAAGCCTGGCGACGAGAAACGAGTACCTCTCGATCTACCACCAGGGTTCAAATGCTTTCCAGTATGCTAGGAACTTATTCAAGGAACCTGCTTAGCCTAATCACTCCTATTTGTCTAACTTCACTAGCTGTCTTATCATATATGAACTATGTCATTTTTCTTTCTTTCAAATCAATGTTTGATCGGATTGCACTGTCTAATTAGCAAGGATTGACATAATACGACTTGCAGGATGATGGAACATGGCTTGCTGTCTCCAGAGAGAGCTAAAAAGGCATATGAGAAGAAACAGAGGAAACAAAAGATGCAACGGATGGGAACTCCTATTAAATCTTCCAAGCCTCCCAGCAAACCTGAGAGTTCCCAAAAGCAACAATTGGCACCAAAGAACGGTGAAGCAAAAGCTAAAAGGAAAATCATAAATGAGAATGACGACGATGAGTTTATTTTAAGTCCCAAGAGAAAGAAACCTTAGGGCTGTTGTATCCAAAACGAAGAAAGCTAATTGTACTGTTTTATTTTCGGCATTCAGTTCATTTAAATTTCTTTACATTGAACTGGAACAGGCGGGTATTCTGACCAACCGAGCAATTGACAGATTAGAAATTCTTTGTATACAATTTATACAATAAGCATAGACAATTTTAATGTTTTATTGACCACGAAGAATGCCAACAGAATAATTGTATACCCGAAAAATGCTATTTTCAACTATTTCAAAGAGAATCGATGGATCAGCAAATCTTGTTTTCTCTCTCCAGAAACTAAGAATATATATCTTCATACGAATTGATGAGGAGCAATCAAAGAGTAACTAGTCAGTGAAGAGGGAACTAAGACGGAATCTTGGCAATCAGATGTGTTAGTTTTTCAACAATTGTCGTATCTAGTGGGAGATCAGTATCAAAAGCTATTCTGTAACTCTCAAATTGTAAAATGCTCAATGAATTGAATGTAACCCATACATGCCTTGTACCTAAGAAGCCTAATGCTATTAGCTTGCAGAAGTACTGTGATTTACAAGATAATTAGAAAGGTGTTTTCGACTAGATAAAAAGGCACACTCAAGTTTATTATCAATCCAAGCTAGGGAACCGTTATTCATGGGACGAGAATAGGAGATGATTTTCTTTTACTACAAGAACTGATCAAGAATTACCACAGGAACAAGGCTATCAATGGTTGAACAATGAAAATAAATATTCATAATAAATTTGATTTAGGGGCTTGGAGTTTTGTTCTGGAGGCATGGGAAGCCATAGGTTATCCTCTACCCTTCATCAAAGGGGTTTGACATGTGCATCATAGCTACATCATTTATCATTTTTTGTTAAATGGCAAAATTATTCAGGCATTCAATGGAGGAAAATGATTCAGGCAGGGGATCCCCACCTATTCGTAGTTTGCATATAGTTTCTTTATGATTAATTGACAGGAATACCAGAGAAAAGGGCAACCTATTACCACGAGTAAAGATTTCATTTATCCTTTGTTGATGATTTCATATTATTGTGTGGAGTTGGTGAAAATTCAATAAGAATGCATATTGAAACAATGCAACACTTTAGTGATATATCAGGTCCAAAGGTCAACCTTGAGAAGAGGAGCATCTTTGTATTAGGAAATAATTTCAACAAAGCTAAGAATTTGGAAAATATAGTAGTATGAAACTTAAGAAACCTCTATTCAAATATCTTAGGATTCCAATTACAACCACAAGACTCACAAATAAAGATTGTCAATCCTTGTTTGATGTTATTTATAGAGGAATATGGAGTTGGAATAACAAAAACCTTTAATATGTTAGAAGATTACAAACTATATCCTCTATCCTTGATAATACCCATGTGCTTTGGAGCTCCCATCCTCGTAATATAATTAAGGCAATTGAGAAATTAGTGAAAAACTCCTTATGGACAAGAGATCTAAACGAAATAGCACATGCCAATGCCAAGTGGATAGAAGTTTGTGCCATTAAAGAGGAAGGAGGCTTGGGCTAAACTCAGTTAAATTCATTAACAACATGCTCTTAGTTAAGATAATATGGAAAATTCTGGTAGATAAAAGAGTCCTTATAGGTTAGATGTATACACAGTCACTTTCATGCTGGAGCTTCAAACCCCAAGTAAGTACTTCTTGGACATTAATTCAAATGTTCAAAATGAGAGATATCATGAACCACAATATAAAATGCATCATTAGTAATGAGAATGCTACATCCTTCTTGTTTGAAATTTGGCATATCAAGACCTTTTGTATGAACTCCTCACCTTCCACATTCTTAAGTATTTAAAGCCAATCAATGCTTAAAGTTATCAGTCAAGGGGATTCTAATCTATTATGTCAAATGTACCATCATACAACCCTAATATTGTTGGATAGAAAACCAAAACATGCTTGGTTTGGCTAAACGGTAGATTTCAAAAACTTTTTTTGAAATAATAACACAACGGAAGCATAAACACCAAATCAACATGCTTTTAATCCATATATGATACGACATAAGGAAAATAAATAAAATAAAAACAAGGTCAGAATATTACCGACTCCTCGCTACAGCTTTGACTTCTCACTTCTGTGTCCTCAACCAATCCAATCTACCACTTGTTCTCCTTGGACAACTTGGTTAACAAGATCCTTTGGTAGGAAAGGAGAAGAAAAATAGAGAGGAGAGCAAACCTTTTGCTATGGCCGAATGTTTTAAAAACTTGGACTAAAGTCACGCCTTCATTTTTTTCAAAGCCAAAAAAATGAATTCTCTAAAACCAAATTCTCTAACTCTTGCTTCGGTTTTTGGGAGAGAGTTTGTGAAGATAGAAAAGCCACATTCACGTTAATTCTATATTTGCATGAAAGCTAAATGAATATGTGTCCAACACTTGGATGTTTGTGAGTGAGTGAAGAACAATAGCAAAAACGCACCATCCACACAATAACGAGTAAAATTATTGTTTTACCCTTATGTTGGTTTTTCCTTCTAGATCTCCCGTTTCACTCTATATAGTAATTAACATAAAAGATCTAATCTTGGTGTTAAGACTTGATGGGTAGCTAGTCCATCAAACTACTGGCGCCAGTTTAATCACCAATCTCCGTAAAACATCTAGAAGTGATGATATCACTATAAACTCTTTATTTAAGTGAATGTTCCCTGATATATGTTTCCATTAATAATTCCAACATGCAGATACTGGATTGATACCCTGCAAAAATCTATTATGATCATATCAAGAATTATAGCGAAACACACATAAGTTCACCACTCATTAAGATTGTGGTTCGTAATAAACGAAAGCTAAGTTGTATGTTTTAAAATTAAAGTAACGACCTACTTTATTCTTTAAAAACATATGCGATTCTAGATTCATTTAATAGTGCTATTATCAATAGTCAACTACTATCATAATTTGAAACTCATCATTCATTTAAAGTAAACTCCTTTACTTACACGAAGGTAAGTCGCAACATTACAGTGTAAACTATAATCAAGCAACCAACTAGATTATTCAACTGTGAATCAATTAATTTAGATTCTAATAATATACATGTTTCCCATACATCTCCATGTATATGTATATTACTTACAAAGGAACCTTGGTACCTTATGACTAATTATAATATGCTTATACAAATAAAACCAAACTCTTTTGTTTGATTAATAATAAAAATTTTCATTACAATATTGTAACTAGAAGAAAATTAACATATATGTAAATACATTTGCTTTCCAGGGTACTATATTTATATAACCCTAACAATCTCCCACTTGCCCTAAAGCAAGTTTGACATATCCGTCATTCCCATGCCTTCTAGGTGACCCTCGAAGCTCTTTTGTGATAGTGTCTTTGTGAATGGATCCACAAGGTTTTGATCTGTGAGAATCTTCACCACATCAATCTCATCACGTTGTATTATCTACCTATGAGATGATAATTTCTCTTAATGTGTTTGGCAGGTTCGTGGTTCCGAGGTTCCTTAGAATTAGCCACTACCCTACTATTATCACAATAAAGTGCAATGGCCTTTTCCGCCTCAGGAACTACGTCCAAATCCTTTAGGAACTTGCAAAGCCAGACTGCTTCCTTTGCTACTTCATAAGCGGCAACATACTCAGCCTCCATAGTCGAATCAGCAACACAAGATTGCTTGACACTCCTCTAGACCATGGCTCCACCTCCCAAAGTAAATATAGAACCAGAAGTTGATTTCCTTGAATCAACATCTGATTGGAAATCAGAATCCGTATATCCTGTGAAACTAAGGTCACTTCCAGAGTTAACAAGCATTAAGTTCTTCGTCTTACAAAGATACTTCAGTATGCACTTGACCACAATCCAATGCTCAATTCCTAGATTGGACTGGAATCTGCTTACCAGTCCCACCGTGTAACAGATATCCAGTCTAGTGCAAAGCATGACATACATTAAACTTCTAACTGTCGAAGCATATAGCATGTTATGCATGCGTTCGACCTCCTCTTGGGTCTTAGGTGCTTACTCCTTTGAAAGTTTGATTCCATGTCTAGTAGGTGTCAAACCCCTTTTGGAATCCTGCATTGCAAACTTATTGAGCATGTTCTCAATGTAGGTCAGTTGAGACAAGGCTATCTGCTTGTTCTTACAATCCCTTGTAAGCTTGGTCCCTAGAATATAGTTATCCTCACCTAAATCCTTCAATGAGAACTATTCATTCAACCATCCCTTGACCAAAGATAACATTCCTACATCATTCTTAATGAGCAGAATATCATCGACATATAGAATTAGGAAAGTAACCTCGCCTTCTTGTATCCTTTTATAGACACAAGGCTCATCTAGGTTTTGTACAAGCCAATAGGTTTTGATAGCTTTATCAAACTTAATGTTCCAAGACCTAGATGCTTGCTTAAGTCCATAAATAGACCTTTGCCACTTGCACATCTTATGCTTATTACTTGGCTCAATGGATCCTTCTGGTTGGGCCTTATAAATGGTCTCCTTAAGACCTCCATTAAGAAATGTAGTCTTGACGTCCATTTGCCATATTTCATAATCGAAATAGGCTGCTATAGACAAAAGAATTATGATGGACTTAAGCATGGCAACCGGAGAAAAAGTCTCCTCATAGTCTATACCCTTCTTTTGAGTATAGCCCTTAGCTACCAATCTAGCTTCTCTACCTTTCCATTAGATCCTCTCTTCCTTTTAAAGATCCATTTACACCCTATGACTTTTACACCTAGTGGTAGATCTACAAGGTTCCAAACTTTGTTGGCGTACATGGAATCTATTTCCAATTCCATTGCCTTGAGCTACGTTGTCACATCAATGTCATTAATAGCCTGTGTATAAGTAATGGAATCCATTACTTCTTGGTCTGAGATAGCAATTATGCCTTCTCCTAAACCTAGATACCTGTCTGGTTGTCTCACAACCCTCCCACTACGTCTAGGCACTACTTGACGTTCAGGCTGCTCTTCCGATTCAACTCTTGAATCCATTTTGACATCTTGTTCCCCTATATCTGAATCAACTCTTAGTTTGTATGAAATAGCTAACTCCTTTAGTACCACTTCACTTCTTCCTTTATGATTTCTCACAAATTCTTCCTCTAAGAAGGTCGCATTTGTCAACACAAATACCTTCCTGTCTTGAGGACTGTAAAAATAGCACCCTCGAGTACCCGTAGGATATCTTACAAACAAACATAATTCTGACCTTGGTTCCATATTTTTGGATTTAAGCCTTAGAACATGGGTTGGGTAGCCCAAAGTCCTCAAGTGCTGCAATGAAGGTACTCATCCAGTCCACAACTCCCTAGGTGTTTTAGGCACTGATTTGGATGGAGCAAAGTTAAGAAAATAAGTTACCGTTTGTATGGCATCTCCCTAGAACGATTCAGGAAGGCTAGCGTAGGACATCATTGATCTTACCATTTTCAATAGAGTACTATTCCTTCTCTTAGTTACACCATTCTGTTGAGGTGTTCTGGGAGCTGACAAGTTGGAAACAATTTCATTGTCAATTAGGAATTGTTGGAACTCTCCAGATAAGTACTCACCACCTCGATTCGATCGAAGTTGTTTTAATGGCTTGCCAAGCTGGTTCTCTGCTTTAGCTTTGAATTCTTTGAACCTTTCAAAGGATTTACTCTTTTTGTGCATCAAATACAGATAGCCATATTTAAAGTAATCGTCTATAAAGGTTAAGAAGTATTCATAACCTCTTTTAGCTTGTACATTCATGGGCTCATACACATCAGTGCTTACCAGGTCCAACATGGATTCCGATTTGTTTCCTTTAGAAGGAAATGAGGCCTTGTTCATCTTTCCTTCAATATAAGACTCACAGGTGGGTAATGGACCATTGTACAAGCCCCTAAGGATCCCATCCTTCACTAACCCGTCAAGTCTTTTCTGATTGACATGACCCATCCTTAAGTGCCACAGATATTTTGAATTAATGCTAGTCATTGGATTTTCTTGGTTTTGTTAATTCTGTGGTGTTTAGTGAGCCTGTCATAGGTTTTATAAGGAAAAATCCCTGTTTAATTGCCTCATTACAAATAAAATCCTTATTCTTATATATTGAAACAACATTTTCAAATTATAACGAATAATTGGATTTTATTAAACAAAAAATAGAAATCATATTCCTTATAAATATAACCTATAACCACTAGGAAAGTCTAAGATAACTACTCCCACTGCTTCTGCTGAAACATAGGATTCATCCGCTATCTTGACTTGAAACTGGCCTTTAGGCAGTCTTTTCCTTTGCTAGAACCCCTACATAAAATTGAAAATATGGTCAGTGGCTCCTAAATCTAATATCCAAGAATCAGATGAATCTGCCACACTTCTAGTTCCTAACAAACTTATAAAACCAATAACTTGTTTGCTCTTGAGGGTCTCAAGGTAGACCACGCAGTTCCTCTTCTAGTGGCCCTTCTCATCACAGTGGAAACACTTTCCTTTGGTGTCCTTTTTGGCCTTCTTTTTCATGGATTAGGCCTTGACCTCTTGTTTGGGCCTTCCTTTTCTTTGCACCCTTCTTCTTTTGCTTGCCATTACCCTTGGGCTTAGAAGAAGATGCCACATAAGCCTCTGGCACATTTTCCCTGATATTTAATATCTCCTCTGTATCTAGAGGGTATTCATCAACTCACTTAAGGTGTAATCCTTAGTGCTGAGCTCATAGTCTAACTTAAACTACTAAAAAGAAGATTTTAAGTTATTGATGATCATGATCATTTGTGTTTCCACATCCATTTCCGCCCCAAGCAACTCGGCCTCAATAACCGCAGAGATTACCTTAAGCATGTAATCTTCCACTGGTTTACCAGGATTTTGTCTGAGATTGTGAAAGATTTGGATAGCTTTCACCCTTACAGACCTGGTCCTCACACCAAACATCTTATGTAGGTAAGAGACCATCGCACCAGTATTTTTCATGCCTATAAGTTGCTTTTGCAGCATTGCGCTAATAGAAGCCAGAATATAGCACTTGGCAGTCTTATCGAAATTTTGCCATCGTTCATATTACTGGACTTGCTCAGGAGTTGATTTGTCACCCGAAGGTGCAGGTTCATTGTCCGTTAATACCCATGAAATTCGTTCATATTAGAGAACGATGTTGAGGTTACACCTCCATTCATTAAATTTCTATACATTTTACAATTTATTATTAGTCAAGAGCATTGTGAGTGGATTCATATTATGCTGATTATGACTGAAAATATAATTATTAAAGAATGAGCATACTAGTAAAAAATATTGGAACTTTGTATAAAATCATGATGCAAGTATGCATGATGATAGATTTAACAAAACTTTTTAAAAAATCTTTATACAATATTTATTTTTCTTATCTATAACGGACTAAGTGACGGTGGGCCATCTTAGCCATTAAAAGAAAAACTGGAACCCTCCCACTCAAAAAAGCTACCAAGCATCCTCATGCCTAACTCTTTGAGAAGCGCCATAATTTGGTCCATGCATTTTTCAACAGATCTACAGTGGACAGTTTACTTATAAACCATTTTGAGTAGGCAACCATTTTATTCATCCACTAAAGTTATTTACAAACCATGCCTCGATGGGAGGTCACATTTTCTACCAATGAGTAGACTTATCCTTTAGGAGACCCAAACCATGCAAGATCTAGGATTCATATCCTCCGATGGGGAGTAACACTTCACCATATACAAATGAGCCATCTTATGGAGACCGCGGACTCTCACATGAGCATCCTCTCCTACTCAATCTTTTTCGGTCTTTAAGTTTTAATAATAACCATCTTGTCTAGATGCTATTTATTAACTATCCTATATTGTTTCATTATATATCTTATACACAATGAATGCATGGAAAAGCCTAAGGTTGGCAATTTTTCTAAGTGGCATACAATCACATAATATTGCATATTATTTGCTTCCATTCATTCATTCATCTCATAAATTAAATAGCTACTTTTGGTTGTTCACCTTAGAAAAATAAAAGAAAATTACAAGGCCTTTAGGCCCAAAAATGCTTCTTGGACTTAGATCTTCCGCCTCGAACTCTTCGCTCGCACACCCGACCCGTTTGATAAAAACAAGCCAATGGCATTTTTATTTTAAAATCTGACTTGTAAATAGTAAAACAAAAATTCCAGCACTTGAAAAAATCAAGAATTAACAGAATTTAATCAAAACAAAAATTGTCATGAACACAAAATAAAAACTGAAAACATTTACCTACTTTTCTTCGATCCATGGCTGCTTCGTCTTCATAATTACAGAATTTTTACAATACAAAAAAAATGAAAATAGAAAATTAAGATAAGGAGGAAACATGGCGATGATAGGCCACCCTCCTTGTTACAAACCAAACGAAGAAAGCTTACATGGTAAATCGATTTTCTGTGGACAACCAAAAGAGCAAACGAAAACATACACAACATATATTTTGATCACAAAAAAAATTGTAGCATATATAATTTAATTTAATTGCCAAACTATGCCACATACAGGAACCGAATCGTGCATAATAAAACTGGCTCTGATACTAATTGTTGGATCGAAAACAAAAACATGCTTGGTTTAGCTAAATGGTAGATTTCAAAAACTTTTTCCAAAATCATAACACAGTGGAAGCATAAACACCAAATCAACAAGCTTTTAATCCATACATGATACGACATAAGGAATAATAAATAAAATAAAAACAAGTTTGAAATATTACTGACTCCTCGCTACAACATTGACTCCTCGCTGTTGTGTCCTTAACCAATCCAATCTTCCACTTGTTCTCCTTAGACAAATTGGTTAACAAGATCCTTTGGTGGGAAAGGAAAAGGAAAATGGACAGGAGAGCAAACCTTTTGCTATGGATGAATGTTTTGAAAACTTAAAGAGACCACTAAACTCACACCTTCACTTTTTTAAAGCCAAAAAAAGGAATTATCTAAAATCGAATTCTCCAACTCTTGGTTCAATTTTTGGGAGAAAGTTTGTGAAGATAGAAAAGCCACATTCACGTTAATTTTGTATTTGCATGAAAGCTAAATGAACATATGTCCAACTCTTGGATGTTTGTGTGAAAGGGAAGAACAATAGCAAAAACACACTATCCACACAATAAAGGGTAAAATTACCATTTTGTGCTTATGTGAGTTTTTCCTTCTAGATCTCCTGTTTCACTCTACATGGTGATTAACACACAAGATCTAATCTTGGTGTTAAGACTTGATAGGTAGCTAGTCCATCAAACTACCAGCTCCAGTTTAATCACTAATCTCCGTAAAACATCTAGAAGTGATGATATTACTATAAACTCTTTATTTGAGTGAATGTTCCCTGATGCATGTTTCAGTTAATAATTCCAATATCTAAAAACTGGATTGATACCCTGTAAAAATCCATTCCGATCATATCAAGAATTATAACAAAACACACTTGAGCTCGCCACTCATCAAGATTGTGGTTCGTAATAAACGAATGCTAAGGTGTATGTTTTAAAATTAAAGTAACGGCCTACTTTATTCTTTAAAAACATACGCAATTCCAGATTCATTTAATAGTGTCATTATCGATAGTCAACAACTATCATAATTTGAAACTCATTATTCCCTTGAAGTAAACTCCTTTACTTACATGGAGGTAAATCGTAACAATACAGTCTAAACCATAATCAAGCGACCAACTTGATTATTCAACTGTGAATCAATTAATTTAGATTATAATAAGATACATGTTTCCCACACATCTCCATGTATATGTATATTAATTACAAAAGAACCTTGGTATCCTATGACTAGTTATAATATGCTCATACAAATAAAACCAAACTCTTTTGTTTGATTAATAATAAAAATTTTCATTACAATATTGTAATTGGAAGAAAATTAAGATATATGTAAATACACTTGCTTTTCAGGGCACTATATTTACATAACCCTAACAAATGTTGCAAGTGCTCATAAATTAAGAAAGTTTATAAATAAACATGTACAAAATTATTCAACCTCTCCAAGAGTTGCATTTATCATATATGAAATAGAAACATTTAGACATAAGATTGCATCCCAAGGATGTGAAATAGAAATTTTAGACACCAGATACAATTAGAGGTGTTCAAATCAACAATAAATCTTCCCTTTATAAGTAGGAGCAAGAATCTATAAATCATCTGTTCTTTAATTGTAATTAATCAACTGTAATATAAGGACATATCATGCAACAATGTGATCAAGTCTGTATAGGAAATGAGTGGGAAAACATCATCATATGGGCGTTTAAGGTCAAGTATAACTTTAAAGGGGACTCAAAGCTGTTAACTCTAACTTGCTGTATCTATGTGATTTAGAGGGGAAGAGAATTAAGAATCTTTTAACACACTCACTAGGGCATATAAAATATGATAGCAAACTTCAGTAGCTAGATAAGAGAAATTGCTATAATTAAAGCCATTAAAATACAACTAAGTGAAGGGATGGTAAGGGAGTGGAATGCATATGTATGATAATATTCAAAATTCCAACAATTAAAGAAAAATAGGAGAAGAGTAACCAAAAACTTAAATCTACTTTGTCATAAGATTTGTAGTTTATTTTTTTATAGATAATTTAGTTAAGAAGTAAGATCCTTATGGTGATGAATCATATCTTGATCACACAACTACCTCTATATAGTTCACACTATATCCAATAACTACCGATTGAATGACTTATGATTAGAATAGATCATAAGCAATATGAAAAAATAACAATCCTTATACAAAATAACTTTGAAGACCTCAAATCAAAGGATCACTTATAAAATCAAAGTAATGAAAATTTTCATAGATATGCAAGTAATGTTCCAAATGGATTTCTCATATCATGTCAGTTTAGTGAACTTGTTATCTAACAAGAACCCACATGTTTATTTAAGTATCCCCATACTTTAGCTTATAAGATCGAATACTTCCTTCATATAGAAAAACATAATGTGTGCTAGCCTTTTTACATTATATTAATATCCAGTCTTAATAGAAAAATGACTATGAACAATTTAGGATTAATACATAATTGCAATATGAATCTCATAATTATAATCTCATTATAATTTCATTTACAATGTATAATTATCCTATTGACTATATCATATACATCTAAACATGTACAAGATAAAGAATACCTTTAAATCATTTTGTCATTAAATTATAACCAATCGATTGGTTATAAGGCATAAACTATCAGTCTAAGTGTTCAAGCCTTACTGTCAGATGGAGATCTATTACATTTCCAATATGTGGACTTAAGCTTGATTCATAGCACTGGAGTTTAAGAAGGTGGGGGTGACTTGAAGATTAACATGACAAAATAGTTTAGGCCCTATTGACACTTTAACCTTTAGCTTCCATATCATATCATCTATAATGGCCCTGTATAAATTTAGTCAAAATTTTGATTAGATCATATTGGTAGAGGTAATAAATTAGTTAAACATTTAATATTTAAGTATTTGATTGATTAAAAAATTCTTTTGATATAATTTGCATGCCGATAAACCTACTTTTCCTAAAGATTCCATATGCATAACAAATTATTTGATTGTATTTTTAATTATTTATTTAATTTACAAGCCAAGTGGATTATAAGACAAATCTTTTACTTTCTAACTTCTTTGTCCAATTTTTTTACAATTAACCAAAAAATTTACAATATTTTGCAGAAAAAATAGCAGATTTTGTTATGACCTTTTCTTCAGTTCTAAAAAATTCTAACTCATCAATATACGACCCCAACATTTTTACTGATTCACATATGTTTTTATTAACCGGTACTTTTTGAAGGAATAAAACTTAGCCTATTTATTTGTTTTTTTTCTTTAATGATAAATGAAAATAAAATTTCATATTAAGATCCTTTTTCAAAGAGATTAATGATGTTATATGTTATTTAATAAGTGTTTATACTATTTAAAAATTTTTACAAATGGATGACATTATTAAGTTATGAATGTTATTATTTATGTGAAAGGTACAAATTTTTCCTTAACTTTTCCTATAAAATCTAAGTTAGTCCCTACATTATCTATGTTATCACATCACACTTTAACATTTTTAAGATGGGACTGATAACATCCTAAATCCTAAAAACTTTCAGTAGTTTCTAGTAAACGGGTTATTAATTTAGCCTATGTGATGTCACAACTTAGTAATGTAAACTAACTAGCTGTTGATGTAATATTTAAAATGATTTCTTTAAATATTGGTTAAAAGTTTGATTTTCACCTTAATGTATAAGAAAAGTTATAAATAAGCTTAAACTATATCTCTGGCACTAGTTTTTCTCCAATTCAGGGCATAATGAGTACTATTTTTGTTATGTTAGGGTGCAAAGTGATACTAGAGATAACGGTAGGAACTTACTTAGATCTTTTATGAAACATTAAGGTGTAGGTCGCACCTTTGGCCTAGTATCTGTTTGTTTCACTTATGCTTATAAATGATATTATGAAATGGATAAACTATTAATGATTTAGATACTCTTTGAGGATTATAAACCTGTGTTTGGGTTGTGTATAAACATTTTGGATATGTATGAAATTTAATGTGTTTAGATATATTTGAGGTTTATATGATTCAATTTTTTATATGAATGAGATTCATTCAACGTGTTGGTCCTTAAAGAATGAATTAGGTGTTAGAAATTTTAAATTACTTTTTAACCAATGAACTCAATTTATAACCATTAATATATGATAAAGAAATTATTTAAGTAAATCAATCAAGTAGTTAAACAATAATTTAAAGAGGATAGGTAAGAAAAGGATAAACCAATTTATAGTGGTTAGGCAAACATCCTTTGCCTAAATCTACTCTCTAAGACCCTGACTAGGATTTTTACTAATTCTCTTGTTTTCAATAAGGAAAAGAAGAACCTTCTTATAACAGTCTTATTTTTTCACAAGTAAAGAGTAACTATTTTTATAATTTTCTACTAAGGTGAAGAGAAACCCATCCATAAGTGAACTTACAACTCAAATGAAAACTTCCTTGATCACCTAAATCCAAACCTAAAACAACTTTTTTTTAAAAATTAAATAATATTGTTAATTAAGGAATAATAAGGTACAAAAGAAACCCTAAAGAAATACGGTTCTAAAATACAACACCTACTAACTCTATGTCCATCCAAGTTCAAATACGAGACTAGTAGCCGATTCTAAATTAAAGCATCTAGGGAGTGCAATAAGTCAATTCTCCAAGGTTGAGCAATCATTTCATTAAAGTTCCTTTCTTCTTTACCAATAATAAGCTAATTTCTAATGCTAGATAAGGCAATTTCGAACATTGCTTCCTTAGATCTCTCATGGTTCCTGAAGTGCCTAACATCTATTTTATACCACAAAACTTGTAAGCAAGTTCTAAAGTCAATCAAGTAAACTGTAAGAATGCTTTTAAGAATGCCATGATTTTTTTTGTGGTCATAGAAGAATGTCTAGGAGAGCACTTAAGGTGATTTTCCAATGAGTGAGGTCTTTTACTGTGTTCTATATTGCATTAGAAACTACATTCATAGAATAAATTAAGCATATATTTATTCATTGCCTTACAACGAACACAAATGTCTTGGATTTAAAGAAATTGTAATCTATCCAAAATACTGATTCTATTCCTTAGAGGCATAGCCATAAAAGAAAGGAATTTCTGGGCATGAGATGTTAGTTCCATACTAGCTTATACTAAGCTATTATAGGGCCCCTTGGTACTAACTAATCCCTACAAACTTTGTTTGTAAGTGGCCCTTAGGCTAGGTATTTCATTTATAACAATCCTGCAATTCAACATTAGGAGAATGTTTTAGGATTAAGTGCCTTATGCCATATGGAAAACCATGGCATTATCCCTCTTTTATATAAATGCAAACTTTATCTTGGCTTGGGATGTTTCTTATAACTTGCAAAACAACTTGGTTCCTTATGAAAATACCACTACCAATCTAATTATCACACCACCGAAAGCCTAATTTTCCATTTCCATCCCTATAGCTATTGTTCTAATCAAAGGAGTTTCTAATCTTCAGCATTGAAACTAAAATCCAAGAGTGTGTGGTTTTATTTGGAAGAGCCGATATACTAAGTCCCTTCAATATATAACTATACATCCATTTCAATTATAAAATACTTTTCTACTATCACTCGCCATATCATTTTTGCCATCACATTTCTGTTACTTGCTTTTAAGGGGTTGATTCCTAAGCCTCCTTCTTCTAGGGGCTTGCATACATCTGCTAATTTTTATTTAGCATTATACCTACTTGCACTCAACTTTCCCCATTTATTAGCTTAGCATGCCATTCTTTTTTTGCATCTTCTTAATCAAAGATAAACACTATCTATGCTGCAATTTTCTTGACGTTAGAGTCAATACCAGGTACATTGAAGGGGGTTTCTTGATGGTTGTACCTATTAATGCTTTAAGCCTATCCATATGATGAATAACAGTTGAAGCAAGTATAATATGGCTCTTGTTTAGTTGATGATCAAGCTAAAGAGCATTTTAAATTGTTTTAAGGTTAACATCAAAATCTTTATAAATTTGGTTTTAGCCTTAGAAAATAATAGCTAGTAATCTGTAAAGTATAAGTTAGTTAGCTTAAGCTATCTACAGTTATTGTGGAATATACAGTTCACGTCCCTCGATATTTTATGCTTTATCAATTGAGTTAAAACCTCTATGTAAAGAATAAAAGGTATTGAGATAAAGGATCTCCTTATCTGATTCCCCTTGCTACCCTAAAAAGCGTAGAAGAAACTCTATTTACATACACACTAAAAGAAGTGGAAGTGACGTATAACTTGATCCAATTTCTAAAGGCATCAGGATATCCAAATACTTTAAGAAAATGTGAGATAAATTATCAATCGATACTATCAAAATATTTATTAAAGTCCACTTTAATGGTACAATTTTAAGGTGACTTTTTTGGTTTATCCCTTTATAAGCTTTTATGCAATGAGAATGTTATCCCCTAATATACCTCCTTTTTATAAAAGAACATCTGTTATCACTAATAACATATTGAAGCATAACTTTCATCCTATTTGTCAAAATCTTATATATAACTTTTTAGATGAAATTACTATAAAATATAGGTTACAACTCATTAAAATTTAAAGGGTTAAGGGATTTAGAAGCTAGACAAAGGAATGTTTTAATTAGCTCTTTAGGAAGAATTCCTTTAGTTAAAATTTTTTTGAATAGCTTCATTTACTATTAAACCCACCTATGTCTAAGCATTATGAAAAGGGGAATCCATTCTTATCATTAGGTTTAAGTGCTCTCCAACCATTCATTTAGAGAACAATTCTCTTTATCTCTATAGCTTTAATAGGTTTAATAAGGTTTAGTGCATCCTATTGACTAATTTGGCTATTAATGAAGGATTTGAGGATCTAAATTAAAGAGCTACTTGAGGAGCAAGATCTACATGTTTGTGGAGACTTACACAATCATTATACATGTTGCATGTGTAAGTCTCTTTGGCCACGTGAATTTGTGAATTTAGACATTTTTTATTATACACCTCTTACACGTCCGTGTAAGTGATCATGTATATCCCAAAAATCCTAGTTTTTTATAAAAGGACTTTAGCAGAGGAAAACAAGAAGCAATCAAGTTTGAAGCAATTTTAAGTCGTGAGACACAATCAAAGGTGATAGTTCTGATTAAGGGACAAGGAAAACATAAAGAACACGTGAAGAGATCCATTAGATAACAACATCACATTCATACTTGCAAGAAGATTCAATAGAAGAAAATGTGAGGTTTAGAATTATGGTTTTTTATTAGTTTTTTTCCGTATATTTGTTATTGATTTTTTTCTACAACACTACAAGGAAATTGCGAATTAGCGTCGGAATATTACTGACGACACAACTTCCGTCGCCTTTTACCGACGGTAATT
>JAOQMS010000001.1:9586739-9609019 GCA_027563885.1 Erythroxylum longipes | reverse complement strand
ATTTACATACGGGTATGTCACCTGTCGGTAAATTTAGCGACGGAATATATTAGACGGTCGGCAACGTTTCCGTTGATATTACCGACAGATAGCCTCTTCTTTCGATAAAATTACCGACGGTACGTAAAAGGTTCGTCGGTGAATTTAGCTACGGCCGAATCACCGACGTTTTCTGTCGTCGGTTTTTTCCGTCGGCAATGTTATTTACCGACGATATATTGGTTTTTTCTGTCGGTAATGGCCGTATGTAATTCACTATTTTCTTGTAGTGCAAGTAACTAAACATTTTTAGTGCCTAGGTGTGATGAACCCTAGTTTTCGATAAAAATATGTTTTTGATCTTTTATTTAATTCCATTATATTAATTGATTTATGATGATTCAGTTATATGTTTTACTCTTATTGTAGTATATTCAAAATATTAGTGCTTGATTTGATTTCATATGCTTGAGATTGAAACATCCTCTTATATGAATAGATCCACCATAATTAGAAGGAGTTACATACAGACCTAGATATAAGCTGACATAAATCCTCTGGATTAGAGTCAAACTTGATAGTGAAATTCACGAATTGATAAAGCAATCTTAGGGGTTTTAACTAACATGCATGATTTCTGTTAATCAACTAATGGATTAGCTGTTAATAGTCTTGAGAAAGATATTAACATAAGATAGGAATTTTCACGGTCGAATAATCAATAATATAATTGCATGATCAAAGGTTAATATCTAATGATTCTTAGGGGATTCATCACCTGGACACTATTATTTGATATTGATTTTTCTAAGTACTTTCCTCTATCTTGTGTTCAAAATTATTTTAATTCTTATTTATTTACTTAGTTTAATTTTTAATTAAAAATCAAAATTTTGGTTGATAGGATAGATAATAGAAAAAGGATAACTACTAGTAATTTAAGTCTTCGTAAGACCGACTCGTACTTGCTTGTGTTACCTACAGATATGCAATGCATTTATGGTAAATTTAAATATTAACCTAATTAAAGTCAATCAAATTTTTGGTGTTATTATTAGGGACTATAATATTAGGAATACCCAGATTTGATTACTCTAGGATTTTTATTTTATTCTATTATGATTTATTTTTGTTTCTTTTTTATTTTATTAATTTTTAATTTTTCTTTTTTTATACAGATTTTGATTTTTAGTTAGTTTATGACCCAGAGTAATACTACTAACTTAATAGACAAAGATCTAGATATCAAGAAAACAATGTGCAGAAATCTTCGCAGGACACAACTGAGAGAGTTCAAACTAGATCATCAAATACAAGACTTGGGAGGTCAATTGGATACTAAAGAATTGCATAGCAGGTATACCAACCAAGAACCATGTTCGACTATGCTAGATCGGACTTGATTGGAATAGATTTCAGCATCGTTAAAGTGACTGTTAATGCCAACAATTTTGACATCAAGCCAAAAATTATACAGATGGTGCAACAGTCTGTCTAATTTGATGGACTAAAACATAAAGACCCGAATGCGCACATGTCAAATTTTTTAGAGATTTGTGATACATTTAAATTTAATAAAGCCAATGATGATTCCATTAGACTGTAGTTATTCCCATTCTCTTTAAGGGGAAAAAACAAACAATGGTTGAACTTGATGCCATGATCGTTACTAGTAATATGGGAACAAGTGGCAGAGAAGCTTTTATTGAAGTGCTTTAAACCAACTAAGATTGCTAAATTAAGAAATGACATCTCCTCTTACTCCTAAGCTGACTCTGAATCATTATATAATACATAGGATCATTTTAAGGAGATGTTAAGAAGATGCCCACATTATGGTTTACCACTTTGGATACAAATCCAAACATTTTATAATAGGCTAAATTAAAAAACAAGGCAATCGATTGATGTAACAACTGGAGGTATGCTCAATAATAAGACACCAGAGGTGGCCTAAGACCTTATTGATGACATGGTTATGAATAATTACCAGTGGTGCTCGTCTAAAGCATAAATCAATGAACAAGCATGAGTATATAAAGTAGACACAGCAGCAAAGTTGACAAACCAAATGGAAGCATTGAGCAGAAAAATTAGTAGACTTATGAGCATCCACAAGGTTAAGTTTTGTAGTGCGAGGTATGCTGGCTAGAGCATTAAGGCCAAAATTGTCAATCAGTGTCACTCGAGCATATGGAATATCTAGGGAATGCTCCTAGATCCTAAAATAGTCCATGTAGCAACACTTATAATCCAAGATAAAGGAATCACCCTAACTTCTCCTTTGGAAACCAGGGCCAAGTAAGAAATAAGCCTTCACCGAGATTCCAACAACAAATACCTCAACTTAAGAAGCCTATTTTGGAGGAGATGATGTTAATGATTTCTCAAGATTCTAATGCAAGGCATCAACATACGAAGGCTTCTATTCACAACTTGGAAGTTTAAATCTAATAGAATGCCAAGCTAGTTTCGAAAAGACCATAGGGAAGTTTGCCTACTACAATCAAAATGAATCCTAAGGAACGAGTAATGATAATCACCCTATAGAGTGAAAAAAAGCTCTTATAAGAAGAAGGAGAAGAGAAGAAAGGGACCATTAAGAGTTAATCTATAGCTGAAGATGAAGATCCTCGTAAGAAAGTCAAAAAATATCAACCTATCATCCCCTATCCTGTTTAAGTGAAGAAAGATTGGATGGAAGCACAGCTCGGTAAGTTCCATGAACTATTTAATCAACTTCAGTCATATTGAAGCTTTTATGTAGCTACCAAATCATATCAAACATTTGAAAGAGCTATTATCAAATAAGGAAAAGTTAGAGAATTTGGAGACTGTTACACTGAGCGAAGGAGATCAGAAGTTAGAAAAAACAAACTACCAAAGAAGCTTATGGATCTAAGGAGTTTTACTATCCCTTATAAGAATAGTAGTTTGAAAATATATAAGGCTTTAGCCAACCCAAGGATCAGTATTAATATGAATCCTTGTGAACTTAAACGTACTAAGATAAGTGTACAACTAGCTAATAGATAAGTAAAATATCCTAGCGAAGTTTTAAAAGTATTGCATATTAAGGTTAATAAGTTCTTTTTCCTTATGGATTTCATGATTCTTGACATAAAGGAGGACATAGAAGTACTTCTAGTCCTCAGTCGACCCCTTTTGGTGACTACTAAGTCAATAATAGATGTTGATGAAGAAATGTTAATAGTAAAGGTGGTGAATGAAGGGGTCACTTTTAGAGAATCTAATTTATTAATCATGCCATTGAACTTATGTATGTAGTTAAACCTAGTAAGTCTTGTACTTTGTCTAATATTTTGTAGGACTTCACCTTTAAAAGACCATCAAAACCTTCATAAATTCAAGGCAATAAACCAAAATAAAAATGTGGCACTAAGCAATAAAAGAGCTTCCTTGCACGTCATAGAACTTATAGTAAGACTATAAAAACCTAATTTGTGTAAGCGACCTTGAGCTCAAAAGGTACATCAAGGTAACAACTTAAAACAAGTGTTGTAAGTGAGGCAACATATGAATTAGTTTAGGTTTTATTTTAAATTCCATGTTATTTTATTTTTTCTTTGATGTTGAAGTAGGATTTCTTTAAGTTTTGATGTGTTTTGGGATATAAAATTAAGCACCCTATTGAGATTATGTATAATAATGATGTTAGGGTAAGTGTGTTTAAGGTTTATAACTCTAAGTGCAAAATTTTTAATTTTGTTCATCTAATTTTCAAATTGCACATGTTTATAGAGAGTTACATACTCTCTAGACATGCTGGTGTAGACTTACACTGTTAGGTATAGGCTTGTGCAATAGACCATGTCAGTCTACAAAATGGTTGCAATTCAGTGACCTACACGGTTAGCTACACGACCATGTAGTAGACCGTGTAAGTTCACAATACCTCTTAAAGATATCATTCTTTCTTACTTTCTCTTTTCTCTCTCACCCTCTGCCATCACGCTCTTAATCTCTCAACCAAAATTTTGCATTTTTCTTGCAATTTTTTGACACCTGAGTAAGTATTCTTATATATTTCACTTATTTATGTTTGGTTAATTAGGTGTTTTGCATTATTTAGGGATTTTTCCTAAAAAATGCCAATTTTAGGATTTTGGGATTACGTGACAATTTGTTCAATTTTATGATTAATGATGGTTTAATAGTTTAATATTATCATTACCCATTGGATTTAATGATTCATTTTGATGAATTGCTTATGTATTAGGTGAAAATTCAACTTGAATTATGAAATTGTGCAATTATTGCTCACTGATTGTTAAATTATGATATTTTAAAGTAAAATTAAGGCTAATTAGTTGTTTTATAGTTAGTTGAAGTTGTGTTGTTTTCAATTGCATGTCAATTTTGATTTTTACATGAATTTGATGTTTATTTTCATCAATTTTGCATAATTGCTATATTAGTTTTAATTTCAAATTTAGGTTTAATTTTATAATTAAATAATTAGATTAGTTTAATTATTAATTACAATTTTGCATCATCGTAGGTGTTTGGCCCAGATTTTTTTAGACCATAGAGCTCTCCTAGTAGGAGTTGACACTTGAGGTACTCTCCACATTCTTCATGAAGAAGGGGGAGAAATAATTGGAATAGGTCAAATATCTCCAATTTCTGCTGTTCGAAGAGATGATCAGAATGAGTTATTTGAACTTCTCTGTCACAATAGGGCTCTAAAATATGAAATTTATAGGGACGTAAGCTTACTTAGACTTATGGATAAAATTTCCATACAGGATGTCTTCCCACCATTTCTAAAGCATGATAAGCGATGACAGATGGGAGTCTTCGACAAATTACTATCGATGAGACTGGTAGGGACCATGGCAACACTCAAATTAGAAGTGATGAAACATATACACATGGTAATTAGATCGCAGGGACCTACGGGTGACATCTATAGACTTATTAGAGTTCCTAACGAGCTTGTAGGATCGGCAGGAACTAGAGAGGAACCACACGTAGCAGAGTAGACACCATAACCACAATTACTACAATCCCAATGGAGGAGCAGTACGTGGAGGATAAGACAAAAGCACCTAGGGCAAGGACACCACATCCAGACTAAATGAAGATAGCTCGGCAGGAGAGATAGGTGGCATAACTTTTTAGTATTCAATAGACCCTTCAGACATAGCAGTCGAAGCTTGTGAAGTGGGTATGAAGGCTCGAGACCTCTGTTGGACAAATGGGTGATTTAATGTTGTTGATGAGGATTTGTCAGGGCATCGATTTTCAACCTCCATTACCTGGCAAGGGTACTTCATCAGCAGCTTCTCCACCTTTTGAGGACCATCGACTTGAGAACCCTCCATTGTCAAACAGTCCAAAGTTATACCAAAAACGAGATGCTTAAATTTTTGTTAACTTTTCTCATTAATTGTGTATTTTTCATATTTTGTTTCTGTTGTTATTTTATCTTATATAAACAATATTGTTAATATTACTTCATATTTCTTAGTTATTTTAGTTGTTTTATTTTTTATCTTTTTATCCCTTTTATTTATTTTTTGCAATGATGTTTGCATATCATATCAGATGGACAGTTCCACATTCATCAAAATCATAAATCAGGAAATCTTATTACTCAAGGAAGTACCAAACTCCACTTTCTTACCTTTGATTTTGATACACTTATATTGTGTACAATTTTAAGTGTGGGGAAGGGGTTAATAATTTTCTTAAGCTATTTATTAAATAATAGTCTAAATTATTTGAAATCTATCTATAAATACTTTATTTTATTATTGATTATTGATTTGAACAAGCATGCAAAAGGATGATAGTTTAAATAAACTTGCTTTTATAAGTCATATTTTTTGTAGTCATTAATATAGTTAACTTGAATGAAAATTGTGTATTATCTAGACACATATAACCATTTTTTGTGTGAGCTTTTTGAGCCTAAGAGCAAAAATACATAAATTTTTTAAGCTCTTTTATTCTTTCATATGTGTTATCAGTATAGTTAGATGATTTTAGAACTTGCTTTTATTATGTATATTGAGACCATAATTTGTTAAACTAGAAGCATTAAAGGCACTTAGATTCAACAGTTGTTTAAGCCTATTTATTTTATCCTTCAGGAGTAACCAATTTTGAGTCTTACCTTTTTTTATTGAGCATAACCCCATCATTAATTTTGAGCCTTAGTTTTGAGCATAACCCTACCATTAACCTTTATCCTATTTTTCTTGAAGCATTTTTATTAATTTAAACCATAAAGGTTATTTATATTACTTGATCATTTGAAACTTAAAATTTTTGAAAGGTTCAATATTTCTTTAATTGTAGTACATGATAAATGCTTGAAAATTTAAAAAAAAATTATTTTGAGAGCATATAAAGAAATGTATAGTACCAATGGATTTATAATGCAAAGACCTATATATTGTAAAGTAATAAGTTTCTTGTAATGTTTCTTTTGTAAATTTCCTTCAAATTTATCACACTGTTATTATCCTAATCATACCTTACTTAAGCCCCATTAAACCCTTGTAAAAATCTTTTGATTTTTTGTTTCTAATTTATTTATAAGTGGTGGAGATATGATAATATTGCAAGCTTATGATTAAAAGTTCTAATATGTATTGATTGGAGAGTTCTTATACTTTTCGCCCTAAATACTTAGTGCATTGAGTGAAACCTTGGTGAGAGTGTAAAGAGTTATGTTTTTAATTTTAAAAATATTATTGATTTTATTATTATTGATAATGACTTATGAAGTCAGTTTTAATACAACTTGATTATATCTCTATGTTAATTGGATCAATATGATTTGATGATTTAAAGTATGGATGGATAGGTTGAGGTTAAGGAGGGATAGATGTTTATAAGATTAATGAGTTAGATTATGATTTGCTTGAGGACAAGCAAATGCTTAAGTATAGGGATGTTGATAAATGCATATTTGACTATAATTATACACCCATATTTGATGTATTTTGCTTGATATTCTATAGTTTTGATGTATATTTGGTACTTAATTCAATCTAAGTGCATTTGAAGGTCATAATTGCCCTCATAGACCGAAAGGAGAAAAATTCAAATGAAATAGTAACATGAAACGAAGAGTTGAAGGAACTAAGGACCTACACAACCGTGCACAGTGACTATTTGATTCTTTGTAAACATGTAAAGAATGAAGAATTTTAGTTATAGTCATGTGGAGTTACACACCTAAGCATGTTGATATACACAACCATGTACGCTGCTCGTCTAAGTCTCTATGCCTGTATGAAATCATGAATTCAGGTGTTTTTTATTATACAGTATCTTCTTGCAAGTTTAGATTGGATGTAGCATTCTATCAAATCTCTTTTGATGTTAACTTTTATGTTTTTCTTGGCTTTAGATCAAAATTGTCACCTCTCTAGATATTTTACACCTTTCTTTTACTATAAAAGTTAGCTCTTTTTTATTTTCCTCCACTCACATCCTTTTATAGTAAAATTTGGGGTTTCTCAGACATACACGGTCTGTTAACTTACACAGGCATATACACGACTGTGTACCTCTAAATTTCTTCAAAACTTTGTTTTATGTCATGTTTTCACCTGAATTCTTCTCCTTTTGGTTTATAAAGGTAATTATAACCTACAAGTGCACGTGGAGAGAATTAAGTACTAGAAATACATGAAAGCTACAAAATATCAAGTAAAATACATCAAATATGGTTGTATAATTATAGTCAAATATGCATCTATCAAACATCCCACACTTAAGCTTTTGCTTGTCCTCAAGCAAATCATGATCAAAATTATAAATCTTACACTATCTATCTTTTATCGATCTCATCTTATCTGTTCATACTTTAAACCATCATGTCATATTATTTAAATAAACATGCAAGTAGAGTTTTATGTGTGTAAATAATATGCAATTTCATTCTATTTGACTATCTTAATGACTATTACAAATATTAATTTTGCATACTAATTCAAATCAATATTCAATAATGAAATAAATTATTGATGGATAGATTTCAATTAATTAAGAATATTAGTTAATAAAATTTAATAACCACCATAATAAGCTTAAGAAAATCATTAACCTCTTCCCTACACTTAAAGTCATACATTATCGTCATTGTACACAATATAGGAACATATTATAAATGAAAAAGTGGAGTTTTTGGTATTCCCTAAGTAAGGCGATTTTTTGATTTAAGTCTATCTATCCAATATTAGACTAACAACCTTGAAAAAATAAAAGAAAAGGGATAAAAACATAAATAAAACTAAAAATAACACACACAATTAAGTAATACAAATATCATTAATTATAATGTTTGATACAAGAAAATAAGAAATATAAAATGAATAAAAAAGAAAGAATATATAAAAAACAAACATTTCCCTCATGATGTGATCTAGGCTGGTCTGATGAAGGAGGGTCCTCAGGTTAATGATCCTAATCAAATGGAGAATTTGCTAAGGAAATACCCTCGCCAGATGGTGGAGGCTGGAAATAAATGCCTAGATGACTAGCTATAAACAACATTAGCTCTCCCATCCATTCAACTATAGTCTCAAGCCCTCCTAACCACTCAATTGAAGTCTCGAGCCATCTTACCAACTCCAATAGCTCTGCCTGCTATCGTTGGATAACCTTTTGAGTACCAAGGAGATGAGCTACCCATCTTTCTAGCAGTGCTATCTTTAGTTGGTTTGGATATGGTATCCTAGACCTGGGAACTCTCAGACTATCCTTCATTGGTGCTGCACCTCTTATCTTGGGAGGCGATGGCTGCTCCTCAGTATGTTGCTTCACTTTATCTCCATCCTCTGTTATTAGCTCGTCAGGATCCTTAATAAGTTTGTATATATCGCCTGTGTGTCCCTGACATCTACAGACCATATGCATATGCTGCATTACTACAAGGTTTAGCACCACCATGGTACTCATCGATCGAATTGGTAGTAATCGATCAAATATCCCCACTCATCATGCCAGTCTAGCCACATAAGGCCCGACATAGATTGTGCTAACCTTTCTCTCCTCGCTCTGACACCTAATAAATGGGGCAAATGCATGCCTTAGGTGGATTAGTGTCATGTCGCTCATACTTCACAAGTAATACACGTCCAAGTTCCCAACTACTCTCCAATTATCACCCTGACCACTCAATGCATGACTCAAAATGTCATGAATGTGTATGAGCATGGGATGTCGAAGTGAAGATGCCTTGGATTTGTTTGGGTCATAGTATTCCTTCGTACTAATCATATGCCAAAAGTGTCAAGGAGATAATCCAAAAAAATCTGTCCGTAATGCAATGTACTCTGAAGTCCCTATGTACTCCTAGTCATAAAGTCCCATCATGATGGAAAACTCTTAATAGCTCATTCGGATCATATCTCCCTTCTTCTAAATCTGGATCGTGTTAGTTTGATCCCCATCATAGCTATCTCTCTTCACGAAGAATGTGGAGAGTACCTCAAATGTCAACTCCCTGAAGGAGCGCTCCACAATATCGTAGAGTAAGGACCACACACTAATGTTTATGAGGTCCCAAACTTATTGAACTAAACCAACTTGCTCCAATTCCTCCTAGTTTATGAATCGGCTAGTACTGAACCTTTTATCCTTAAGTTGCTGGTATTGTTCCTTATGGGCCCTGGAATTGAGCAATAACATTTGCGGTTGCTTTGGGGCTTAAGCCATGGTTGAGGAACCTTCTCCTAGTTGTTGCTTCCTAGTGATCTCCTTTTCTCGTTGAGATCTCCTCATTATGCCTGAAATTTTAAATAATTGTGAGTATATTACAATAATACTCGTTTTCCTACACTTAAAGTTTAGTATGCTCACTAAATTATTAAACGTAAAAGTACAAACTAGAAAAAGAAAATTAAACACATAAAATTACAATCAAATAAATTAAGAAATAAGTAAACAAAAAAGAATAAAACAAAATAAATAAAAATATTGTAATTAACAAATTAAGCTAACCTAATTATGAAATTACAATTCAACCCTAAATTTGAAATTGAAAACCCTAAATTCACAATTATGCACAATTCCCAAAATTAAACATTAAACTTATGCAAAAATCAAAGTTGGCATGCAATTAAACATAAACCCTGCTTTAATTGACTATAAAAAGAACTAATTAATCCTAATTTCATGAAGATATCACAATTTAACAATTAGTGAACAAAATCGCATAATTTCATAATTCAAGTTAAATTTCCACCTAATTCATATGAAATTAATTAAATTGAATCATTAAAGTCAATTAGGTAAGGATTAAATTCAACTATTAAACCAAAATTAATCGCACAATCACAAGAAATCTCACAAAACCCCAAAATCCCTAATTGTAGTGTTTTTGATTGAAAAATTTATAAATAATGTGAAACACCCAATGAATCATACATAAACAAGTGAAAAGATAGGTTTACTAACTTGGGTGTTGTAAAATTTCAAGAAAAACATGCAAATTGGGTTGGAGAAATGAGAGGGCAACGATAGTTATGAGAGAGGGAAGAGAGGAAATAAGGAATAATGAAGGGTTTAGAGCATGTCAAAGATAAGTCGTAGATTTACACGGTCTAGTACACGACTGTGTAAGTAACTGAATATTAACTTTTCCTAGACTTTCACAGTTTGTTACATAGGCATCTATCAAACTTTTTAAGTCTACAAAAGCATGTCTAGAGGGGGTGTAACTCTCTGTAAACAAATGCAACTTTAAAATTGGATGGTCAAATATAAAATTTTGCACTAAGCATTATAACATATTAACACGTATACCCTAATACCTTAATTATGCACAATCTTGTTAACATGATGAATCATGTATCCTCAAACACATCAAAAATCATATAAACCTATTCTAATCATGAAAATAAGAATGAAATAACATTAAATAAAATAAAAAATAAACTAATTCATAGATTGCCTCCTATGTACGTTAGCTCGACGTACCCTACATATTACTATCATCTTGGATTTATAATAAGTGGCTTACTTCCACCCTTTTCTCCACAAAGTGGTTTCATAGCCTGTAAACAAGCCACATGTTGCAAGATATAATGAGAGCATAATTTATCAACTTAATAATTTTAATTAACTATATTAATGCTTCATGTAATGACATACTACTAGTAAAATAAAGGATGATGAAACTCCTTAAATCTTCTATTGACAGATGTAGTTTGTCTTAGAGGAAGTGGGAACCCTCTGTACTTAAGGTGGCTACCAACTGCTCATCAGTAGTTTCTATATTTGGTTCCTCTACCAATTCTTCCTCAACCACCTTTGTCTACACTTCTTCTTCTTCTTCTTCCTAAACAAAGGTTTCTAACTTTTGTTCTTCTTCAATTATTTCTTGCCACTTTTCTACTTCTTCTTCTTAAACAGAAGCTTCTTCTTCTCCTTCTTAAAGCTTTTTTCCACTCCTAAGGGTGCTTGCCATTACATTTTCTTTAAGAGTTATTTCAGTAATATTGGGCAAACTCCCCTAAAGTTCGCCAAATAATATTTTCACTAGCTGATTAACTTGATTCACCATATTATGTAAATGAGCCTTTTTACTCTGATGCCTCATATTTGATTCTTGAATAATTTTGGTCATCTTATCTTCCAGAGCATTAGTTACCTCCTCGCCTTCTTGAAATGTATTATATTCAGTGAGGAAAATCTCCCCTAAAATTCACATCAGGTTGTTGCACGTTTGGCAAGTTATTCTAGTAGTTTATCTGTAATACTTTCATATTGTTACTCTTCTTGTACATATTCAGTTCGAGCATAGTCATTCCATCCATATGCGTAAGGCTTGCTTCACTCTGAATTATACATATTCTCGTATGATGCACCTTAAGGTTAGTTAAGGTTAGTTGTACATGTTTGGTTGCTCCCACATGTAAGTTAGTGCCCGACATTCGTGATTGTAATACTTACTCCATAAATGTTGCAACACAACCTGGACATCGATTGAGCTTTAGAAAACATGTGAGGAAACAACTCTTTCCAACATGGTGATGTTATATGTTGTGATGATATATCATAACTCCCATAAGAGTACCGCCTATTCCATCCATCCGTTGTGATTTGTGGCTTTGACGTTACCTTAATCCTTAAAAATAATCCACAAGCACACAGTGAATGTAGAGAAGTTAAAAATATAATTAAATGAATAAGCCACAAATATAATAAAATACAAAAAAATTAATTAAAAATAAATAAATACAAAAACTTAATTAAAATAAAATAAAAGAGAAAAACAAAGCAAAACAAAATAAAATGGCTAGAGTAATAAAATCTAGGTGTTCCTAATATTACCGTCCCTGGTAATGGCACAAAAAACTTGATTAATTTTTTTGTTATATCAATATTAAATTAACTGCAAGTACACGATATAGTTGTAGCTAGTACAAGAAAGTACATATCAATCCCACGAAGACAATAATTACTAGTAGTTACCTTTATAATATTATCTAGCCTTCAAATTGAATGTTTGATTTTTAATTGAAAATAAAACTTAAACAAATAAACTAAAATTGGAATTAATAATGAATGCAGAAGGGTGAGGAAATTAGTTAGAAAAACCAATATCAAAGATTAGTGTCCAGGTGATGAATCCCCCAAAAAACCATTAAATAATTAACATTTTGTCTTACAATTATTTTATTGATTATTAGAATGTGAAAATTCCTATCTTATGCTAATAAATATCTCAAGACTACTAACAACTAATCAATAGGTTAATTAACCGAAATCATTCTAATTAAAGTTTCTAGGATCAATTTATGAATTCTACTTTTAGGTTCGACTCTAATCCAGAGTATTTATGTCGACCTATCTTTAGGTTTATAATCAACTCCTTTCAATTATGGTAAATTTATTTATACAAAGGATTTCTCATTCTTAATGATATGAAATCAAATTATGCACTAATATTCTAGATTCATTAGAACATGCATAAAACACATAATTGAATCATAATAAATTAATCAAAATATTGCATTGAATAAAATATGAAGGTATATTGTTATTACAAACTAGTGATCATCACACTTAGACACTAAAAAGTGTTTAGTTACTTAAAATAAAAAAACGAAATCAAATATAAACATATAGAAAAACTAATAAAAACAGAGTTAATAATTATAAATCTCCCTTTCTATTATATTGAATCTTCTTGCAAGTTTAGATTGGATGTAGCCTTCTATCATATCTCCTTTGATGTTAACTTTGTGTTTTCCTTATCTCTGGATCAAAATCGTCACCTCTCTAGATGTTTCACACCTTAAGCCTGCTATAAAAATTGGCTCTCTTTTGTTTGTCTCTGTTCATGTCCTTTTATAGTAAAATCTAGGGTTTTTGAGAAATGTACAATTTGCTACACAGGTGTTGAAGAGACTGTGTATATTCAAAAACTCTAGAATTCATGATTTTAAATGGGCATAAATACTTACATGGACACACACACAACCATGTATCTCTTAATTTCTTCAAAACTTCGTTTTATGCCATATTTTCATCCAAATTCTTGTCTTTTTGGTCCATAAAGGCAATTATAACCTATAAATGAATTGGAGAGAATTAAGTATGAAAAATACAACAAAGCTACAAAATATCAAGTAAAATACATCAAATATAGGTGTATAATTAAATTCAAATATTTATATATCAGAGAGGTTATTATAAAGGAAAGTTTATTGGATCGTTGAGATTGATGCTTAAACCTTGGTGCTAGTGCATAAAGCTTAAGTTAACTCAGTTCTTAACAACTTTTGTCTGTACTAGTTTTCATATTTATACTTCCAAAGATTTTAACAAAAACAATGGAATAGATGATGAGGAAATTCTTGTGCTCAAGAGATATTTCAAGAGGAGCAATGGTAAAGTGATAAAGAGTAGTTTATTGTTACTAAGGAATGAAGGAGGGCTAGGAATCACCTTCGTTAAAATTACAAATGAAGTCCTAATGATAAAGAGGATATGGAAACAATTACTTTGGATAAGATGGATTTATAAACATTACTTAAGGGATGAGAACTAGAATATTTGACTAAAAACTAATTCCTCATAGATAATCCTATAAATCTTTAAGTTGAGGAAAAAAAGTTAGGCTAGAATGCTAACTTAGGCTTAAGAACAAATCTTCTTTATGGTTTTTAAAATAATAATTGGAATAATATTAGTCTCTTATTAAGATTAATCAACTCTCTTCCCTTGGGAATTTAATTTAGATGGTGTCAAAATAAGAGATGTCCTAGGGAAAAATCAAAATTTTCTTAACTAAAAGGGCTAGTCTAATTTGCTTGATCACTTCCTTAAGTTCAATATTTCCTCTAATATGGAGGACTCAATATAGTGGTTTAGACACTCTTCATGGATTTACAAAAAGGATTCTTACAAGTACCTATCAATAAATTAATCACTGAAAGTAACTAGAATAGTATGGCTCAAGAAAGCAAGTCCAAAATCATCATTTGTCATATGTCTTTCTATAACAAGAATACCAAATACGATAGACAAATTAAAGAGCAAATATAATATGCTAAACTACTGTAGTTTATGCAATCAGGAGCCTAAATCAATTAGTCACCACTTCTTCCATTGTAGCTTTACATCTTACATTTTAGAAAAGATGTAATAGCTTTGAAACTTCACTTCTTCTCTATTGGATTAGAAAAGGACCATCAATTGGATTTGTTAAGGACACAAGATGTACAAAGGAGACTGCCTTATCCATAAAATCTCATTTGGTAATATGTATATGCTATTTTAAAAAATGAAAGAATAAAAGGATTTTTCAAAATAAGGCATTATAGATGTATCAACTATTACATAAGAGGAAGAGCTTGATATGAGAGCAATTTTTAATATACAAAATTCACCATAACTGTAGTTTAACTTTTCTATAAATTAGGGCATCTCCTAACACTAATAACCAGTGGAAATAAAAGATCCAAGTAGTAGAAGAAAAAGTAAGGAAATTTTAATGTAATAAAAAGTATAACAATTTAACTCACTTTCTCTTTTCTGATTAATTAATGAGCTTCATTTTACTACTAGCTTGCAATAGGTTTTGTAGCTCAAGTAGTTCAAGTTCCTTTGGTATAACAATTTAACTCACTTTCTCTTTTCTAATTAATTAATGAGCTTCATTTTACTACTAGTTTGCAATAGGTTTTTGTAGCTCAAATAGTTCAAATTCCTTTGGTTCAACTGCTTCTTTTAATAATGTATGCAATTAGATTGTATTTACCTTGGTAGGCTTTTATAACCCTTATTCCAAACCTTGTATCTCCTTTAAGAGTCATTATTCTTTCAATATACTTTAAATTCTCTTTAAAAATTGCTAGAATCTTTTAGAGTAATTCAAGAGAGTACTAAAGCATTAGAACAATAAAGGAGACTGATTGGACCTAACGGGCCTAAATTGGGTTATGATTGGACCTAACGGGCCTAAATTGGGCTATTTATTTGTCGACTGACTAAAAAATTGAGTCATATGAGTTTGATCAATATGATGTTGTGATCAATTTAAAGGGAAAATATAACCTACAAATTGCTACATTTTGTGCAATTAAGAGCTTGTATCATAATCTCCTGTATTTTAATATTGCTTTACCTCCTACATCTAGAAAAAGAAAAAATAGCTTTATGACTTCTCTTATCCTCTATTAGACTAGTAAAGGATCATCAATTGGATCAGTTAAGTATAAAAGGTATGTAAAGGAAACCACCTTATCCATTATGAGCCTTATTCTAAACCTTGTATCTCCTTTTGAAGTCATTATTCTTTCAATATATTTTAAATTCTCTGAAAGAAATTATTTGAGTATTTCAAAGCAAGTCAGGAGAGTACTAAGGCATCATAATGACAAAGGAGAATGATTACATCAAATAAAGCCTAAATTAGGTTACTTATTGGTCAATTGGCTAAAAATAAGATGAGTTTGATCAATGGATTAATGGTGTGATCAATTTAATAATAAGACATATTTTACCTTAAGTATTATTTATATAGTGAAATGAATGAATTGTTAGGCCTAGTAATCATATTTTGGCCAAAATAGAACAAAGAGATGCTAGTAACAATCCTTCTTAAATTAGAGGAAGGAAAGATAAAAAGGGGAAAATCAAGAGATACAAAAGCCTTGTTTGAATAACCTATAGATGAAAAAATATGTGGAACTTCTTAATTGTGTTGTTTTTGTGAGATACGCTTTCTTTTAAGAGTTTAAAGGCTTTAAACTCTTTATAAGATCTATATTTGACCTTGTAGGTCTAGTGATAGCATTACAATTCAAGTGTGAATTATTACCTATATGTAAAAGAAAAGATGAAAATTGTGTAAGCAAATACTATCAATGAAGAAAGAAGATTTTCTATTGGATTCTTTTTAGTCATTAAATAAGAGTTCATAGTGGAATTAAATTTCTAAAAGTGCTTGAGGTGTGATTTTTAGATAAGGAGGACCAAGTTGTTATAAAAACAACTATGTAAGTTCTAATCCTTCCTCTCTTTATTTACTTATATAATTATTTGATTTCATTGGATATTATATTGTACATGGTGTAATCTTATTATTTAACCTTGATATCTCAAACTACTTTTTTTTTTGAATGTCTAACAATGGTATATCAATCTCTACACAAACTTAGAAACATCCCTTAATCTAACAAATTAAGTTTTTGTTAAATTCTTATTGAAATAATTAACTTAGAATAACTAATTCACTCTACTAAGTGTCTTTAATACAAAAGTTTTGAGCATAAGTTATTGTCTATCAAGATTTAATACAAACTGAAAGTGTATGTACTTAATTATTGTTTTTAAAGTTAAGTATATAATTGAGATTTTAAAAAAACAATGCTTGTTCTAAAAAGGAAATATACTTTCGATAAATCTCAACTATGATAGGTAAGATATCTTTTAAAAAAAGATATAAGCTCCATAGACAAAAAAAATAATATTATAACTTAAAATTTATTATATGTTCAAAATTAACTATAAGCAAGAAGGTTAAAAGTTTTCAACTTTTTACTGTGCAAGACCCATAAAATTACATTACCATTATATTATAATTCCATTTTTAGGATTCAAGTATTATTAAGTATTTTCTTTAATTTCTAAACTTATGTTTTAATGTGTTTGTTCTTGGGACCACTCTGTAGTTCCTTTTTTCAAGTAATTTTATTACTTAAATATCAAAAAAATTAAATTGCAAATACTTTAAAAAATTCCATAATTAGTTATTGAATGCAAATACGAATTATGATCATGGTAATAACTTGTATTCATCTGGTTCTTTCAAATTTATGTGTCTATGACGTCTATAAATCCTACCAATGCATGTCTATTAAGTCTTTAATGGTGAAGAAGAATTGAGATAAAAATTAGAGATGGTAACAGAGAGTTTCTCTAACACAATGTTATTCGATAGTGTATGAAAACCGTTTAGACTGTTAGGTCAAACTTTAATCCTCAAATTCGAGTTACTTGGCCTATTGCTATTCCTAATAGAGATACTTTAATGTGGAATTTAGACTTAATATTGATGAGTAGAGGTGAAGGAATAAATGTGGACCTGTAGGAAACTGACCAAGACCCGATCTCAGTGGGACTCCGGGGTGGCTTTATGTGTCCTTGACAGGATAAGGCTGCCGCTAGCCTGATTTCGATCCTTGAGAACAAGTCTAAGAATAGCAATGAAACTAATTATTGAAAGGGTTTGTTTGTGTTCAGGAGTGTTAAAAAGGAATAGGTTTGCTTTTGCAGCCTTGGCAAAAAAGTCGTAAATCGTTAACGGGATCGTGACAGTTCTCTCAAGCCATATATCTAAATGCGTACACATTCCTCTAACATCTTAATTTTTACATGATGGCGCCCATCCATTAAACAAGGGCTTTTAATAAAAGTTGTAACCAGCTCATCCGAAGGAAAAAGAAAAAAGAAAAAAAACGTTTTTGTGATCCTAAATGGTTTTGTTTAGTAAAAGGAATCCTCCAAATACCTTTTAAAATGTTATATTAAAAGACAAAAATCTGTCCTTTCAAAGGGACTACTGTTAAGTTAAAAGTATGTCCATGTGAGTATTAATAATTGACTACCATTTTACACCAGATTGGACAATCAGATTTTACCCGCAGAGAAAATTATAATATTCTACCATTATTTATGATTTGACATATTTTGATAGTTATTTTATAAAATGATTGTCTATTATTTTAAATTTTAATTTTAATTTATGCAAACTATCAAAAACTAAATATCATATATTAATAAAATTAAACTGTGAATATGTTTTCTTGTTTTTCAGTAACGTGTGACAAGGAGTACCCTCGTCACTTTGCGAAAGGGAAGGGAAACCCTTTTTTCTTTTTTTTTTTGGACCTACCTCAACTAGCTTCCTTATATAACGAGGGTCGCCACAATGTACCGGTACGTCTAGTCTGCAACGCAGATATATACACATACACATATATATATAGAGAGAGAGAGAGAGAGATGGCTAAAGCAGAAATCCCGGTTCTTGAATTTCCAGTAGGAATAGAACATGGAAGCATGAACGAGCGGAGAAGAGAGGTGTGCCAAAAAGTTAGAGAGGCTTGTGAAAGTCATGGTTGCTTCATTTTGATGAGCGATAAGATTCCACAAAGCTTACGTAAAGAAATGTTTGGAGGCATGAAGGCCCTGTTCGATCTCCCTGATGAAACAAAAAACAGATACGTAAATCCTAAGCCATATAGAAGCTATTTGGGAAAATGTTCCGTTGTTCCTTTCCACCAAAGCTTTGGTGTAGACGACACGCATAGACTCGAGGCAGCTCAGGCTTTCACAAACCTCATCTGGCCACAAGGCAACTCAAGCTTCTGGTAAGATCATTTTCTCTTTTTTAGTCTCCAATACATATATGTTTCCATGAATTTTGGTTTCATTTTCATGTTGACCTTCAATGCTAAATTCAATCTCAACGTTTGCGCTTTCTTTATTTTCTACTGTTTCCCTCGAGCATGCACATTGGCCAATCTGGACGTCCGTAACATTATTTTTATTTTTCGACCTCTTCTATCACTGAATCGTATGGTCCAGAATTACTAAAGCATTAGTGATGTTCTTGCACAGTCAAGTCGAAACTAGATGATCACAAGCAATATACCACTTGTTTCTTTCTTCGTTTCCCTTGATACGATAAGATATACTTTCAAATATTTTGAGGAAACCCATTTTCATTAGCCTTGTTCTGGTGTGTGTCTGTATATGGCGTTAAGCCATTGACCACCGAAGCATTTAAGGAGACTTGCTTACGACGTTTAATTTCTTTCCTGTTCTATTCAATTACATGACTTTAGGTATATAAATAAGAAAGCATGGCATCTCATCACCCTAATTTCTTGTTACTGATGAATTAATTTGTTGTAGAAAACAAAAGGAAAAACTCCACTTTCATATATGATAAAAGTATAGCAAAAATGGGGGGTGCTCCTTGCCCACCAAAGTTTAAATTTTAGTACGTAGAAGATAATAAAGTGAATACTTGCCTAAAATGGAAGTTTGTTGAACCGGAATAAAGTCGAGAGTTGAAAATCAAAAGGATGATAGATTGAATGGAAAAAAGAAAAAGAAAATCTTAGAAAGGTGGAATACACTGGTGCGTGGCAGTGACGAAAATATTGGGAGATTGTACCATTTGAGGCCATCAAAAGCTACGGATACATAGAAATAATTATGCCTGCAGCGGCTACCAAACGGTTTTCACTAGCAGCCAAAAGTCCTATTTAATGGGGGCTTATCCTTTGAAACAGCTTTTAAAAATGTTATATCGTAATTCTAACTGCACATGTTATTTTACACATAACCATATTCGTGAAGGGACTGCTCATCAGCATCTGTTGACCTTTTTTGTTCCTTTTCTAGGGTGCATTATTCGTTCACCGTTTGACTAGTAATTTTCAGGTGGGAGGACTGACCTCATCTCTAATTATCTATAACATAATAAGATTTAATTTAACAGTATAGTAATTTAACAAAAAATTGTATAATTAATTGACCTAACATTTTAGGGATTAGCCATTACCTCAAATTTCTAACCTACTCGAGCCTTTCCTTCTGTTTTTCTTCTGCGTAGGAGTATTTAATTTATTTTGCCCTTCTGTCATGATATAGTAAGGCTCTAAACACCATGAGCTCAAAAATGCTGGAGCTGAATTTCCTCATCTTGAAAATGATATTCGAGAGCTTTGGCATGGAAAGGCAATATGAATTGCATGTTGAGGACAACGCATGCGTGTTCCGTCTAATGAAGTACGAAGTTCCTCTAAACAATTTCGACTCGGCAATTGGTCTTGTGGCTCACACCGATAAAAATGCTCTCACTATATTATGTGACAATGGAGTTCAGGGTCTTGAGGTTCAGATGAAAGACGGCAACTGGGCTAAAGTTGTGATTCCCCAAAATTCCTATTTTGTCACTGTTGGTGACGCCCTAAAGGTAATCAATACTCGATTCGGTTAAGTTTCAACACACATAATCAGTAAACTTTTAAGCTTTCTCGGTTTTAATTTACGCTATTTTAAGCCAACTATTAAGTCAAACTCTCGATGGATGATGACTAGTTTAACTTGACTATATACGAATGTTTTCCGGTTCAGAAATATCCATTTCCTGAAACTGTAATTTGTTAATCTTTATTATTAGCCTCTGTGTAGTTAATACCAGAGAAAAAGTACATAGATGAATATGATAGATGTTGGCACGTGTGATTATAAATCGAAAATGTTGGAAAGGCATGGAGCAACGGGAGGCTTCAAGCAGCGAGACACAGAGTAATGATTGGAGGTGACAAAGACAGGTATTCCTGCGGGCTGTTTTTAATACCAAAGGATGAAGCAATGATTGAGGTTCCCGATGAGCTTGTCGACAAGGATCATCCTCTTCTCTACAGGCCCTTCTACTTCGCTGATTACATGTCCTATTTTGTTTCCATGTTAACTGATGATGCTCTGGATATATATGCTGGTATTTAATTGACCATACAACATGTACTTTCAACAGTACTATCTATCAATCTATCTATCTACAACGCTATTTAGTTTCTTTATCTGGATATATATAGGGTTGATCATAATGTACAAGTAAATAACTAATATATCTATTAATTATACAAAACACAAGAATACCACATTTATGTGAAAACATTTTTATTTGGACGATATATAAATGAATTGGTCTAAATCTGTTGATAATAACGTTCACCGAGTATAAGTCAACATTATTAATAATTTCTTCTGCAATCTGATAGGGGTCATTTGAGGAAGTATTTCTCCTCTTCTTTTTTTAGGTTTCATGTGGAACTTTTATCTTTGTTCAGATAGCTAAAGCAGTTAATATTTGAGTAAATCGGAATCAATAAAATACAAAGAAAAATTTCATCTCTAGTTACGAAAAAATTGGAGTTAAATCATGAAAATACCTAATGAATAACCTATTTATACAATTAACAACTTATTCTAAGGATAATTGTTACCACCAGAAGTTGAAAATTTTCACTCAAATAAGAGATTACTGAAGTTATGCTTAAAACTATATATGTTTAAAACTAGAAACTTGGAATATTAACTATAAACAATCTAATGTCTTCCCATTGAGACAAAACAGTATCAAAATGGATAATCATAATAATCAACCATAGGTGCAGTAGAATAATCATAAGTACGTCAAGATGACACTTTACCCCCATTCAAAACACATGTCAACATATCACTACTTACTTCAATTCCATCTTTATCAGACTGATCAAATTCATAAACCCAAGCAATGAACTATAAGAGTTATCAGTGTAGTGAGAGAGAGAGATAGTCGAGAGAGAGAGACTCACACTGATGAGAGAGCTGAGGAGTCTTCGGTAGAGCCAAATAGAAGTCACAATACAAATTACTAAAAAAATGAGACGACAATAGCAATATAAAACTAAAGAAGAACTAAAGAAAACAATTTTTTTACTTTTCTTTTCCTTTTTTTCTTTTTTTTTCTTTTTGTTTTTTTTTGTTAACAACAAAAAATACTTCAAAAATGTAAAGCATACTGTCCTTGAGCCCTTCGAAGAATCTCAAACCTAGGCTTATTCCTCGTCACATTGTCTCGGTTATCGATTTCTTCTTCAAAAGTAACTGACTTATCCTCTATTTGACCAGTTACTTCACAAACAGTAACTAATTGTGGATCTGTATAATTTCTTGTTTTTCCTTCACTACGTTTTTGTGCTTGTACTTGACCCTTTCTAATCCAAGCTTGCTTCGATACCATA
>JAOQMS010000001.1:9565425-9579308 GCA_027563885.1 Erythroxylum longipes | reverse complement strand
ATTTATTATGTTAAATATTATTCTATTCTATTTAATATATTAATTTTATTTAATATAATATTATGACTTGGTCACAGTTGGTATTACGAAAAATTATTGAGGATATATTAGGTAGTTTGTATTTATTAGTTTACATTCCATCATAAACCTCCCAAATTGGAGGTTTCTTATTTTCACTGTTTAGGATGGAATGGAACGTAACATGAAATCCTCCGCTTCCATCCCAACCTATTCCATTCCATTATAAAACTTTTTTTCAAACGATGGAAGTGTATTACGTTCCATTCCATTCCATCCTAAACCCCTCAACCAAACACAGCCTTAGTGATTAATGCTTTAAAATGCTTAAGACACTCACTTTAGTTCATATTTGATTTTAGATACAAATAGCATAATAGCTAAAGTGAGTTGAAAGCACACTCTTTGAGTCATCTTCTTGATATTCACGCTCACTTGTCTTCATAGAATAAGAAAAAGAAGGATTAGAGCAAGATGAGACAAGAAAATGCATAAGATGATGAGTATATGTTGCAAACATCAAGTATGACGAGTTATTGGAGACTCACAGCTATGACACGGGCGTGACTTTAAGTGAGTTAGAAAAAAGTCACGAGCATGACTTATAGTGTCACGACATTGTCTAGCTTCCTTGCCATGGTGTCATGGACATGACATAGTGTTGAGTGTAATTATGCAACCCAAACTACTCGTTTTACGCTCAAAAGTTGCAAGTGTACAGGTCGTGACTTGTTGTTAAACAGCAGATATCGATCTCACAAGGATTGATGCCCAGACACCACTTAATTCAGATCAGACTTTGTTTAAGAAACGAAATTGTTTAATAAAAATAAGCTGAAAAATTAAATTAAAATTAAAAGACTAATAATGAACACTGAACAATACCAAAATGCAAAAAAACAGAATTCAAGAACCTAAAGACTAGAGATTACTTGTTTCCTATTTTGTCTCCCTCCTATTTTATTAATCGAATTGTGTCTCACCTAAGATTTTCAAATGTATTAACTACCCTCTCTCAAAATGTAATTAATTGTCCCTAATTAAATTAAATGGAATCAATTGAATGATCTCTTAACCTACCCAATGACTCCACCAACTCAACTAGTTATTAAGCTATCATATGGGTGATCAACTGAATTCGTCGAGATCTCTCTTCTAATTAATCAATTGACATGATGATTTTAAGTCTATAGGTTTCCAACTCTCCTAACACAATCCTACACAAATAATCTTACTCACTCTCTCGATTTGTTGCAAGATAACAAATAAAATCAACAATCATCAAAGACACTTTCATTCAATTCAATAAAATAGGAGTTTTAATAAAATAGTTCAAAAGCAATCCCTAAAACTAAATCAGCCAATCATGGTCTCTATAGCATCATCAACACACAAATAATCCATATTACAAAGATTATAAGAAAGGAAAACACAAAAAAATGGATAAAGGAAACTTCTTCTCTTCTTTGCCAAAATCTAGAATTTTTGATGTTGAAGTGCTATTTCCCCAATCTTGATGATAATCCTTGACGTCAATCCTTCCCCAAGATTCAAAACTTGTGTTCTTCACGTAAAGCTTAAAGAGTCTCTTTCTACTGAAGGGTTTTCATCCCCCTTGATCATGGAGGATTAATTATCTTTTAATGGTCCAAAAACCCTAAGTTTAATGAAGCCCTGCATAATGACTCGAATTATAATTCCCACGATCGTGGGAATTGGCAATAGAGAATCTCCTCTTCTCTTCTCCTCTTTGATCTCTAGCTCAATCTCCAAGTTGCTCAATCTTCCTTCCTACATAAAAATAATCAATTATTACCCTAAATTAACATCAAACATAAAAGAACAACAATGGAAATTAAACTAAATGAAAACATACATAATGAATCCTAAACTACCACAATAATCAACAATCATGCAAGAAACACATGTCAATTACTTAGAAAAACAGAGGCTAAAGCACAACTATCAACATCCCCACACTTAAATTTTTACTTATCCTCAAGCAAAATAAATACAACCAATAAATTCTATCTCTTCATTTTCATAAAGATTAAAGCATACAATCCCTCAAATTTAAGCCAACTTAAATATCAAGTTACTAAATATATCATGGCTACTTTTTCATTAGTGTACATAAGCAAACTCAACAATTGGCAACATCACTCAAAGATAAGTATAGATGCAACATAAATCTTCCTCACGGTTTTCACTCATTTCTCTCAAGTTTTTGATGGTTAGTGTTTTGCTCAAACTTCCTATAGAAAACTACACTACCATAAACTTTCTAATACACCAATTCTCCTCTACAATGATTGCATGCATAAATAGATCAAAAAGACTTGTTTAGGGTTGTAATGTGGTAAGGTTAAGGTGGGTAAAGAGAGAAAAAGGTTAACACAAGCATTCGTAAAGCAAAAGGCAAATAAAACAGGATAACAAAACATAACTCCGATATATACAAATATAACTAATATTCTGCACTTATTGATGCTACTCAATTGTTCTTCATTTCTCTTTTCTTTTCTTTTGTTTCTTTTCAACATTTTTTTATTTTTCTTTCTTTTTCTTAATACATGGAAGAACTATGAATCACAATAGCAATATATACAATGTAATTCACATGCAGAAATATACTCAACTCATCTCGATAAAATTTTCACAACGATCCTAACTAATATATTACTTAATACTCTGCTAAGCTTGTGAATGGGTAGGTTAATGAGATTTAAGGTTTTAAAATTTTGGGTGTTTTTAAGCAACAAAAGGCTAAGGCTTAATGGGGGTAGTAAGGGATAATCAAAAGGTAGGTCATTTAAGCTAAGGGTTAAAACAAAAGGGACCTTAATCATCTCTATCAAACATGCATCTAGTAGACTCAAACCGATTCAAAGCAAGTTTTGAAGGTAATTACCTAAGGAAGTATCACTTAATAAAGAAATAAAATGACTATGGATGGAGTCATATGGGCTCAATCCTCACATTCGCTCAAATGAAAACTCATTATGCATCTCTACACTACCTCATTGCTCAAATGTCAATTTGTGAATAAGCTTATGTAACCAACTACTTTTCATCATTCTATATGGTTCACTTTTCTACTCAAGTAGCCTAATCAGAGTTCAAGCATGCATTTAATTTAATTCCAACTAGCATGACAGAATCTCATGGCAATATTCATCAAAATGATTTAAGTGCGGTTCCATTGTTGACATAAAGCACATGATATGCCTAAACATGCATCCTATTTAACAAAATGCGAACAATGCAATTGAAAAAGTCAATGTCACCTCCCTACACTTAAAGATCACATTGTCCTTAATGTGACAAGTCAACCACCAATTAATGGAGAATGACATCAAACTAAACACAAGAAATTGAAATAAACAAATGACATCAAACTAAACAAAAAATGACAGTAAACCAAACAAAAATACCAGCAAACCAAACAAAAGAAAATGACACATATTAAAAGTAAAAGGGGCAAGAAAAGCTTATTGAGATGATGGTGGAGACAGTGTTGGCGAAGGAGCTTTAAAATTATTCCTCTGACAGAATTTGAGGAACCTCTTCTTCAAACTACGCTGCTCCTTGTAGACTTGTTGCATTTGGATGCTGAGTTCATTGATTTGGGATGTCATTTGCTAATTGCTATTGGTTGGAGGCCATCTGGTTGAGGAGTTGTTGAAATCAGTCAACCTCCACTTGTGCACTCGGTTCATCCTCCGCTGCTTCTTCCTCTGGCTCCAGGAGTGCTCAGGATGTGGAGGGTCGAGATCGGTGCCCCTCCTATTCCTTACTGCAGTACGCGTTTGAGGATTTCGGAGTTCCATATAATGGAATTCGAAAATTTCAAAGTGCCTCAAATATGATAAGTCAAACATATTGAATGGTGCTGTGTGCACATTTTCCACATCAAGATTATAAAACAGAGCTAAAGTAGTAATAACATGAGACATGCCAAAATATGAACTCTTTTTATTTACAACACTCATTATTGGTCGAAAAATTATAAAAAGCGTGTTAATGTTAATTTTTCGAGCCATGCACCACAAAAAGAAAAGTTCTTTGGCCGAGCATTTGTTACTTTCAGTTTTATTGAACATAGTTAAGCACATAAATTTGTGTAAAAGTAAATGCTCGGCACTACGGATTAAAAAATTTGGTTCATTCCTAGAGTCAAAATTTTCTTCCACCATCATAGTTTTCCAGTAATCATTCAAATAAAAATCATCATCATCATCTAAAACTTTGGCAAATTAAAAAGACCATGCATGAAAGTATAATCCAATTTATAAACAGTGCCGAATAAGCTAAACTAGAAAATGTCCATTTTAGGATTATATCGGACTGTAGTGAAAAACTATTGGTCATCATAGGGTGAATAGGTACGTCACACCGAACAAACCTATTCCAACCTATGTTTGCAACTAGTCGCTTTATTTTTCCTCCTCACTCCTATAGTTTCTAACAATTCAAAATCAAAATACCTAGAAGTGACTAATTCTCTATCCCTAAGGTCTCAGAAACACATAACTTCTTCTTCTGAATAAATTGGGAAAGGAGAACAATAAGCTGCTGCTAAATGGGCTTACCTTCACCGGAGACTTCTCGGCGTAATTCATCGGTCGGTTCAGCCAGTTTCTGAGCCATCATCTTCCTTGGTGCCATTGTAAGAAGAAAATCTGCAAAAATAAGAGAAAGAGAGTGAAATTTGTATTTAAGAGAAAGGAAGAAAAATCTTACCCAAATCCTTATGTTTTGAATGATTAATGCATGAAAAGAGTAAAGGATTGTAAGATTAATGAAAAGAGATGAAGAAAATACCAAGAATCTAGAGGAAAATGAAGAGTTTTTAGAGAGTGGGAGGAGAGAATTTGGTGGGTTAAAGAGAGAAGGAGTGAAATTTTGAAGAATGAGGGAAAGAAGAAAAGGGGAGGGAAACGTCGTGGGAATTCCTTTCGGAGGGAAATTTAAGTTTCCCTCCCTTTTTCTTCTTTCTAATCACTCCAATTGCTACGATCTTGGGATGGGGTGATTCTTCCACTTCTAAACCTTCTTCCAATCTTAGTATGTATTCTTTATGATCCCATAACCTACAAACACATTAAAATAATGTTATCAACAAGAATTTCGAAAAGAAATCAAGTTGAAATTCAAACAAAAACCAAATTAACATCAATCAAACTCAAATCAAACATGATCATAACTAAAGAACCACATAAATAAATAAACAAAAAAATCAAAAGGAAGTAGAATGTTATGGGTTGCCTCCCATGCAGTGCTTTGTTTAACGTCAGTAGCTCGACTCTTCTTTATTGGAAACTCAGCTAGGATCAATTATAAATGGCTTGCTTCTGCCTTTTTCGTTTAACGTTGGTTTGTAGCCTATAAGGAAGCTACAAATTGTAAAATAATCAAAAAGACAATATGGATAACATTATGAAAACCGATTAAGCTCAATAATGTTTTTTTCCAAGTGAACTATCAACATAGCAGGGAATAACAAAACTCCCTGAATCTTCCATTGAATCCAATAGTTTGTCCTGTATAAAGGTGAGTTGCTCTCTTTCTTCCTTAATCACCTTCTTCTCCTCTACTTCTTCCACTTCCCAAACAAAGACTTTCATAACTTCTTCAAAATCGATGTCTGTTGTAATCTATTCTTCGTCCTTTTATTCTTCAGAAGATTCAAACACATTAATTATCCTGAATGAGTTACTATCCTTCGGATTATTAAATACATCATTCATGTTGAATGCCAATTGATCATCATCAATCCAAAAGATAGAGTTCTTTCCATAAACATCTACCTAAGATTTTTCGATGTTCACATATGATATATCAAGAACTGGTGAATAATAGGGAGAGTTTTCATCCTTTTCTTCATCCTCTTTCTTGATTTCTTGGTCTTCTATAAGGTAATGTTTAGCCTGGTCTTCCACTGGTTCTTCTTGTTCGTCTCCATTTCTAAGTGTGATAGCCTCATTTTGCTCTCGTTGATATAATCCTATGTTGCTCAGAGAATCTTCCACACTTCTCTTACAAAATTTATATGAAAGCTGTCTTACTTGAATCTCTAGGTTGTGAATAGAAGCGACATGATTTTCAAAAACTTGATCAAACTTCTCTTCCAGTCTCTTCTGACTTTCCTCTTGGATGAGAAACATCCTCTACTAGTTCTCTTCCATTTCTGTTAGCTTATCCATGATTTTTTCGAATTTTGAATCCCATGAACTGGACTCATCTTGCTGAAAGTCAACTAGGTCTTGATGTCCCGTTTGAGTACTTGTATTATTGGACCAATAAAAATCTGGGTGGTTCTACCACTCTGGAGTGTACGTGTTCTAATAAGGATCAGTATTTCCCCAACCATACTGCGCCTCATTGTAATTTGCAAAAGTTCCTTCCTCCATATAATAACTATATTCCATCATTGTTCTTTCTATTTCTTCTCAGCATCTAGCTCTTCAGATGTCTCATTCCTTATTCTAAGATGTCTTGATGTGTCTTGTGATATTGGATAGTTCATTGTTACCAAATTATGTCGCTCTTCACGTGCTCCTTATGTTCATGCACATATAAATACACAAGAAAAAGTATCAAAAACTCTTAAATCAAAGTAATCTAAACTAAACAAGATGCTAAACAATCAATACCCAACAACGGTGCCAAAAGCTTGTTGAATGCAAAAACAATCTACCTGTTTTATGCTCAAAAATTGCAAGTGTACGGGTCGTAACTTGTAGTTAAAAAGCATTTATCGATCCCATAGGGATTGATGCCCAGACACCACTTAATTTAGATCAAACTTTGTTTAAGAAATGAAATTGTTTAATAAAAATAATCTAAAAAATTAAATTAAAATTAAAAGACTAATAATGAACACTGAACAATAACAAAATGCAGAAAAATCGGAATTCAAGAATCTAAAAGACTAGAGATGGCTTTTTCCCTATTTTGTTTCCCTCCTATTTTGTTAATCGAATTGTGTCTCACCTAAGATTTTCGAATGTATTAACTACCCTCTCTTAAGGTGTAATTAATTGTCCCTAATCAAATTAAATGGAATCAATTGAACGATCTCTCAACCTACCCAATGACTCCACCAATTCAACTAGTTATTATACTATCCTATGGGTGATCAATTAAATTCGCCCAAGATCTCTCTTCTAACTAATCAATTGATATGATGATTGCGAGTCTATATGTTGCCAACTCTTTTTGTACAATCCTACACAAATAATCTTACTCAATCTCTCGATTTGTTGCAAGATAACAAAAAAATCAATAATCATTAAAGACACTTTCATTCAATTTTATAAAATAGGAGTTTTACCAAAATAATTCAAAAGCAATCCCTAAAACTAAATCAGCCAATCATGGTCTCCATAACATCATCAACACACAAATAATCCATCTTACAAAGATTAGAAGAAAGAAAAACACATAAAATTGAAAAAAGGAACCTTCTTCTCTTCTTTGCTAAAATCTAGAATTTTTGAAGTTGAGGTGCAATTTTCCCAATCTTGATGATAATCTTTGACTTCAATACTTCCATAAGACTTAAAACTTGTGTTCTTCACTCAAGGAGGCTCTTTCTACAGAAGGGTTTTCATCCTCCTTGATCATGGAGGCTTAATTATCCTTTAATAGTCCAGAAACCCTAAGTTGAATGAAGCCTCGCATAATGACTCGGATTATAATTCCCACGATCGTGGAAATTGGCATAATTCCCATGATCTTGGGAATTAGCAACAAAGAATCTCCTCTTCTCTTCTCCTCTTAAATCTCTAGCTCAATCTCCAAGTTTCTCAATCTTCCTTCGTACATAAAAATAATTAATTCTTACCCTAAATTAACGTCAAACATAAAAGAACAATAATGAAGATCAAACTAAATGAAAACATACAAAATGAATCATAAACTACAACAATAATGAACAATTATACAAGAAACATATGACAATTACTTAGAAAAACATAGACTAATGCACAACTATCACATACTCACAACTGCGACACTATAAGTCACACCCGTGACTTTTTGCTGGCTCACCTAAAAACCTTGTTTTCATTATAAAAAGAATATATTGTGATGGTAGAAAAGATCATTCTTCATTTTAAATTTTGGGATGACTGATGCGACAGAGAGAGTTATTTCTTGGAGACCATAAAGAAGATGGAGGGCTAGGCTTTCCAACACTGATTTGAAGGTGAAATCAATGCCTGAGTCATGGTTAATCATACATTTCCATTGTTTAATGTTAGATCTCTCCTTTCGAATTGTTATTGTTGTTCAATGTTGATTGATTTGGATATTGCAAAGATGATCTTAATGCATTCATTGGATTGTTTTATTACAAACTCATTGCTAAAATCTTGAATATAATCTGTAATTATTGTATTTGAGATTCATTAGCATCCACTATTGACATTGAATCATTAGCAACAACGTAACTTAGGTTAGATAACTCGAGCTTGTAAGGTTACTGCCTATATTGATTCATTTTTCATTTCGTAATGTGACTGCTCAATTAAATCTAGAGAATGTGTTCAAGTTTATTCAGTAGTTATGTTTAATTAACAAGCTTATCTTAATTAAGCGTGACCTGAGGGAAAACTAGGATTAGTAGACCGTGTTGTTAATCCACGATCAATGGTCCTAGGAGAGGTGTGAAAGCATTATAATAATGAAATGTGTTTAATCGTGTATAGGCAGAGATTGATCTGAGAATCAGGTTTCACACATATTCATCACTTTTATCATTATTGACTATTTTTGAGTATGTTGCATTGAATGGGCGATTTCTTCTTCTTAGAGTCTTGCTCTTCGAGTTGCTCGTTCTAATCGGATAATATTAAGTGCTAAAGTTTCAGTGATCCTACTTGAACTTTGAGTAACTCTTGTGTTCATGCAATTACAGGGATATAAAAGAGGCGAAAAATTCATTAGAAAAAAGGAATCCAAATAATCTTAAATTAACTTCTCGGCAACGACGCCAAAAACTTATTGAGCAAGTTTTATCTAATGTAAAACCACCCTTAATATTATGTAACTATACGAGTCATAACTCGTAGTAATTGAGGTGTTGATCCCACCAGGAATTAGCTAAAGGTAATTGAATCCTAACTTTATCTAAGGTTGCAAAAATGTGATTCAAATTAAAATTAAAATAACCAAAAAATTAAGCAATCAAGCATGAGTTTAATGAAATTAAAATTATGAAATGAACAAAATTAAATCAAATAGAGTGTTAACCACTTAACAAATGAGATATCGCAATAAAACAAAATCAATCAATTATGAGAACACAGGATTCATTCTATCATCATTTTGCTGCCTTAAACCACTTTTGAATCAATCGATATCGATCTTGGATTTTCTGAAGGGTTGATTATTCTCTCTCAAGATCTAATCATTTAACCCTATTTATTTCGAAATTCTAATTTTGCAATCTCTCAATTAACAAAAACAACCTTCATCTTCAATTAGTTCTTAAGTGATCTATTAGATAATTGGGTCCTCACACATTATCTCTCTTCGTATGATTATTGATATGGTATTTATGTGATCTATTAGGTTGTTAATTCTCATTACCCAACATAATCATGTTACTATTGATTCAATCTCTTGGTTTATTATCGAAGTATGTAAAAACTATAAATATCACAATATCCAAACATTTCATTGGCATTAAAAGCAATTAAGTTACAAAATGATTTTAGAATAAATCCCACAATGGAATTAGAACATCATTAACAACATGTTCAACATTCTCAAACCCAATTTGTACATCAAGATGAAGTAAATAAACAAGAGAAAGTAGAAAAGTAATTGAAATTACTGGGTTGGAATGGCTTGACAGTGGTAGCATATGTTACTCTTCTCTTCTCTCCTTCTTGCTCTTCCTTATTTTCTTTCTCAATTTGGCAAATGGAGGCTAGGTCTAATTTAGGTCATTTAATGTTCTTATATAGTTCATGGGTCATTTGAGGTAAAGACTAGGTTTAACCCCTATCAAATTGTCTAAAAAGACCCTCCAAATATCAAAACAGAAGGAGATTCTTGTGTTTGGCAAGCGCCTGTCATAATCTTGACAAAGGTTTCAGGATCGTGACCTAGTGAAATTTACCTTGTGTCACAATCGTGACCTAGTTATATTATAATCGTGACCTAGTGTGAATCTCTTCTGTCATGACAAGGGTGTCACAACTGTGACCCTGGGGAGAGATCTTCAGTCGCAACTGTGACACTTCAATCATAATTGTGACCCTAGCCTTTTGTCCAAGCTTTCTCCAACTTGCTTCAATCTTCTTTATCTGAGTTGATACACTAACAAACACATCAAAACACCTCAAGCGCATAAAATTAAAGTCCAACATTATGCTCTAAACCATAAAACATTCAAAAACATAAACAAACAATCACATTAACATAATTCTAAGCCTAACAGATGCAAATTTCATCTAATCTACACCTATAACACTTTAAAACACCTACCAAATCATAATATAAACTATAACTGTCACTAGACTCATCACTAGCTATAGTCTTAGGTCTAATTATTTTACGTAGTGTTGCAACGCGCTATGCAACGCGCTATCAATTTTGCTCCGTTGTTGAGGAATGTGGTGGTTTAGTTTTTATTTTTAGTTTCAATTAGTGTTGTGTACATATTTGTTTATAATTAGTTTTTTTCAGTTATTTCGTGATCTTTTCACTTTTTGTTTAGTGTTTATATATATATATATATATATATATATATACATGGAAGGAAGTAGTTTTCCCATAACTCATATTCTCAGTCCTATAACCAATTTTAGAGTGATTATACGAACTTTATTTATGGATGGGATAACTAGCAAAATTACTTCCTTGATAGTTTACAAGACACACAACAATTCCCACATAAACCATAAGCTTCTTACTCCAACTCAAGTACATCTTTGGAAGACATATTTATGTCTTTAGCTTCTAATACTCTATAACTTCAGCAGGATATGCTACAATTCCAGCAAGATATAAAGTCTACAATCTAGAACTTGGAAAACAAAATGGGTCAGATGACAGAAGCTATCAACTGCCTAGAATCATAAAGTAGAGAGATGCAACCATCTCAACCCAAAGTGAACCTAAAGGACATTATTGCAAAGACTTTAAAGAGTGGAAAGGAGTTTGAGAATCTTGAGAGGACTACTTAAGGAATTTCTTGTGAAAAAGAAATGGAGAAGAAGCTCGAAGGAGACAAGGATTCATCATTTAGCTTGAAGGTGAGTATTGAGTCCATAAGTGTTGTTAAGACTAACCCTTCACCTTTACCTAGCAGATTGGATAAATTTGATAAGGAGGGGAAGGGTGAAGAGATATTCCAAGAATGTATGGACTCAGTAGAGATTGAGAATTTGAATATAGGGATGTCAATGTATGTGAATGATCATTAACTGAGGCCCTATCTTTGAAGTGGAGAGAGCACATGTGACATCCAAAGCTCATAATTTTGTCACGTGATAAGGAAAATAAGGAGTTGAGCTAACGATAATAAACAAAGGTGCTTCTTGGAGGCAACCCCAAGGAAGTTCATTTCTTTTCCTTTACATTTTCACATTTGTTTTTTATATGCTCGTGTGTTTTTAATTTTGTTAATTTCTTACATGTTTTTAAGTTTTCCAATAAAAAGAGAGAGAGAATCAAACAAGCAAACAATCAAACGTTTCCTCATTTTTCATTTCTTTTGGGACTATATAGTATATGGTTCAATGCAATACTCATGACCATTAGTATTGCAAGTCATGGCCATGATTTAAGTTGCCATGGTTGTGACTCATCATTCACGCCCATGACACAAGTTGTCATGAGCCTGACTTAACTATGGACAGCCATGACAAATTTGTCATTGGTGTGACACCCCTTTCACGCCCAAGCAAAGGAGGCTCATGATCATGAGCCTTAACTAGGCCATTCAAGTCTGTGAGTCACCAAGTCATACCCGTGACTTTTGCCACCTATGCCTGAACCCTAGTCGTCAATTTAAATATAGTATTTTGATGGAAGAATAATGATGAATTGTTTTAGAGTCGTGAGGTCTCGGTTTTGGACAAAGAGAAGGGGTAAACCTCTCATCCTTTGGAGACCCATAGAGGTCATAGAGGGCTAAGTTTCTTGACACCAGTTCAGAAGTGATATCGATGTCGAAGAACATAGTTAAGCATATCTCTCATTGTGTTTGTTGTTCTTTCTCTCTTTAGGAATTGTTTAGGTTATCCTATGCTTTTGTCCTTGTAAAAATGGCTAAAATGATACTACAAAAAGTTGAATATTTATCTTTGATTTATGTTTACTAAGGCCCTGTTTGGTTGAGGGATTGGTAATGGAACGGGATGGAACATAACATACTTCCATCGTTTTGTTAAAGGTTTCATAATATAATGGAACGGAATGGGATAGAAGCGAAGGTTTTCATGTTACGTTCCATTCCATCCTAAACAGTGAAAATAAGAAACCTCCGATTCAAGGGGTTTAGCATGGAACGTAAACTAATAAATACATACTACCTAATATACCCTCAATAATTTTTCTTAATACCAATTATTTCTTAATACCAATTATTACCAGATGTGGGTTTTGAAATTTTCAAATGATTATGGCTTGCGAGAAGGTAGTTCATCAATAAGTAATGATAATGACGACGATTTTGGACGCCAAAAGTTAACCAGGGCTCAGAGGAAGAGGCTTCGTAAAAAAAAGATTAAGGAAGATATTTCTCATCAGAAACAAGTTATTGGACCATTATTACCTCCGTCAATGGATGCATCATCAAGTGTTAATATTGCAGTCGAAGAGAGTACTCCAAATGTTTGACAGAATGCCAATGACAGTTATGCTTCCATTATCATAAGTAACAAGCTAGGTAAGAATTATGGACTAAGTTATAAGCTCCACGTGAAATGGGAGTGTTTATTTTAGTTTCCATGCAAACGGATTTGTGTTTATATTCAGGAGAGTCATGTGGTGGAAGAAACCAAAACAACAGGAAGTAGAGCAGGATGGCCAAAAAGTTAGCTGAAGAGAAGTTAGTTCTCTCACGTGGAGAACTGTGTGAAGGATCAAAACTTGAAGTGTCCAAACTTGGAATCTAATGATGTATATCACTTGTGTAATGTCCAAAGCTCGTAAGGATTACAATCACCTAATTGTCAACGTTTATGATTCATGATGGGAGACCAGATGTATAAGTTGAGTGACATCAATTCGTTTTACGTTGTTCCGAAGAAGATGACAGAAAACTTTGTCTTATATAGGGTGAATCACGAGTGCAAATGACATCATAAATTGCATATTTCTCACTAAGGTCGAATCTTTTAAGGTTGTTCATGCATCGGGTCTAATTTCCAATCTTTAAAAAAAGTTAAATTTGAGGTTGAATTTGATTAAATTTAATTTATTAATTTTAATAATTGTGATAATTCTAATTAAATTAAATTAAATTTGATTTGTGAACGTTTCATAACTAACTTACCATTCTAAGTACATGAATCAATGATAAGGTACTTAATCAATGATAAGGTAACATATTATACTGGTCAAAAAATAGTACAGTAGAGTGCCCATTTAATTGAAACAATTTTGGCTTTATAATTTGATTTTGAATTTCTAGATTCTCGATATCATTTTATGCGGTAAAGCGATTAGAGAATGTTTAGCAACAAAAATTCTACACAATTAATAATAAAATAAAATTTTTAATAAAATTTTTATTAACAAAAATAGAAAATATAGAAAAAATTATTATTTAATTGTTTGTATATATTTATATATAAATAAAAATATAAATAAATAATTTTAAAATATAAATCACATATACTAGA
>JAOQMS010000001.1:9529801-9554815 GCA_027563885.1 Erythroxylum longipes | reverse complement strand
ATTATGCTAGAAAACACATGCCAATTACCTATAAAAACATATCCTAATGCACACCTATTAACATCCCCACACTTGAAACTTTACTTGTCCTCAAGAAAAATAAATACAACCAATTAATTCTATCACTCCATTTTCACATAGATCAATGCATAAAATCCCTCGAATTCAAGCCAACTCAAATATCAAGTTAATGCAAATATCATGATTACTTTCATATTGGTGTACATAAGCAAACTCACAATTAGCACAATCACTCAAAGATAAGAAAAGACGCACAAATGAACTTTTCTCACAGTTTTCACCCATTTCTCTTAAGTATTTAAGGGTTAATGTTTTGCTCAAACTTCCTATAAGAAACTACACTACTATAGGCTTGCTAATACACTAATTCTCCTCTACAATGATTGTATGCATGAATAGATCAAAAGGAGTTGTTTAGGGTTGTAATGTGGTAAGGGTTAAGGTGGGTCAAAAGAAAGGGAAGAGGGTGAAGCACAAGCATAAGTAGAGTAAAAAACATATAAAACGGGATACAAAACATAACTCTGAGACAGACAAATATAACCAATATTCTGCACTTATTGATGCTACTCACTTGTTCTTCCTTTTTCTTTTTTTTGTTTTTCATTTTTCATATATATATATTCTTTTTCTTCATACAAGGAAAAACTATGAATCAAAAATAGCACTCTATACAATGTAGTCCACAGGCAGAAATATACTCAACCTGTCTTGGTACAAATTTCACACAATCCTAACTAATGTTTTACTTAATACTCTGTTAAGCTTGTGGAATGGTAGGATAAAGGGGTTTAAAGTTTTTAAATTTAAGGTGTTTTCACAAAACAAAAGGTTAAGGCTCAATAGGGATAGCAAGGGATAATACTTGCTTTGAATCGGTTTGAGTCTACTGGATTCATGCTTAATAGAGATGATCTAGTCCCTTTTTGTATTAACCCTTGGCTTAAATTTGAAGGTAGTAACCTAAGGAAGTAACACTCAATAAAGAAATGAAATGACTATAGATGGCCATATGACTCAATCCTCACTTTGACTCAAATGAAAACTTATTATGCATCTCTATACTACCTCATTGTTCAAATGTCAATTTATGAATAAGCTTATGTAACCAACTACTTTTCATCACTCTATATGGTTCACTTTTTACTTAAGGAGCCTAATCTAAGTTCAAGCACGCATTCAATCTAATTCCAACTAACATGTCAGAATTTTATGGCAATATTTATTGGAGTGATTCAAGTACGGTTCCATTGCTAACACAAAACACCATTGCTGACACAAAGCACATATAATATGCCTAAACATGCATCCTAATTAACAAAATGCAAACAATGTAATTAAGAAAGTCAATGACACCTCCCCACACTTAAAGGTCACATTGTCTTCAATGTGACAAAATAACAACCAATAAGAAAATGATCTCAAATAAAACAAACAAAAACAATGACATGAAAATAAACAAAAGACATAAAACCACACAAAATAAAATAAAATCAAACCAAATAGAAATGATAGGAAATCAAACAAAAGAAAATGACACAAATGAAAAGTTTAAGGTAAGAAGTGGCTTATGGAGATGATGGTGGCGATGGTGTAAACGAAGGAGCTTCAAAGTTGATCCGCCGACAGAAGTTGAGGAATCTTTTCTTCAAGTTGCGTTGCTCCTTATGAATCTGTCACATTTGAGTGTCGAGCTCATAAAATTGGGATGTCATTTGTTGTTGGTTGGTGACCATTTAGTCGAGGATTTGTCGAAATCGATCAACCTCTGCCAGTGCACTTGGTTCTGCTTTTACTGCTTCCTCTTTGGGCTCCAGAGCCGCGCGGGATATGAAGGGTCGGGATGCAATTGTACTAGTGCCCCTCCTGCTCCTCACTGCAATGCGTGTCTGAGGATTGCGGAGTTCTATAGAATGGACCTCCACAATCTCAGAGTGCCTCAAATAGTCTATGTCAAACATATCATGGGGAGTAGTATGGAAATTCTCCATATTAACATTATAAAACACACCCAAAGCATAAGCAATATGAGACATCCTAAAAGATGAACTCTTTTTATTAACCAACTCACTAGTGATCGAAAAATCCTATAAGCTGTGTTGATTTTAATTTTTCGATCCATGCACCATAAAAAGAAAATCTCTTTAGTTGAGCATTTGTTGCTTTCGGTTTTATTAAACACAGTCAAACATATAAATTTATGCAACAACAAATATTCAGCACTACAGATTAAAGAAATCTGTGCATTGCGTGAGTCAAAATGTTCTTCACCTGTGAGAGTCTTCCAATAGTAATCAACATCAAAATCAACATGACCATCTAGAATTTTTGCTTTTGATAAACTGAAAATTTCATGCATGACAGGGTAATCAAGTTTAAAAACATTTCTAGCTAACCTAAACTAAAACACATTCATTTTGGGGCTATACCGGACTGTTATGAAAAAATCTAAAGTTATAGTGGCATAAATAGGTATATCGCATCAAACAAACCTATTTCACCCTATATTTGCAGCTAGTTGCTCAAGTTGTCATCTCAGTCCTATGTTTTCTAACACTTCGAAATCAAAATACCTAGGAGTGACTATTTCTCTATTCCTAAAGTCGTGGAATCTTGTATCTTCTTCTTCCGAGTAAATCAAAAATGGTGCCCGATAGGTTGCTACTAAGTTGGGCTTACCTTCGCTGGAAACTTGAAGTTGGAGTTCGTCAACCAGATTCCTAGCCATCATCTTCCTTGGTAGTGCCATTGCAAGAAGAAAATCTGCAAAAAATGAGAGAGAGAGTGAAATTCAGATTTAAAAGAGAGAGAGAGAGCAAAATCTTACCCAAATCCTTGTATTTTTGAATGATTAATGCATGAAAAGATGAAAGGATTGTAAGAATAATGAAAGAGTTGACGAAAATACCAAGAATCTAGAGGAAAATTGAAGAGTGTTAGAGAGTGGGAGGAGAGAATTTCATGGGTTAGAGAGAAAGGGGGTGGAATTTTGAAAATAAGGTAAGAGAAAAAAAGGGAGGGAAACTTTAAGTTTCCCTCTGGATGGGATTTCCACGCTCGTGGGAATTCCCACAATTCCCACAAGCATGGGATTCCTCTCCAGAAACTTTATGGAGAGTATTCCTACGTTCGTGGGAATCACTATAATTCCCACGGATGTGGGTTTTCTCTCTAGAAACTTTCTGGAGAGATTTTCCACACTCGTGGATTCACTTCAATTCCCACGAACGTAGGAATTAGTGATCCTCACAATTTTAAACCTTCTTCCAACTTAAATAAATTCTCCATGATCCCAAATCCTACAAACACCTCAAGATAATATCATCAACAAGAAATTTGAAAAGAAAACAAGTTGAAATTCAAACAAAATCAACATGAACATCAATCAAACTCAATTAAAAAATGATCATAACTAAAGAAAGCAAACAAAAAAATAGGTAAACAAAACAATTAAAAGGAAATAGAATTACATGGGTTGCCTCTCATACAGCGCTTCTTTTAACGTCGGTAGCTCGAGGCTCTTCTTTCATTAGAAACTTATCCGGGATTAATTATAAACGACTTGCTTCCACCTTTTTCGTTCAACATTTGTTTTGTAGCCTGTAAGTGAGCTACAAATTGCAAAATGAATAGAAGGACATTATTGATAAAGTTGAGCAAACCAATTAATTTCATCAATGTCCTTTTCATTAACAAACTGTCAATAAAATAGGGAATAACAAAACTCTTTGAATCTTCCATCGAATCAAACAGTTTGTTCTGTACGAAGGTAAGTTGCTCTCTTTCTTCCTTAATCACTTGCGTCTCCTCTGCTTCTTCCTCTTCATGAACAAAGACTTTCATAACTTCTTCAAACTTGATGTCTGTTATCAACTGTTATTCGTTTGCTTATTCTTTAAAAGATTTGAACACATCAATTGTCTTGAATGAGCTCCTATCCTTTGGATTTTTAAATACATCATTCACGTTAAATGTCTCTTAATCATCATCAATCCAAAAGATATAATTCTTTTCATGAACATCTACCCAAGCTTTTTCGATGTTCACCTTTGGTATATCAAGAACTGGTGAATAATAGGGAGGGTTGATATTTTTTTCTTCATTCTCTTTTTTCGTATCTTGTTCTTCAATAAAGTAGGGTTTAGCATGGTGTTCCACTGATTCTTCTAGCTCTTTCTCATTCTTAAGTGTGATAGTCTCAAATTGCTCTAGTTGATGTAATTCCATATTTCTCAGAGATTCTTCCACACTTCTCTTACAAAATTAATAGGAAAGTTGTCTTACTTGAATCTCTAGGTTATGAATAGAAGCAACATGATTTTTAAGAATTTGGTCGAATTTCTTTTCTAATCTCTTCTGACTTTCCTCCTAGCTGGAAAACATCCTCTTCTAGTTCTCTTCTTAAGCTGCCAATTTGGATCCAAACATCTCCATAAACTTGTCCAACTTACTCTCAATTGCTCCAATTCGATCTTGTTGAAATTCAAATAGGTCTTGATGTCCCACGTGAGTACTTGCATTGTTAGACTAATAAAAATTTGGGTGGCTTTGCCATCCCACAGTGTACTTGTTCCAATAAGAATCGATGCTTCCCCAACCATACTACTCTTCATTGTAATTTGCAAAAGTTCCTTACTCCCTACAATAATTATCTTCCATCATAGTTCTTTCTATTTCTTCTCGGTATCTAACTCTTTAGATTTCTCATTCCTCATTCTAAGATAACTTGATGTGTCTCTACTTTACGCCCCAAACTTCTTTTTTACTAATTTCTGTCAATCTTTGTGTACTCCTTGTGTTCATGCACCTGCAAATACACAAGGAAAAGTATCAAAAACTGTTAAATCAAAGCAATCTAAATTAAACACAATGTTCAACAATCAATCCCCAGCAACGACGCCAAAAACTTGTTGATGGTAAAACCTATCTACTTGTTTTACGCTAAAAAAACTGCAAGTAAACAGGTTGTGACTTGTAGTAAAAAGAGCGGATATCGATCCCACAGGGATTGATACCTAGACACCACTTAATTTAGACACAACTTTGTTTAATAAACTAAATTGTGAAATGTAAATAATCTGGAAAATTAAATTAAAATTAAAAGACTAATGTAAACAATGGACAATACCAAAATTGCAGAAAATCTGAATTCAAAAATCTAAATACTAGAGATTACTTTTTTTCCCTATTTTGTCTTCCTTATATTTTATCGATTGAATTATGACTCACCCTAGATTTCTGAATGTACTAATTACCTTTCCTTAAGGTGTAACTATTTATCCCTAACCGAATTAACGAGAATCAATTGGACGTTCTCTCAACCTACCCAATGACTCTACCGATTAAATTAGTTATCAAAATATCCTATGAGTGATCAATTGACTAGTCGAGATCTCTCTTCTAACTATTCAATTAACGTGATGATTGCTAGTCTATAAGCTGCCAACTCTCGTTGTACAATCCTACATGAATTTCATCTCACTCACTCTCTCGATTTGTTGCAAGATGACAATGCAAAACAACAATCAACAAAGAAAATTGTATTCAATTCAATAAAATAGGAGTTTAACATAATAATTCCAAAAGCAATCCCTACAATAAAATCAACCTAACATGGTTTCTATAACATCATCAACATTCAAATAATCCATTTTTACAAAGAATAGAAGAGATTAAAATGACAGAAAATTGAATAGAAAGACTCCTTCTCTTCTTTGCCAAAATCTAGAATTTTGGTGTTGATGTGCTATTTTGCCTAATCTCGATGATGATCCTTGTCTTCAATCCTTCCTCAATGCTCCAAATATGTGTTCTTCACTTAATGATGATGTTTTTACATGTGGGTGTTGTCTCTTTTTAAAGATGGAGGCTTAATTCTCCTTTTATAGTCCAAAAACTATAAGTTTAATGAAGCCTCGCAGATATCAAGTTAATGCACATATCATGATTACTTTCTCATTGGTGTATATAAGCAAATTCACAATTGGCACAATCACTCAAAGATAAGTAAAGATGGACAAATGAACTTTCCTCACAGTTTTCACTCATTTCTCTTAAGTATTTAAGGGTTAGTGTTTTGCTTAAACTTCCTATAGAAAACTACACTACCATAGGCTTGCTATGTATTCATATGCCGTAATATGTGGATTGTTAAATATATTCATATCCCGTAATATGTGGATTATATACTTAGTCTTTCACTTGTAATTAATCTCTCTTGTTGTACACTATAAATATGTTACTTATTCTTTAATGAAAGTCAAGAGAGGCAATTATTCTTCCCAATCTCAAATCTTACAGTGTCAGTTTCAAATCATCAAGATTCATACTCGGATGAGTAGCTTTGGTAGGACTAAAATCTTCGTTCTTCTTGAAAAGAAGAATGAAGAAATCAATATTCTTCCATAAATGATTGGAATGAGAGAAATGTGCATGAGATTGAGGACAATAGTCCAAAAATTGGTCTCTCAAGACTTCATACGGTGGTGGTACTTAAGTAAGCTCAAATATATTCCTGATGTCGGTGTAAAAAATAAAGCTAGCACGACATCTAATTCTTGTGGGTAGAATTTACAGTGGAGATGCCTGACAATAAGTATCCATTCCAATAAGAATATTATTTTTTATAGCTTTGACTAACATCGTAAAATCAGATAAAGTTTAATATTTTAAATATAATTTACCCTTATACGTATAAAAAATTAAAATTAGTAAAAAAAGGATTGTAAGAGAAAAATAAAGTAATCCAATATTTCAAGATTTATAAAAAGGAATTAATCACATTACATGCAGGAATGGAATATTAAAGTTTATCTGTTAAATTCAAATTGATTGAAATTTAAACTAAGTTTGAATTTAGAACAATTGAGGATATATATTATTCAAGTAGATTATATTAATGTAATGCTATTATCTTAATTAACTCTAAACCAAGCTCAAGACATAAATTAAAGGCTCGAAGCACAATAAGTATTGATTTTTTATTTCTATTTTTTGAGGTTCAAAATAAAATAGAGCAAAAGCGAGTCAGGTTTAGAAACTAATAAACAAGGGTTGTTAGGAGTTGGGGCAGAAACAACCATACTTTGTTTTATCCTTTTCTTAATTTAAGAAAAAAGCGAAGCAAAATGGAGAAGACTCTTTTTATTTTTTTAAAATATATTTTATTCTTCTTCTTTGTAGAAAAGAACGCGACGAAGCACAACAAGAAAACAAAACGAAATTATTAGGAAATAATAGAAAAGGATTATACGCCCGATCACCAGTGCGACGTCGTTGGCCGTCTCCGCTCCTGACAGATCGTCCCAACTTCCAACCTGGTAGGTTCTATGCAAAGCCCTTGCTCCCTCCTCGATGGAGTCAGCTCATCAGTTGTTGAATATTAGTCAACGGTTCTGAATTTAGGGTTTTGTTTTCGAGTTGCTCATTTCTAGAGTTAAGCTTTGTTTGGTTTGACTTGAATTCTTTTTTTTTTTTTCCAGGTTTAGGTAAGCTAATAATGTCTATATGGAAATGGAAGTAAATTTTGTGTTTGTTTTTGGATAATTAGCAATCAAATCAAGTTCCTTTTGATTTTGGAAAGAAATTAAAATTCGGAATTCGTTATTTTGTTGAGATGATAGATTCTCCACATTGTCCAAGAGAATGGAAGATAAAGCTGTGTAATATATATATATATATATATATTTACACACAAAGAGACACACACATTTTCTTTTGGTGACCAAAGCTTGGGTTTACTGTTTTCTTTGGGAAACTTGTCGTCTTCTAAGCATTTATCCATTTAGTTGGAATTATTCTCTTCATTGCTCTCAACATCAACTCTTTGATCTACGGATTCTTTCTCTTAGTTTGGATTCCGAGAAAACCTTGGAAAGATATTTTAATCACAAGTTTCTTTATTTTTGTTTCTTGAATTTAATGCTTTACGTTAATTATTTGCTTTCCTTGTTAAACCGCAGCTTCTTAGGCCCAGCCAAAAGAAATATGTGTTTCTTCCCTTTGAGAAATTTGAGTTTATACTGATGCCGATGTTATTATATTTTGCTTGTTAGAAATAGAATTTTGTTAATTTGACCTTGGCTTGTGCTGTCAAGGTATTTGGATTTTCTGTACAACTTGCACTGTTTCTTGGAATAAGAACAAATCAGGGAGCCGGACATCATTTAAGGTGTGCTATTTTCTAGTGATTCTATGCTTCCGTCCTTTCAGTTGGTGTTGGTGGGTATAAATGGATGTTGGCCCACTAGAACGAGGATCTGAGATTCAAATTGACGTTTATCCATTATTGATGGAGCACCTCGAATGTGTTAATGGTAGTGATCACACTGTCGACATACCACAGAGTATGGATGGTTCTGTCTCAGCATCTCATGATAGAAGTTATAGTCGTTTTGAAGCTTCTTCCTATGAGGACAGCTCTTTAAGCAATGTTAGAGTTCCTGTTTCTCAGCCATCAACATCTTCATCAAATGGTCCAAACTCACAAAATTCTTCCTTCATAAGGAGGGGAGAAGCTCGTAGGCGTAGGAGTCCACTGAATTCTGGGTTGTGGATTTCTGTTGAATTAGTTCTGACAGTGAGCCAGATTATTGCATCTATTGTTGTATTGTCTATATCTAGGGGCGAGCATCCCCATGCACCATTGTTTGAATGGATTGTTGGTTACGCATCTGGTTGTTTAGCAACCCTTCCCCTACTTTATTGGCGTTATCGTCATCGGAATCAGACTTTGGATCAAGACTCTTCTCAACCTCGTCAGACTTCAACACACATTAATGTCCCTGCAGGACTATTTGCCCTTTCAGTTACTAGGGCTTCAGAAGGTGAAGATCGAAGAAATGCTGTCCCATCAACTAGAGGTAGCCAATATGCCAGGGCTTTCAATGCAAGGTATTTTTGGTGTCGATCAAAGCTCTTTGGAGATGTATTATACTTGTATCAGTTGTGATTCTTGGTAAATTGCGCCATGCACTTTGAACTTATTAGATAAGTGTTGGTTCTAATATCTGTTTAGACAGTTGCGATCATTGTTTTAGAGTTGTTCGTACTGGTCATATTTCTTCTTCCTTTGTAAGGAATCGACTAAAATTGCAAAAAACGGTTCTTTCCTTTACTGTTTTTCAGTTGGGACTTATATGTTTCTCATGCATTGATATTCAGCACACTTTATATCACAAGACTTTATATGTGCCTAGACAGCTTCCACCATGTCTAGTTCATTGGTGTTATGTGCATTAAAGTTTATTTCTTCCAGTTTGTTATCTTTAATAGTGATAACTGGTAACTAAAGATATTAATGCATAAAGCGTCACCTTTATCCCTTTTTGCGGAAGATAGATACTGAACAATGATCTAAAATCTTTAAGATTGTGAAGTGAAAGATCCTAGCAGTTGCTTCTTCCCAACTTGTTAAATGACCAGTAAGTAGAGATTCATAATCCCTTCACCAATTATGAATGGAGTGTTGGATTCCTTGTTGAAAATAACAACAGATATATCTGTTAGATGATCCAAGAGGAAGAGAGGGAGGGCGTGCATGGTTGAGAGAGGGGTTATTAGGGTAGGCAAAATGGATGGAGGAAAGAACCCAAGAGGGGGTTACTGCAGCTTTTAGAAGGTTTTGTTTGGGTTAGATAGTAATTCCTAGTTTAGTTGTCCGATAAAATTGTTATTAGCTGTCAAGCAACATATCAAAATTGGAGTTATTGATATCTTAATTTTGTGCTCCTTATGTAACGATTTAGACAACACTAAAATGATCACATTGCAATTCCTTGAAATTAGATTAAAAAATTGGGATTCTAAATTCATGACAGTGGTATAGTGGGGTTGGAATTAATAGGCTCAATCCAAATTCCAAATTTCATTTTGCATTCCCAAACAAAGTAACAAAGTAAAATATCATTGATGATTCGAGGGCAGTAGTTGATGAGAAAGGCCGAATGTAGCTGATGTGGATTGGATTCCTTCATGTGGTCTTTCTTGTAATGCTTTGCATCATTACTTGATCCTTCCAACACGATGCCTCTTTTCTTTGGTTTGCAGGCTTAAACTCCTGATGGACTACTATAAAATGGGATTGGACTGCTTTTTTGCGGTTTGGTTTGTGGTTGGCAATGTATGGATCTTTGGAGGACATTCATCTGCCAATGAGGCTCCTAACTTGTACAGGTGTGACGCATGGTCTTGTCTCTAATATATCTTGCGTTACATAGAGTTGATACCTGCTTTGTGTCTATTTTTCAGGTTATGTATAGTGTTTCTTACATTCAGCTGTATTGGATATGCCATGCCCTTCATTCTGTGCGCAACAATCTGCTGTTGCTTGCCTTGTATAATTTCTATCCTTGGATTTAGAGAGGATCTATTACAGACCAGAGGGGCGACATCAGAAGCAATTGATGCTTTACCAACATATAAATTCAAGTCCAGTAAGAATGGAAACCGAGATGATATAGATAATAACTCCGCTGCTGGTGATGGTGGTGTTGTAGCTGCAGGAACTGAAAATGAACGAGCCATCTCTGGTGAAGATGCGGTAAGGCCACCTGCTCATAAATTTCTACAATCTGTAGACGTCTAAATCACCTTGAAGTTCAATTTTTCTATCACTAGTGAAATCATCTTGTTACTGTGATAGGTTTGCTGCATTTGTTTAGCTAAATACGTCAACAATGATGACCTCAGGGAGCTACCTTGCGCTCATTTCTTTCACAAGGAATGTGTAGATAAGTGGCTAAAGATAAGTGCATTTTGTCCCCTATGCAAGAGTGAGGTTGGTGATAGTGTTTCAGTTTCCGGATCAATCTCTGGACCGCAACTGGTTTAGAGAGAAAATGGAGTACAGTGTTGTGGAAAGCATCATCTTTTTCATCACTGACTATATAAAAGAGCAGTCTATATATAGAAACATCTTTTTCCCATTTTGACTTGTAAAGTATGTATTCTTTTTCATTGTCTTCCTGTGCCTTGGAATAGTGAAGTTATGTAAGAATTTAGTTCGTGTGGCATCCGCTTTTGGGCCTTGCATCTAACCAATCAGTTGGCCATAACCCATTTGTCCTTGGAAGGGATTCTGCATGTGCATCCTTCAACGGTTTTACCAGCTGCTGTTAGCTTAGCAATTTTGGAAGTCAGTTTAGTTTACACCATACAATAGAGTTGGTATACATTAAATGCCTTTTCTCTTTTTTCCATTTATCCCTTTGAGTTAATACTTCAATGCATCTCGTCTTTTTCGAAAAAATGTGCGAGTAAAATGAAGAGTTTGGCCAGTATTTTAAGTCAATAAAAAATCATCAACTTGAAATCTATTATTTTACAAGGAGATTCTCTCTCTAAAATCCTCTGCCTGCCTTCTATCTTCATCCGACTTTTCCTTGGGTTTGATAGGGTCAAACTTTGACTTTCCTTTAAGCTAATGGCCAACTTCCCGCCTAAGTTTAGTCTCCACTCCCAGAACTGAGGCTTCAGGGGGTCCCTCTTCTGCTTTGGCTTCACTGATCACTCCTTTTCTTTCCTTTCGTTAGGGTAAGCATATTTCTTGTTTTCTGGGCATTTTGTCAAAACCCCCTGATCTCTTATTGCATACCAACTTCTTTGTTGTCTTGCGTCATTCCTTTCTCTTCTCCTACCGTTTTTGTTTAGAAAATGAATAAATTTTCGTTAACCATAGCAAAGCTAAAACCATCATTACAACATTACAATGATTTCCTAAGCATAAATCAAGTTATCAACTCAAACCAAAAACAATTAGGATATCTAGCTTTATAAGTTTACAAGTCCCAACTATTCTTTAATTCGATAGACAAGTAATTGTGTGGCTTCTAGGCTATTGATACAACTCTAATCCAACTGATAGTGTTCTCAATTTGTTGATGTGTTCCATCGGCTTTGTAGATTCTATTGGTTCTTTCTTTCCATAAAGAGTATATACTAATTGTAAATGTTGTCTTGTAAATTACTCCGTTTTGCTTCTACATTCTTGCTAATCTGCTAATCCATTTCAGAACTCTAAGCCGCTCATAGGTTTGACAATAATCTATCATCTTATGCATGATTCTACTCCAAACTGATATGGAATATTTGCATTGAAAAAACATGTGTTTTTTTTTAATAATCTTCTTCAGTTCCTTGCATAGCACACAAACTAGATCATATGAGCCAAACAATCTATTTTTTGGTTCTTATATTGTTTTTAATAACCAACCAAGTGATCATGTCGTTTTGGAAGATCTTGTAGTAAGAATTGTTGGTAAACACTCCTTTAGAATCAACCATCCTGGTGACTTCATCTTCTCTATACCTAAGAGTGGTTTGAGGAAAGTATTCAAATAAGGAGGTGAAGCCTCTGAAACTACCAAACCATTTGAAGAGGCTTTTGCATTAAGGGGAATTCTATTACTAAGCTAAGCTATCTCTCTTCTTTCAACTAATTATCGTACCAAATCTATATTTGTTCACCATTCCCCAATTCGTGTTTCAACCAATGGTAAACAATATTCCTCAATTGCAACATGTGAGTGAAGCACCATGAGGCATCCCCAGTGGTAGGCATCTTCCAAAAATTATTTGCCCCTTGTTGCCCCTTAAACTATTAGCCTTTTAGTTTAGAATACTTCACTCAAAGTTTGGAATCAAGTGGTACGGGAATAAGAACTCAAACTCAAGTTCATTCTTAAAGGTAGGGATACTACAACCTTTTGTTATCTCTTCACCTTCGAAAATCCTTAAAGTTGGAGATGATAAATGCAAAACAACACTAGTGGGATACTTCTTGAATAAGAGAACTTCCCTCAAATCAAAATTTAGGTTGAGACTAGATAGGACAAGTGGGGCTTAACCTTTAATTAAAGACGAAGACCACTTCCCTTTCAAGTTTAACGATGTCCTGGAATGTTAAGTGCATTATAGTAGTGTCTCTGGCATTGAAATGGAACGTCATTATTTTTCTTTAAATTAAAACCTGGTATAACCTTAGACAAAAAAACTTATTACTATATGAGTCTATTTCCATATATTTCACTTGGGTATTGATCTACAATAAGATTTAGCTAGTTTTATAGGCAAATCTGTGTGTCTAAATGAATATATTAGTAGTTTGAGGAGAGTAGGTATGCTGAGGTGTGTGAGGAAGTAAAGAAGGACAAGGATCTCCTTAAAACAAGAATTTATGTATGAATGAGAAAGGTGGCTTAATGACCTAAAAAAAACTCTTTCTTACCCCTGAAAACCAAGTCAAATCAATCTAGTTAAAGTTTGGAGACCTATTGGGAAAAAATTCTCTCTAGAAAGACAAACTCAGGGAGAGGATAATCTTATAACTGTTGAAGCTCTCGCATGTAGTCTAGGATCTCCTAACCTGAGAAATAATGAAGGGAACAAAAAGAAGAATATTGCTAACTTGGACACTTACGAAGTCTTTATAGGGAATTTTACTAACTCCAAGAAAGTAACTCCACTTTTGCTATAACCTTCATAAGCAAACCAATCCCTCTTCTGCTGGGTAATAATGAAGGGAGCCAGGAGAAGATTACCGCTAGTTTGGACACTAATATAGTATTGTAGGGATTCCCATAACCTTTGAGAACTACTATGGAGGATTATGTAACTCATCACTTTGAGCCCTCTAAGGAATTCTTAAACACTCAAAGACCACCATTTGCAAAATAAGAAGGAGAATTCAAATCAGTCATTAGGAGATAATATGGTCAAATACCCAAAGGGAAAGGCTCCTAACCCCTTATCCCCTTGTCCCTTAATGATTATCTCATAGAATATTAGGGGCTTAAATTGGCTTAAAAAGCAATAAGTTCTTCATGGTTATCTTATTTATAAAAAAAAGCCATCTTTGGTTGGCATGCTAGAAACTAAGCTCAAGGAGGATAGAATGAACAAGGGACTTTGGTTCTTTCAAAAAAATTGGATCACTTTATCTAATCATCCATACCATTACAATGGGAGAATCCTAGTGACCTATGATCCTAAAGTAATTAAGGTACTTCAAATTTCAACTTCTAATCGATTTATAAATCTAAGGATTATATATGACTCGATGTTGTATGATATTAAAATCTCTTTTTTTAATATTGCTAATATTGCTTTCCAAAACTATGGGACGACTTAAAATCTTTATACTCCAATTTCCTAACCCTAGCTTATACTTGGTGATTGCAATTGTATCCTATTTGCTTAAAAGGGTGAAGATAAATCTCATTTTATCAAATATGGAAATGAGGATTTCAGAAATTTTCCGAGAAATCACGTTTAAATTACTAAGAAAACTTCTATACATAGGGTAATAAGCAAGAGGGTCAATGACTTATTAGTAAGAAGCTTAACAAAGGTCTAGTTAATTCTTATTGGATGTCTTTTCCTTGATAACTTTGGATACTTAAATTCTCCTTTTATATTTGATCATAGTCTTATAGAGATTTAAACGCTTTATCATAGTACAAAAGTGAATGCTTGTTTCAAGTTCTTGAACTTCCTAAACTTGAAGGTTATAAGGATGTAATGATGAAGGGGTTATCACATCAAATTCAGGGTTTTGAAGCTTATAAACTAGTGAGAAAGCTATAACTAATTTGGGAAGAGGTTAAGCTACTTCTCAAAAGGCATTTCAACAAGGATTTGCATTCAACTATTTCTGAAGCTAGAGAATAATCTCTTTACATAGGATAAACTTTATGATAATCCTTACGACTCTTCTACCAGATTGCAAAACCATATTGCTTACAATAATTATCTTCTTAAACTGGAAGCACATAACTCTTTTCTTAAACAAAAGTCTATAGTTCAATGGATTTGAGAGGGGGATAGTAATTATTCTTATTTCTTCAATGCAATATAGGTAAGAAGAAACCAAAAGAACATAACTTTGTCTAGCTAATTCTAATGGTGACTTGTTGTGGACAAGAGAAGTTAAAAGATATAGCTTTTAACCATTTCAAAGACTTCATAAGGACTGAAGATATTTACACTTCCTCTTTGCAAGCTTAAGTGTTTTCATTACTCAAAGCTTTTCTCAAAATCAAATAGATTTGCTCAACTCACCTATTACTATCTTGGAGATTGAAAAGGCTCTCTTCAGGATGCACCCTAACAAGGCACTAGGACTAGATGACTTTGACGCCTCCTTCAAAAAATCCTAGGGATACTCAGTAATTAGGTCATGTCTGTTCAAGGAAGCAAGAGGAGTTGGACAATGTCCTATATCATCTTTCATCTTTAACATTTGCATTGAGGTTTTAAGTCAACTTTTCTCCCATAATATTAGTCAAGGTATAGTTTCCAAATTCCATCAAATGCAAGTCCTTGAAGCTTTTCAATTTTCCTTTTGTTGATAACCTCATTTTGCTTTGTGGAGCTAACAAACCGTATATTATAGGTCCTTTAGAATCTCTGAACTATTTCTTAGCTCTCTTAGGACTCAAAGTTAATGGCTCCAGAAGCCAACTTTTTGTTTTTGCAAATTATGAGAATTTAGCTCAAACATTGTTCAACTTATCAAGCTTAAATCTTTAATTTCTACCTTTTAAATACTTGGGGATTCCTTAAACCACTTATAGACTTATTTATAGGGATTATTTGCCTCTTTTTGACTCCATTCTCAAAAGAATTGGTAACTTAAAAAACAAAACCTTGTGAATTTAACAAATTTGAGGATAATTTCTATATATTATTTCTCATAAATGACATAAATACTTATAGGGAAGATAAGCAATCATTTTGCTATTCAATCCTTGATTATTGCCTAGAAAGAAGTAAATAAGATCCTGTGAAAATAGGGACCAGAAAAGGAAATGATATTTTAGGGAATAAACTATTGAGGAAATAAGGAAACAAATAAAGTAATAAAACTGAAAATATTCTTCCAACACTCCCCCTCAAGTTGGTGAATAGATGTTGATCATTCCAAGCTTGCTGCTTAACTCATCAAAATTGACTCTAGTAAGTGCTTTTATGAAAATATCTGCAACTTGTTTGCTAGTGGGAATGTGAGGTAGATCAATCAAACAAGAATCTACTTTCTCCTTTATGAAATGACGATCTATCTCCATATGTTTAGTTATATCGTGATGGATAGGATTCTTTGCAATCTTAACAGTTGCTAGGTTGTCACACCAAACCCTCATCTGAGGCTCTACTTTGATTTGAAGTTCTACCAAGAGTCTTTTAATCCATATTACTTCAAAAATTTCCAATGCTAATGCTCTATACTCAGCCTCTACACTACTTCTGGAAACCACTAGTTGTTTTTTACTTCTCCAAGTTACCAAGTTACCCCATACAAAGGTACAATAACCTGTTGTAGAACTCCTATTAGTCACTGATCCAGCCCAATCAGCATCTGTGAATACTTCAATACTCCTTGTCTCGCTTTTATTAAAGAATAATCCTTTTCCAGGAGTCATTTTCAATACTTCAGGATTCTAAGTACTACATCCATATGTTCCTGTTGAGGGTTGCTCATAAACTGACTAACCACACTGATAGGAAAACTATTGTCTGGTCGAGTGTGAGACAAATAGATCAGTTTTTCAACTAATCTTTGATATCTCCCGGTATCCACTGGCGTGCCTTCTTCTTTAAGACTCAATTTATAAGTTGATTCCATGGGTGTCTCAGCAGGCTTTGACCTCATCATCCCAATTTCCTGTAAAAGGTCAAGTGTATACTTCCTTTGGGATACTGAAATGCCCTTGCTAGATCTGGCCACCTCTATCCCCAAAAAGTATCTCAAATAGCCTATATCCTTAACTTCGAATTCTCGGGCCAATGCACCTTTTAGCTCCTTCATGCCTTCCCAATCATCACCTGTAATAACAATATCATCAACATAAACTATAAGAATAGTCATTTTACCACTAGTCTGCCATTGAACAAACAAGGTGTGATCAGTTTGACATTGGTAGTAGCTAAGTTTTTTCATTGCCTCTGTAAATATATCAAACTAGGCCTTAGGTGATTGTTTTAGACCATAGAGTGATTTTCTAAGGTTGCATACCTATGAGGATGTGTAGCTTCTTCTAGTCCCGAAGGTATTTTCATGTATACCTCTTCTTCAATATCACCATTGAGGAAGGCATTTTTTAACATCTAATTGATAAAATGCCAGTTAAGATTTGCATCTAGTGATAATAGAATCTTAACAGTATTGAGTTTAGTTACAGGTGCAAAAGTCTCCTGGTAGTCGATCCTATGCGTCTATGTGAAACTTTTAGCTACAAGTCTTGCTTTGTACCAGTTAATACTTCCATTAGGATTATATTTGATGGTGAACACCCATTTACAGCTGACCACTGTTTTTTCCTGTGGTAAATCTATACTAACTAGGCCTGGTTCTTTTTGAGTGCATTCAGCTCATCATCTATAGCTTCTCTCCACTTAGGATCCTTTATTGCTTCATAGAAATTTTTAGGTTATTTTTAGTAGATAATTGAGTCACAAAAGCCTTAAAATGTGGTGATAACCTGTTATAAGAAACAAAATTACTGATTGGGTGCTTTATACAAAATCTTACTCCCTTCCTTAGAGCTATTGGCCATCCAAACTTCTCAGAATTTGCTGTAGGTTCTGATTCATGGCCTTGCTCGAGAAGTGTGATGGATTTTTTCTGGTTCTGCTTCACATCGTGTCTGCTGTTTTCCTTTCCTCCTTGAGTAAAATTGTGGTTGCACCTCAGGATTTTTGTCTTCCTGTCTGTCCACCCTAATTTCACTATTCTTCTCTTTATCACATTCATTGTTTTTTGTGCAATTCTGGTCAGATTTGCAACTGGAACCGGATATATTAGTAGCTTCAATGGGAATGGTGGTGTCAAGATCTGGTATCTTAGGTATGATGTTATCAAAATTACGTGTTTCAGAGATGGTTTCATAAGAATCAAGTTTGGTTTGATCAGGACTAGGCAAAACAGAGGTGCTTTTAGGAGAATTAGAGTCCTTTATAAGTTTGGTTAAGTCATGGCTAGGAGCAGAAGGCAGAATTTCTTGGTGAATTTCTTAGTGTAGTGTGTCTGGTGAGCCATCACTTCTCGAAACGAACCATTCACTCTCACTTCTCTCCCCCTGAATGGGTATTTTTGGATAATCAGCTTCCGTTTCAAAGAAGGTCACATCCAAAGTAACAAAATAATGCTTTAGAGTAGGAGAGAAACACTTGTAACCTTTTTGAGTAGAAGAATAACCTAAGAAAATACACTTATAGGTCTTAGATTCAAGTTTCCCACAATGATAATTATGCACAAAGGCAACACAACCAAAAATCTTTTGAGGTAGAGCATTAACATAAGGAACCAAGGGATAAATCTCAAGCAATTTTTGTAAAGATGTATGAAACCCCAAAACTTTTGATGGCATTCTATTTATTAAATAAGCAGAAGTGAGAATAGCATCCCCCAAAAATGATTTGGAACATTTGTTGTGGTGTATTAGTGCATGAGGTCTAGTGTGCTGGTAAAAAATTGACCCAAGGATTGACTTAGATATTCTTTACCGTTATCACTTCGTAAAATCTAGATTTTTTGTGTGAAATTGGTTTAGTATAAAGGAATAAAATTCCTTAAATACTTGAAAAACTTCTGCTTTTTCTTTCAAAAGATATACAAGTCAATCTTGTATGATTGTCAATAAAGGTTACAAACCATTTAACATTGCTTTTGGTTTTGACCCTTGATGGCCCCCAGACATCACTATGAATGATAGAAAATGACTTAGTGGCTTTATAGGCTTGGGGTGTATAAGAATTTCTGTTGTATTTAGAGAGTTGACAGAATTCACATTGAAAAGAAATTTCCTTTTTATTGAAAAAAGTAGGATATAAATGCTTCATGTAAGATAAACTAGGGTGGCCTAACCTATGGTGCCAAAGTGCAATTTCTTTATTAGAAGATAAAACAGCATGAGCTTTATTCCTTCTTGAGTTGCAGATGTAATATAATCCATCAAACTCCCTAGCACTGTCAATCCTCTTCCCCAACTCCAAATCCTGGAAAACATAACCATCAACACCAAAATTAGCTATAAAATTATGTTCTTTAGTAGTCCTTTTCACAGATAATAGTTACAATCCAAACCAGGCACATAAAGAACACCACTTAAGATCAATTTATCAGCAATTATAACAGTCCCAATCCCTTGAACTTTTAGAACATGTCTATTAGCTACCTTGACAATCCTATGAACAGGACAAGGTTGTACATCAACAAGCAATGAATTATCACAAGTCATATGATCATTAACCCCTGAATCAACAATCCAAAGACCACAATTTGGGGTTTGAATCCCTAAAGCAGTACCAGTATTACCTGTTTGGACTATGTTACTTATGGATATAACCTTTGCAGCCTTCATAGCATACTTACTAAGAATTTTCTTAGCAATTCAACTTCTTCTTTTCTCACTGGTATGTTATCTCCCTCAATCTTGTCACTACCAGTAGTTATGTATCTTTTGTTCTCAAGCTTTGATCTGTTTTTTTAATTTAGAGGTTTCCCATGAATCTTCCAGCATGTGTCCTTAGTATGTCCACCTTTTTGACAATGGTCACACCATGACTTACCCTGTTTTCTCTTAGATTCTAGCCCATTTATTCCTTTTATAACCATGATAGAAGATTCAGAGGGATTTTTATTGCTTAGAGTGCCTTGCATTAGCACTTTTTTCACATTTCACCAAATTAACTGCCTCCATAATGGTTGGTAGTGGTCGAGTTGCCATGATTCTTTCACGAGCATCCTTGTAAATAGAGTTTAGTTCCAACAGAAATTCATACACTACTTCTCTTTCCACAATTTTCTTGTAGCACGCCATATCTTCACTGCAAGCCCATTGGTGTGGGTCATAGAGGTCCAGATGTTGCCACAATTTTACTAGCGTGGTGTAATAACCAGTGATTGATTTCTCACCTTGTTTAGTTTCCCTCCGAATTCCTTTGATCTGAAACAAAGCAGCAGCATTTTCTATAGTGGCATATGTCATTTTGGCATTCTCCCATAACTCTTTTGCAGAGGTTGCAAGGACAAACTGCTCACTAACTTCGAGAGTCATATAATTAACCAACTAGCCCATTACCTAGTTGTTTTCGGTCATCCACACCTCATATTTTGAGTCAGACAGAGCTGGTGGCTTAGCTGTGAGATATGTCTCCTTCCCTCTCCCTCTTACTAACATAAGCATGCTATGTGACCACTGTAAATAGTTATTCCCATTCAGCCGATGGTTGGTTACCACCGACAACTGTGTGTCAATGTTGTTCTAGAAAGGGGACGAGTTTCCTGTGCTGATAATGGTGTTTGGCATTTCTAGGATCGATCTTTGTGGAGCATTGCTTGCTGATCCAATGGTAGAATTTTCCCCTGACTAGACATGCCACGCTCCTATCGTCTCGAATGAAACCATCCTCCTCTGCGTTCAAAGCTCTGATACCATGAACAAATTTGAGGATAATTTATGTATATGATTTCTCATAAATGACAGAAATACTTATAAGGAAGATAAGCAATTGTTCTGCTGGTGAATTCCTTGATTATTGCCTAGAAAGAAGTAAATAAGATCCCACAAAAATAGAGACCAGAAAAGGAAACGATATTTTAGGGAATAAAGTATTGAGTAAATAAGGAAACAAATAAAGTAATAAAACTGAAAATATTCTTCCAACATGAATATCCATTTGTTCCTTTCCTGCTAGTTGTTGTAAAGTGTACTAATAAGGCCATCTTGATGATTGCCTATTCCATTTTCTTTTGCTTTAGTTCCTATAACATTAGTGAATTATGTCAGTCCATGTTAGATAACGAATTTGGGGATTACATTATCTCTTGATAATTGACCATATTTGTGATGAATAGCAAAAGGTGAAGAATAAGTTCTCTATTGTTTCTTCATTTGATTACATAACACACACACACACACGCACACACACACACACATACACACTCTTAACTATTTCTTTAATTGAGAAAGAATGCTCAACCTTTCTTTCATTTTCAACCATATTTCTAATGTAGCTCTTGAACATGTCTGGTTAAACAATACTAACTTGTGATATAAGACCTTGATGGTTGTTTCTTTTGATAATTGGTTACAAGATAGGTGGTGAACACACCTTTATTGTTACTTCTTCATGTAATCTCATCCTCGTTGTTTGGAATTAGTTGAATCAATATGGATTGAGCATAATTAAAGTTTGACAACTTATTCCTATGACAGTTAATAACCTTATAAACTATTTCATTCCTAAAAAATCATATATGTTATAGCTTAGAGGTCCTAAATATCCTTCAATGGTCCCAAATTGCATTAATTATCATGCTAGAAAAGTATTTTTATGTCATTCCCAACCTGGTGTATAAATTCATCACCAAACTTCTACTTAATCTTGAATAAAAGAGTCATGATCTAAGAAAACTTAGAATTTGGATTCATTACTAAGAATTGTTAGCTTTTTGTATTTAGCATGAATCTAACTCACTTATAGAGATTTCTTGTCATTTAGAAGCCTCCATACTCTCTTTATCTTTATAGTTTGATTCATAGTCTTGACAAGGAGGATTCTAAGCCCCTTTCTTCCATGTCTTTGCATACGACACTCAAATTTATTTTTACAGTGAATTTGCCCCTGCATTTCTTTTCCATAAGAAGCTCCTCAACATAGCTAATGTTTTTTGGAAGCCATATGTGCAAGCTCCAATACATATACAAATTGTTAAGAATGAATTTTATGAGTTATAGTATACTTACAGTAGAAAAGCTTTAGGAGCTCCAGCTAGAAATTTTTAGCTTTATCTTCTCTAGTAGTGTTTTAAGATCATTTTAGGAGTTCCTTCTTATAATAATAAGCACTCTTGGATAGGTGCTTGGAGGCTTAGAAGGTTTAATTCTTGAGATTTAAGTTAGCCAATCTGAAATTTTATCTACACTGGATAAAATGATCAATGTGGGGTTTTTTGTTTATTTATGACTAGTCCAGATGAGCAATATAATAGGTTAGAGACTAGTCATTAACAAGCTTGTTGAGCTAGGATCAACTTTTGAGAATAGAATCAAGTCATTAGTAAATGATAAACTTAAAATTCTTAAAACTTTGTATTAGGAGGGAAATTTGAAGTGGTGATCTCTGTTGATCATGCCTTTATTAGTCTCACCAATACCTTCATAGCTAGGATAAATAGATAAAGAGACAAACGTCTCCTTGCCTAAGGACTTTAGCTTTTCTAATAAACCTTTTTGGTTCTCCATTGATAAGGATTCCATTTGATATGTTTATGATGCATTGTGTTATCCATTGGATGAACAAACTAAGGAAGTTTAAGACATACAAAATGTTAACGAAAAAACTACAATATAAGGAGTACTAAGCCTTTTATAAATCAACCTTAATATAATTCCTATGAGATCTTTTCCTTCGCTAATTATTAAAAATATCTTTTACTAATAATATATTATCACCTTTTTATCTTCCTTAGATGTAAGCTCATTAGGATGGATCAATTGGTTGAATCACACACTAGTTTCAATCTATTTACTAGTATTTTGCCTATCATTTTGTATATTATGTTAAAACATGAAATTGGGAGATATTAGTTTAGGGAGTTTAGAGATTGTAACTTTGTAATGAGCGTTATGTAAGTTTTGTTAAGCTCTTTTAACATCCTTCCTTCCTTGAAGAATTCAAACATTACTTCCACCACCATTGTCTATATATGACTTCAAGTTTTTTGGAAAAAAAATCACATTGAAGCCATCAAGGCCCATACTTTGTTATGGTTCAGGGAGAATAGGATTTTGCCACCTCTAGTGCCTTAATAGGTTTAACTAGAGAGTCTATCATGTGCATAAGCACTTGATCTTCCATAATGGATGATACTATTGACAGTTGAAGTAGTATTAGTGTTTAAGCCTAGGGCATTGGCAAAAAACTTGATCACTTCCTGTTGTATTTCTTGCTTAGAGATAAGTAAATCCCCATTGTTTTTAATTATAAATGTGATTTTGTTGTTATTTCTCATTTTATTTATGGATCTATTAAAGAATTATGTGTTTTTATCCCTATATTTCAACCATAGCACCCTAGATCTTTACTTAAGGAGGGAAAAATGAATTTCTACTAAGTTTTTATAGTGCTACAAACCTATTTTTCCTTTTTTTTATGGTTCCTTACATTGAGGGTTGTCATATAGAGCTCCCTAAATCTATTCTAGGTTGTTTTTGCTTCTTTGGTTGCCAATTATGAATATGTAGTTTTACTACAGTTCATCTTTTTAGTTCATTTTTATTTCTTGTAGCTTTCTAACACATATAACTACTTGCTCCTTCTTATAGGGGTTTATGTAGCCCTAATAAAAGCTTCTTCAAATTTTGCTTTGGCATAGCGGTATGGTTTGATAATAGATGATTGTTAAAGACTGCCTTAATCTCAAGGAATTTTTCCAACAACATCTCATTCATTAAGGCCATATCTAAATTTTCCTCATGAAATACCCCCCTACTTGATTTTTGTTCCATGTGTAAAATAATCCCTCCATTCTTAAGTCCATAACTAGTATATCCCTACAATAATCCAATAACTCCTCCATATGGTACCTCAATTGACACTTCCTTCAGCTTCCATAGAGATCATCATGCAATTGAAGTCTCCAATGATTAACCAGGGATGATTCATAGTCTCCCCTATCTCTTTGATTCTGCTCCATGGAGATGATCTCTAAAAGTTAAGTTTTAAGGCATATACAAAAGCAACACTAAAATGCACTTTATGATTCTTCATTGTAGCTTATATATGTATCAGCTTCTCTTTAATGTGGATAAGATGGATCTCCACTTCCTTTATATCATGACTAAATATACTTCAACCATTATAATGGCAAGAGTGGTTAGATATGACTAGCCAATTCTTTCTGAAGCAGCTCAATTTCTTGCAATTATTTTCTTTTATTCTTATTTCCATTAGACTAACAAGAAATGGTTTGTTCTCTCTATTGTTTTCAAAAACCATATTTTGCTTTCTAAGGCTATATAGCCTTATAGTATTCTAAGATAGTGGATGATACAAATGAGGGTGTCAATATCAAGCTAAAACTTTGGAGGGATACGTTAGAGTTGAAGGGTTTTAAATTGAGCATGACTAAGACTAAGTACTTAGAAATACAACTTTTCAGGCTATAGGGTGGCTTTAAATGTGAAGTTAAAGACTAGATCAGAAGTTATACCATAAAAAGATTGTTTTTAGTAATTAAGATATATTATCCAAAGCAATAGAGAGATCAATAAAGACATTGTTCACCGTATCAAATCAGGGTAGCTTAAATAGAGAAGTGCATCAAAAGTTTTATATGGCAAGAAGAAACCACACAAGCTTAAAGGTAAATTCTATCCTGTAGTGATTAGATTGGGAATGCTTTACGGGGTAGAATGTTAATAGGTTAAATAGGTGCATCGTCATAAGTTAATAGTGGCCGAGATTAAGATGCTCTATTAGATGTGTAATAAAAGAGATAAGGTTAGGAATGTAATGATATTAGACAAGTTAAAAATGACTACTATTAGTAAAAAATTAAGAGAGACAAGAATTAAGTAGTTCGACTATGTTAAGAGGAGACATCTTGACGCTCCAGTAAGAAGATGCGAGAGGATTGTACTTAGGGACTATAAGAGGAAAAAAGGAAGGCCTAAAAAGAACTAGGGGGAGGTAGATAAAAATCATATGGCTCAGTTGGAATTTATCGAGGATTTGACCCTCAATAGAAAACTTTGGCGTATTAGGATATGCGTAAAGGGTCTCACATAAAGAGTTTTTTTTATAGCTCTTTTAAAATTTTTCCTTCGAATCTTATGTCTTGTATTTAGTCTTATCATTTTATGTGTAATTCTTCCCCTGTATTTATTTAATCTAAGCATTCCCTTATGTAGCCTAAAAAATTTCTCTTAATAATGTGTTTTTTAGCCTTACTCTCTCTCTCTCTCTCTCTCTCTCTCTCTCTCTCTCTAT
>JAOQMS010000001.1:9513383-9529701 GCA_027563885.1 Erythroxylum longipes | reverse complement strand
TACACGTTTAAATGGGTCTATCGAAAAAAATATCTTTAACAACTAGAGTAAAGCTGCATACTTTTGGACCTCCTCAGACCTTGCACTTAGCAGGACTTTTACTAGGTTTTTGTTATTGCTGTTGTTAAGCATTATTGTATGCTAATAGGAACCTTAACCATAATTTTTTATGAGATTGGCCTTTTCTGACTTAATTTTTATTTCTTATTACTAAATGCATTGATTCTTGGATTTGTTTAATTCATTCCTCTTGCCTCAGAATTTTGTTTATCTCTTTTGTACTTTATTCCTTATTATCTCACTACTGATCCCTTTTGCTTCTTCTTCTTCTGAAATAATTGTTTTGCTTGTTGGGCTCTTCTTGTGTATCATTACATGCAGTCCCATTATTTTCTCCATCTAGTTGGATTAATTCATTGTAACTCCTAGTTTAAAAGTGTTTTCTAGTTGGCTTCCAAATCTAATTATGATTTACTGGTTTTGGTCTATAGTTGTATGTTACTAATATGTTATCAAGCCATTCATTAGTGGAATGGTGTATGGAAATTGCACATTATAGTATATTAATAGGCAAACTCTAGCATAGCTGACTCTTTTCATCAAAGTTGTAGCTTTATCAAGGCATAAGGGTTTATTCACAAAGCATGCAAGATGCATTAGCCATTTTTCATCTAGTACTTGAGAGGTAGGTTATTTATATTCTTCTATATTTTTTCCTTAGATCCATTAGCTTTACTCAAGTTTTCCATCCCTCCAATAGAATTGGGTTTGTGTTGAAATTCCAAGATCCATTTTCAAGGACCTTCTGTGCTAAGTGTGAAGAGGAAAATATGAAGAGGAAATTTCTTCACTCAAGAGCACTTCCTATAGCCAAAATTGCTCACTTGATACTTAACCCAAGCATTGATGGCTTAATAAGCTAGTCTGGTTTCCCAGAAGAATCCAATAAGGTTTCTCTCCCTTTTTGCCACACCTTTTTTGAGAATGTTGGTGTTTGAAGATATTATTGTCGTCCCCTTTGTAGAAACAACTGGAGGATAATATAGGAGTTTGACAAATTGTGAGCTATCCCCAAGGACTTGTCTTTAATTTTTCTAGATGGGATCTTGACTTTTTAATGAGGGTAGGTTTTCATGCAATTTCAAAGTTTTCTTGTTAGGTTGAGAAGAGTTTCCAACAAGGTTGGTGGGAGTAATGCCATCAAACAAAGCTCCTAAATGTGGAAAGCTCTAGCTTCTAGGCTCAAGATTTTTGACATTAAGGTTAAAAGCGGAAGGAATAAGCGAAACCTTCTAAAAGAAGTAAAAAGTGCAAAAACTCTAAGGAAGAGAGCAAAACCAATCAAACAGGGAGGAGCAAGGATTTGTTTCTATGAAGACGTAAAAGGCAATAAGGAAGGGGCCAGAATACATAAAAGCTTAAGACCAGGAAAGAAGGAAAGGAGCAAGGAAGGAAGGCCATAATCAAATGGAGGAACAAGAAATGTAGTTCAGAGGAGTGCAAGGTTAAAGTAGCTCATGTTTTACTTGAGAGGATTCTTGACAAACAAAACAACTAAGAAAAGCCATACATGAAGAAGATCACATGTATGATAGTGAATAAGATGGAAAAAGACTAGGACAAGAGGTGAAGGAATCAAAGAATAAAGACTAGTTGGAGTAGAGAACAACTTACAGGAGGAATCTCCTATAGTTGGGTAAAAGGATTGTAGAAAAAAGATGGAAAAGAAACATTGTAAGGAGAGAGCAATTTCAATAACCCTGATCTTTATAATGTACATAGAATATGACAATGAAATCTCAATTGCGCTTTAGAAGATAAACACTATTTTCGAGCCATATAAATCAATTTACACTATCTTTCTTATTCTCATTATACTATTTTTTTCTTGTTTAATTGGACTCCCTTGTTTTGTGATTGCATATTAATATTATCATAACATCATTATGTTATAACTTGATTGCAAACAAGCAATTACAAATTTTTTGGTATAGTGATTGGACATTTAGGGATTTTTTGTAAGTAATAAAAATTAAAAGAAAACACAAATGGGTATAAAGAAAAACTAAACTGATAAGTAAGAACAAGTTGAGGAGAGAAGTCTTTAGGAAGTTTAAAGACAAAACCATCTTGAGAAAACTAACCAAAACTAAGTCTAATATAACAAAAGCTCTAAGAAAAAGACCAAACATAAAGAGCTTCGAATAAGTTATAAAGGTTCATTAACACTTTGCTCAAATGGGTAAACAAACAAGGAGTTTCAGGCAACTAATGACAGGATTTTAGTATTGTCTTCCTTTTACGATTAGTTTTTATTTTGTTGCTTCTCTTTTTCTTTTGGGGTGTTTAGATTTATTTTGATGAAAGTTAAGAGAGTAACTAACGAGACCTTTAGAGCAACCTTATTTTCTCCTAAAGCACATTCCACTATCTATTTAATGCATTCATCTCCCTTATCATTATTGGAAGGTTTGAGAGTTGTTTTATAATGGTTATGGTCTTTTAAGATTTGTTTTGATGATTAATTTGATTGAAACTTAAGTAACCACTAGAAAACATTATAATGGAAATAAAGGGTGTAGGCTGATAACTCTAGAAGGAATTTCAATTGCCAACAAATTATTATGGCATTTGATCTTTTTCGTGGTAAAGGAGATAATTGAAGTCACTAATATGTCATGAAGTATTGATGAATTGAAGTTAACGTCACGAGGAATAAGCTTACCACTTGCTTTTTATGTTGCAATAAGAGTAACGGACTAAAAGTTCTTCCATTGATTTCATTTTATTTGAAAAATAGATTGATAGAAGAAAAAAGAGGAGGAGGTACAGGGTGAAAAGGGATATCATAAGTTTCAATTTTGAAATAAATTGATATTGAAGTTAAGATTGGACATTTAAGCTTACTAAACTACTTGCTCAAAAAAATTATAGTTCAATATTGTTAAAGTTTTTTTTCAGTGATCTAACAACACCATGAATTGATTGATGTGTCTTTTTTTTAATAAATTATATGTTCTTTTAAAAAAATAAAATTTACAAACATTCAAACAATAGTTTTTATGTACACAACTCTTAAATATTATTATAAAATTAATATTTTTATGTTGATTATACTTTTACTTATTTTAAGTTAAAAAGATTACTACTCATCTTACTGCAATAAATGGTAATTAACATTTTTTATAATTAATGTGTAATGTGTCAAATTAAAAAGATTACAACTTGCTTAAATAATAATTAATATTTTTTTATTGTAAGTAATGTGCAGTGTTTCATAAATGATAAATGATGTCATATATTTTTTTATAGGAAGTGTATATTTTCATTAAAATTACCAATAAAATAATATGAAAAGGTATTGCAACAGTTCTTAGGCATTTTAATAAGGTATTGTGAATCAGTACCGGGCAAATTAAGGCACCTCTTTTTTCTGTTAAATATTTTTTATTAAATGACTAGTTGTTTGATAAAATACAATTATTATAACAATGTCTCTAACCAAAGTTTGTAATAATTTTAAAGATATTATTCTTAGATCTTTAAAAAAAATTAAGTTTGAAGTTTATATATTTACTATTTAAATATCTAAGAAATAAAGTATTTTATTATTTCCGGCAGAAGACATAATATAATAAATATGAATTATTTAATAATCAAATAAATATTTTAAAAAAATATTACCTAAAGGCTAACTCTATCCATTTTTTACAATCTACGAAGTTTGCTTAAGCGTAAAAAAAAAAAAAAAAAAGAGACCTGTCCTGTCGTATATTGTCCTTGATTTTACATTTTAGTGACCAAAGTCTTCGCAATTAGTGAAAATTGTAGGCATTGCAAATAGCATAAAGAGAAGAAGGAGAAGAAGAAAATTGAATCCGAGCTGAAAGGGAAGACTCACAGCACCTAAACGGTCAGGTTAACAGAAACATTTTACAAGACAATTTGGAGATGGCGACCAACAGCAGAGAATCTAGAAGGAAAAGGATCCTTGATAGAAGTGGCGACCGTTTAGCCTTCATTACGGGTCGGATCCAAGCCCCCCCTTCTCAATCCCATCTTCCTGATACCTCATCTCAGCCGTCCAATTCTCCCTTCCTCCCTTGTCAGACTTCCGGTACGTATCCTTCACTATGTCTTAAGATTCAATTTGATCTTTGTATTGGACGCTTTTATAGAGTTTCAATAGGGTTATCTTCGCTGGTTACGCTTTGCGGCTATTGACTTGTAGGATTAAAAGGTGTTTACTGTCGGCTTAGTTGAATGCCTGGACCATTGTATTGAGTTTAGGATCCAAGATATCCATTTCGTTTTTTGATGTCTTTTTGAACAACTTTATTTGATAATCTATGCGTTTATGTTATCTGGAGAAGATACATAGCTCCGTGATTTGTTATTATTTCGTGAATGTATTCCTATGGTCATTAATTTTAGGTTTATAAAGATTACCAAGTTTCTTGTTTAGTTTTGCTCTCAAATTTCTTTGGGTTTTGCTGCCGGAATGGAATATAAATGGATATAATATTAGAAAATTGTTGTTTGGGAGGAATGAAAAGATCCATAATGTAATATAGTGAAATATTGTTTGGATGAAGGATTTATAGTGTAATATAGTGTAAAGTTATTTATTATTTTACATTCCATCCTAAACTTCCCAATAGAAGGTTTTTTATTTTGACTATTTAGGATAGGATGAGATGTAATATGAAACCTCCTCTTTTATCCCATTCAATTCCATTCTATTATAAACCTTCCTCCCAAATAATAGAATAATATTACATTCTATTCTATTAATAAACCCCAAATATACATGACCTAAATAAATGGGATTTAAGACTTCCAAATTTGAAAACCATAGTTTGTCATTATGATTCAGTTTTTTTCAGTTAAGGATGAGGCTTCAGTCTTGCCTGATCATGGTCCCACTATCTATCTTGGCAATGCTGGAAGCATTGTGGAACCTGAACTCAGTGAGCTTGCTACGAGGATCTTAACATCAAGTAGTCCTCCTCCAGATGCAGCAGATAATGAACACTCGTCTTTGACCTCAATGATACACCAGAAATTGGTAACATCTGCATCTTCCAGTGAGCAGCATGTGCAACCTATGACTCATAAAGACATAATTTTCTCACCAAGTCAAGTGAGCTCTGCAATTACAGCAACTTGGAGATCACGTCTTATTTCCACTGTAGCTATTGCCCTTTTAGTTATTTTCTCACACTCAGGATTTCCTTTACTGGGAAGTAACCTAATCAAGAGCATCATAAGTTTTAGGCCTCTTTACTTGGTTCTTCTTACCAATTTAACGCTTGTGCTAGCTCATCTTCTTTCTGATCATCAAAGAAGTATTGTAAGGGGTGAGGAGACACCTTCAACTGAGAAATATGAGTGGACTGATCAAGCTGGTAAGGCTCTGGAAGTAGTTTTGGTGATACGAAAGGCAATGGATGCGATATTCATTGATTGCAGTGTATATGGAATAATCACCATTTGTGGCTTATCAGTTCTGTCCACTTTATCTTGAGTCTTTCTTTGTTTTTTTATCAATTCATATTTGTAACTTAGTTTGATGTGTTGTCACAAACTGTTCAGTTAGATATACTATGTCTCTGTTGCAAACCGTGCCTTAAGCAATTCTTTTATGTTGAATGAATTTTAAACATGTGAATTCAACCTCCATATTGATTGGTGAATTGCCTTGCAGACTATTTACATACGTCTGTAAATTCTCAAGTGGGAAGGCAAGCAAGATAGCTGTTATTCAAGATTGCAGAATTTTCCATAAGCATCTGTATACCTGTTCTTTATTTTCTTGTCAGGTTGGAACCCAAAATGCTTTTTTTAAATAAAAGATGTCTAGACCTTAAGGATTAGCGTGTATGCACTTTTGGCATTGACAAATTGATCTTAGCAAAAAGAAGTTGTGGAGCACGAGCAGATTTGACAGTATTAGCCACTGTCCCAGCACAAATTTCTTTTCAAGTTCTATTTGGGCAATCAAAACAAGTTCCAAATCCATTACCTTCAAGCACCAATACTGTACTTTGATTAAAAAGTGGATATCTAGAAATTAAATATTATGTTTAACCTTGCTTTTTCCGCATATTTAGATGGAGCCAAAAGTTCCCGGAATTTATTTCTGTACGAGTTAATCAGAGTAGCTTTTGATCGTAAGCTTTTAGCCCATTGAAAAACGGGACTTGTGTTAGGATGCTCAAGCAGCAGCGATTCACCTTATAGTACTTGAAACCGCGATTTTTATGAGATTAAGGAATACTTGATTATTGTCCATCGACTGGCATCATCTCTCAATTGTGTGACTGGTTGGGTCTTTTGCGGGGAGCTTGCAAAACGAGCAACCAGATTATCTTTTTAGACTGGCCTAGCATGTCACGGAATTTGGAAACTACATTATTGTCTTCCAAGTTAAACAGCAGTTTGGAATCTTCCAAGTTAAAACAGCAGTTTGGAGTTCCCTTCGTGCTCCCAACGGTGACCATGCCTTTCTCATATTACTTGTTTCAAGCTCTTCAAAGTGCTCGACTGCAATAAGATCTTTGAATCTTGTTTCTAAGGCATCCTGGCTACTACATAATATTTAGGAAATGTTTAGATTACATGTTAAGACAGGGGAATTAGGGATGGTATAAAAGTGCAAATTTAGCTCAATTAGTTTGAGAATGTAGACTCGGACATGTTAAACTAGTTAGATCAATATTATTTTTAAAAAGTTATATTTGTATTAACCTATACTGATCTTGGGCTAAAGAAAAAATCGAAACGATCTCATTACTATCTTCAAGGATTCATTATATCCAACTCACTCTCTCTCACCGTGAACTTTCTAATCACCTTCACCGTAAGTTTTTCTGAATCTTTCCTTTCTTTTCCTTCTAAATTCACTCATTTGAAATCTTCTTTTGAATAATTCTTTAAACTCCAATAAACTTTTATCTTCTAACTTTCTAGTTGTTTAATTCCTATCGTCATTTATTGTCATGTATTATATTTCCTCTTAATATTTTGATTACAATATCATTTTTCTTGAAAATCTCAATTCCTAAATATTAAATTCTAAAATAAAGTTTGTGAAACAATGAGTTTTGTTTTTGGTTAAACCGTTGATGGCTTTTCCCTCTCACAATCCCTCCAAACCAATGTCAAGTTACAAAGTATCTTTTCTTTCAACTATTTATTTCATATTAAATGAAAAATGATAGTTTGTTTGGTTTATTTAGGCTTTGGAGAGGAGGAAGCAAGCCACCAAAGTCATGCGTTGACACATCTGATAAGGTAAAAACATCACAAGTTATTTTTAGATTTTAGATTTCATCGTCTTGGTGTGTTTGATCTAAGTTACCACATATATATATAAGTATATATATTCATTGTCATGCTTTATGTAGTCCTAAAAATAACTTTGTTCAATGGTTTCCTTCGCTTTGGTATGTTTTACAAAATTGGTTTTATGTGCAATAAAATATTGTTCGTAAGACTTCATTATTATAAAGAATAATTTATATATACATTTTTGTGTATATCTTGCTCATTTTAGGACCCTTGTCCAATATTGTTTCTTTTGAAAAATAAATAATCTCCTTTCCTTTTCATCTATTGCCTTTTGTCTTTACTGCTTCTTTGTTGTTTTGTTTTGATGTTTGTCATCATGAATGTTTTAGTTTAGTTGCCATTAAGTTGAGTAGTTTTTGTGCATACTAAAGCAACGAGCAGTTCCATAATGTTCTAGTATGCACAATAACTTTTTGTGAGTAATGGAGATGCTTTCTTTTTGTTTTTACTGTTGTTTGATTATAAATTTGTAGTCTTATTTTTTATTAACTATAGAACTTGAAAGGAAAAATGTGATTTGCCTTTTCTTTGGATCTTTGTTTTTCTACTTTTAAATGTTGTTCGCATTATTCAAATTTTGTTTTATTTTACTCTAATAAGTTATTAAGCTACTGACTATGCTTTTATTGAATTCTTCTTTGTATGATGGCTTGAAGCCTTCATCTATGAATATATTGTATGTTTTACTACAATTTTAGATTTCATTATGCCTACTTTCTTAAAAGTCTGTAATACATGATTGTTACTAAAATGGCCAAAAGGGCTAATTAGCTCCTAACGTTTTCACGAATGTACAAAATAGACCTTAAAATTTCAGAGTGTTCAAACTGAATCTTAAAGTTTATCATACGTTCAAATAAGGACCAAGGTTTGGAAACCGTTTATATTGGGCCCCAAGCACTGACACTGTAAAGGCACCGTCAATTATCTGCTTACATAGCTCGTTAAATGTTGACATGATTTTTTTAAAATTTTCACTAAATGTGGGACCCACTGTGACTGACATGGGCATGGTGGTGAGTCCCACATACGATCCAAAAACGCTGCGTCTCTTCCTCCCTTAGATGCGGCATTTTTGGAAAGAAATGCTATGTCCCCTTCCTCTTCCCAAACACAATGTTTGTCCTCTTCCTCTTCCCAAATCCCAAATCCCTAATCCCTCTTCCTCACAGGCATCACCGCGCTTCAATCTTCATGATCTTCTCTCATCTTCTTCTGACACAATCCCATTTTCCTCTTCCCCAATCCCTAATCTCCTATTTTCTTCCGACACAATCCTTCATCTCGCACGTCTTCCGTCTTCTTTACTGTGTGTTTTTCCTCAGATAACATTTCATCTTAGTAGGTCATTGTTGTCTGCCTTTTATGTTTTCTGTGGTCTCCTAAATCTGTATGTTTGTGTTCATTGTTTATATTTGTGTTCATTGTTATCTACCTCATTGTAGTTTTTTTGCTTTTTTAATATTGTATGTTGTCTGGTCCGTCTTCATTTATTGTCGATGAATACACCAACCATTTTTCACTATTTGCCTTTTATGTTTTACTTCTTATTATTCCTATTATTCGTTGAAATTGTAGCCAACATTAACCGCTATTATAAACATCATCATCAATTATTGTCCTTTGTTTATATTCCCTTCATTGTCTTATATTTGGGTTTGTCCAGTGATAAATGCTTGATCATATGGACAATTGAAGGATGCACTTAGTGTACGAGTGTGTGAACAAAAGCTCATTCCATTGTGGGTCACAATAAAACTTTTTATTGTGCATGAGAAGCAATCATTTCTTAATTACTAGCAAGACGGGTCGAAGTTACTCGTATGATATGTCTGCTAAGAATAATATTGTCTCATTATAAAAAAGAAGAGAAAAGGCTACGTTTTTTAAATCGTAACTAAAAGTTAATATTTTGTGACGATTTGTAAAATCGTCGCCAAAAGATTGAATTTTTGCGATGATTTTTGAAATCGTAACTAAATATCAACCTTGAATTACAATTTTAGAAAAATCGTCATAAAATGTCACTAATAATACTCTTTAGCTACGAAAAAAAAGTGCAGGCAAAAGCAAAATGGGGAAATAATTAAGAGATGAACAGATAAACAGGTACAGGAAAATAGAAAATTTTACAGGAAATTTCCTTTACCATGTCTAACTGTAGCAGACTTCTGCAAGATTCTTGAAGGGTCAGCGAACCTTGCTGAGAAAGAGCGAGGAAGATTATCAGGCTCTGTCCAGCCAGTGCCTGGATCAAAGTTCTGAAAGTAGTCGTCAGGTTCATAAGACGCATGATAAGTCGTAGTGGTCGTAGGAGTACTGAAAATCTTCTTCTTCTCTCTGTTAATCTTTCTCCAAAACACTTGCCACCTTGGTTTCACAGCTTTTCTGTCAATCATTTTGGGACCCTGGGAATAGCTCCTGCCCAGACGAATAGTTTCGGAGGTAGTAGAGCCTGAGGATCTCCATTTTTTCTTGAACACGCTCACTGTGAGGTCTGCTATGCCCATGTTAGAATTCACAAGAAGATGTTGACTAGAATGGTTGTGGAGATTAAGGGAGGCTTTATAATTTAAACTTTTCGAGATAATGATGCATGCAATTGCTAATGTCTGCGCAGAGGATTTTGTAATGAGAATGGTTGTTCGTAAGAAGAGTGGTCCTTAAGCCCATCTCATATTCACTGTATTTAATTGGGTACTTAAGTAGGTTAACAATCCGTATACTAGGAAAACACGTCTCAGTTGAGATTCTCCGTAACAAATAATGACTCCATAAATGGAGTCAGAATGATCTACTAGCTAACGGCTGTTTATTTGATAATGGATGGTACGTTGGTATTGTCAATTTTACTAACATGACATATATAATTGTGCTAAAATAGTTTTTATACCTCTTGTTATTCCTATTATTCGTTGAAATTATACCTAACATTAGCTGCTATTATAAACATCATTATCAATTACTGTTCTTTGTTTATATTCCCTTCATTGTCTTATATTTGGGTTTGTCTAGTGATAAATGCTTGATCACATGGATAATTGAAGGATTCACTTAGTGTACGAGTGTGTGAATAAAAGCTCATTCCATTGTGGGTCACAATAAAACTTTTTATTGTGCATGAGAAGCAATCATTTCTTAATTACTAGTAAGACTGGTCGAACTTACTTGTATGATATGTCTGCTAAGAATGATATTGTCTCAAAAAACAAAGGCTACATTTTTTTTGGCTACATTTTTACAATCTTAACTAAAAGTTAATATTTTGTAACGATTTGTGAAATTGTTGCCTAAAGATTGAGTTTTCGCGACGATTTTTAAAATCGTAGCTAAATATCAACCTTGAACTACAAATTTAGAAAAATCGTCACAAAATATCACTAATAATACTCTTTAGCTATGAAAATAAAGTGTAGGCAAAAACTATTAGCGACAATCAGCAAAAAATGTCACCCATAATTTTTACCTGTGAAGATTCGGCGACGATTTTGGTGACGAATATAAATCGTCACTAATTACTATTAGCGACGGTTTTAGGACTTTTAGTGATGATTTTGTTGGTAACTAAATGTCATTTCTATTGTACTGCCTGAACAGTTTTCATATTTATTACAATCCTTACTGTTACATTTCTTACACTTAATAATTACGAAGAGGACCGTAAAGTGAGCTTCTTATCTTTGAGAGTTAACTTATTTGTGCAGCATATGCAATATCTTACTCTGTTACTTTACTTACATGGATAACTTCAAATCTTAGTTATCTGTTGCTATCTTGTTTTATGTTCTTTTATCAGAAATACATCACCCTAGAAGAATTTCAGGCCGTTCAAAGGATAAGAATGTCTTTTGTGCTTGGAAAATCCACGAGCATTAAAAAACAGTAAACTGAAATTGCAGTATTTAAATAACTTTGGTAATTAAACAATTTTAAATCAACTGTTGGTTAGCATACATTGAATCTACTATCATGGCTTGAGTCCTAGAAGATAGAACCAAAGGTAGTAGCGATATGCAGAGATTTTTGTTTTTCTCTTTTCCAGTTTTTGCTTCCACAGAAAACATAATTTCTATGAGGAGAAGTTGGAATTACTTGCGACTAAAGTAACAGAAGATGGAAAAGTTGGAAAGGCATCGGTGCTTTTTGTTGTCTCAAGAGATGACAGACAAAACAGAACTCAAGTTACAGTAGAAAACGCTGCCAAGAATCTTGAAAATAGAGAGACGTTACAGTACATGAAACTCCAGCAATAAGTCGGTAACAGAAGAAACCGTTTTCTGTAAGCATATAGGGGAGGGATGTTAGTTTGTTGATCTTGTCAATATATAATAATTTCTTAACTCAATGACTCGTTTCTAGATTCCGCGTCGGCTCCATAATTTAATCCCATTAGTCATAGTAGTTCAAATTAAAATAACGAGTCGCCTGTACATCATCCCCCTTCACACTAACAATATCTTTTGGTTTTTGTTTCTTTCATTTACTTTGTTCCAAACAATATCTAAACCTTAAGCAACATGAAAGATTATGCCAAAAGCTAAAACAAAATGGGGAAATAATCAAGAGATGAACAGATAAACAGGTACAGGAAAATAGAAAATTTTACAGGAAATTTCCTTTACCATGTCTAACTGTAGCAGACTTCTGCAAGATTCTTGAAGGGTCAGCGAACCTTGCTGAGAAAGAGCGAGGAAGATTATCAGGCTCTGTCCAGCCAGTGCCTGGATCAAAGTTCTGAAAGTAGTCGTCAGGTTCATAAGACGCATGATAAGTCGTAGTGGTCGTAGGAGTACTGAAAATCTTCTTCTTCTCTCTGTTAATCTTTCTCCAAAACACTTGCCACCTTGGTTTCACAGCTTTTCTGTCAATCATTTTGGGACCCTGGGAATAGCTCCTGCCCAGACGAATAGTTTCGGAGGTAGTAGAGCCTGAGGATCTCCATTTTTTCTTGAACAAGCTCACTGTGAGGTCTGCTATGCCCATGTTAGAATTCACAAGAAGATGTTGACTAGAATGGCCGTGGAGATTAAGAGAGGCTTTATAATTTAAACTTTTCGAGATAATGATGCATGCAATTGCTAATGTCTGCGGGGAGGATTTTGTAATGAAAATGGTTGTTCGTTAGAAGAGTGGTCCTTAAGCCCATCTCATATTCACTGTATTTAATTTGGTACTTAAGTAGGTTAAGAATCCGTATACTAGGAAAACACCTCCTCGGTCTCAGTTGAGATTCTCCGTAACAAATAACGACTCCATAAATGGAGTCGGAATGATCTACTAGCAAACGGCTGTTTATTTGATAATGGATGGTACGCTGGTATTGTCAATTTTACTAACATGCAACATATATAATTGTGCTAAAATAGTTTTTATTTGGTACTCCAATTTATGAAACTGCAAGTATATATATCTAGTAAAAATGTGATACAAGTTTTAAAACTTGAGTACTAGCTATCATATGTTGGAGTAGTATAGTAAATTTTGATTAGGTGCAGCCACTGTTAGGACATAAAAGTCTCAATGAGTTTGGTTTCCTCATTGAGAAAATGGAGATCGTGAAAGTGATTTTTTCTTATATTCTTACGTAACAAAGGACAATAGTATTCAAAAGACAAATAATGGAATTTGTTGTCTGACCTATTACATTGCACCAACTCCTCAGCAACTGTAATTTTACAAAGCAGGAGTCCAAGGCATCAGGATTAGATAAATGAGTCATCTTATATATGGTGTAGAAAATGACAATTGCAAACCCTGTAAAAATGAATCCTGTAAGGTTCTCGGACTACATGTAGAGTCCGAGATTTTCATTTTTTAAGGAAAACAAAAAAAAAACAGAAAATTTGTTAACTCATATAATATATATCCATGAAGCTCCTGGAGAACAATATCGAGCAACCATAATATACTAGTGTATCATTATCAACAGGTTTAAAATGTCTCAATATCTTAACAAAATTAGGTTAAAGAAAAGAAGTAAAAACAGTACTGTTCAAGTTTAACTTGTATAAGAATAATATTTATATATGATAATAATTCATTTACCATACCAATATTTCTACCTTATATTCTATCTAATGGATGATAGAATATTAATACTTTTGACCATCATTATATTATACCGTCACTACCAATTAAAATTTGAATCTCATACATCAAGGTACAATAAGCAGTTGTGAATATTTATTTGACGAAACTCAATTATATATATTAACAACAACATGACATCCCTTTAATTTAAACTACAATACAATGCTCTTTTTTGTTTGTGATTTACTGTTTTATAGCAAACTTGTCAAATTATGTTTGCTTTCACAACTTGGGATAAGGGTAGAATTAATTCTCCCCTTCTTTCTAAATTGCGTTGTAATGAAAAAGAAAATACACTATGCTTACTTACTTCGTATCCATAATTCCTAAAAATACAACTTGGATTTCTATATTCCGAAAGTCAAAAGTAGACCGCCGAAAGGGTCTAATTTTGCGAGTGGCGTGCGGCGTGCCCCTTCACACATCTGTTTCTTTCTAAGATGTTTTATGTATTAGTTTAATGGTTGTCATTATTAGAGAAAATACTAAACTATAAAATATCTGTGTGCCCACGCAAACGCAATCATGTGAATTAATGTCCGAATTCAAGATGGAGATAGTAAAATATTATTAGAGCCATCAAGCATTATTCCTTATAAAACATCACTTAAACATTAATAGTAATATTTTAAAAATTATTTAACTATTTTATATCTTAATTATGTTAATTAAAATTTTATATAGAATCCCTAATCAATTTTTTTCAATCCAAGAAATTAATTCCCAAATTATTATGAATCCTGACTCCTTATCCAAAATCCCTAACCAACGTTGGAAAAACAAAGGCAGATGGTTAAAGAAGTAAAGGTGTGGGTTATGACACGTGGCATTTGTTGGGTAAAGTAATACAACATCAACGTCAATACAATCTCAACAAAAATCCCACTAATAAGTAAACTCTGCACAAGTTCAATAACATGCAAGCTTACTTTTAACTACGAACTGCCATTAAACCATATAACAATTTCACTAAAAGTCTGTAAACACTACTTGTTAGGTTTCAAGTTTCGAGATTTATGTGACAAAGAAAAATGAATGAAATTTATGCATTGCACATAAGCTTAGTTCTGGGATTAAGATGTAGAGAGTCAAAGGAGAAAGAGTTAAAAGAAGTTCTTAGAGTGCTTAAGAATCCATGGAAGTGAAAGACTATGATCAAGTTTAGAGCATTTTGACGTCATCTCAACAACTTCACTATCATATCTTGTATAAGAGTTAAAAGAAGGGTTCTAGAGTGTTTAAGAATCCATGGAAGTGAAAGACTGCATTCGGAGTATTTTGATAGCATCTCAATAGCTTCACTGTCATATCTTGTATCATTAATTTCACATTATTCACATGTACATATCCATTCTTTTGTAATCTTTACTTAAGCTTATCACTTAGTTTATATTGAATAAAAAAATTTATTTATCTTATCTCCCTTAGTGTTATAAATATAACAGATATTGTTTAATAATTTACACAGAAATACAATACAAATTGTTCACATTACTTGCTCTTTTATGGTATCAGAGCCAACGCCCAAATTCTCTTAACACCTATGTTTTTTTTCAATCCAATCACACTACTTTAAAACCAGAACACACAACATATATCAGTAAGCATACCCATAACCACATCTCAATAGAACCAACACATAACTACATCCAGAATACAGCCAAACCTAGCCTTTTCCACTTATACATCAATTCATATTCAACTATACACAATCACATAATCGAGTATTAAGAACATACCAGTAACACCCACATGCCCCCCGGAAGGATGTGCAGATGTTATACAAAACAAAACCAAAACAAACCAATCAATCCCTTACGATCCATTCAACAATTCACAATAAGAAGTAATAGAGACACATTCCTTAATCCAAAGTATAAGCTGTATAGGGAATCCAAACACTTTTAGTAAATGGAACAAAAAATCCCAATTGATATTATCAAAGGCTTTATTAAAATCAACCTTGATAGAGCAATTAGTAGGGGTGTGGCTTCTTGAGTATCCTTTAAAGAGCTCCTAAACAAATAAAATATGATCCCTAATTTGTCTATTCTGAATGAAAGCACCTTAAATGTCACTAATGAGAGTATTAACAACCTTCTTCAATCTTATAGTAATCAATTGTATGCTGCCTTGGTTAATTTGTGGAGATTTTAACTTCATTTTGAATAGAGGTGAAGCTTAAGTTAAGTGTTGTCTTAGAAACTTTACAGATGACCTTATGAAATGTGTTGAACATCTGAGGGTAACTGATCTAAAGATAGGACACTTTTATACTTAGAGCAATAAGCAGGTTTCATAATGGTTTATAAGAAAAAAAATAACTTGACAAGGCACTTGTCCACTCTAGGTGGCTAACTAAATTCCCTGATAGCATAGCTAACTTTATGGATCCAGTGTTCTCAAACCATAAACCAATAAGGCTATTTAATTATCTCTCCTATTCTGATAGGCACTTTCCATTTAGATTCAACAACTTCTTTGGCTCATCAAAATGGTTTCTTAAAAGCTTGTAGAAAAGGAGTTGAGAAGTTTGTCCGTGGATCCAAACAAATTTGGCCTTATGTTGGTTGTTGGCTGATCAGCTATTTTTTAGCTGATTGACCAAAAACAGCTGATTGACTCTATCAAAAAGCTATTTATTTTGTTTGGTTACCAACTGGTTAGGTTGGCTGATTCAACCCAACCAGCTGAATTTCAATAAGCTCCTTGTAAGGAGCGTTTTGGGCAATCAGCTGAATATCCTACCCTTTAATGTCGATTTTGCCCTTACTCACTTAGCTCTCATTTCTTGTTTTACTTCCCGAACTGCAAATGCTACTTCAATCCATGCTTCCTTGCTCGAAGCTCCAATTTTGTGGGCTGGTAGGCTTTG
>JAOQMS010000001.1:9500567-9513283 GCA_027563885.1 Erythroxylum longipes | reverse complement strand
ATTATTATTATTATTATTATTATTATTATTATTATTATTATTATTATTACATGTTCTATGTTTTTTATTAGAATTATAAACTTAATTTTTGTAGAATTTAATATCTAAAATCTAAATTTCTATAAGAATACTCACCGAAATATTAAGATATATAATATTCATACGATTATATTTTTTTTAAAGTCATGTCCTCATAAGTCATTTTACATATAAACAGCTAATACTAAACAGTTAATTTTACCAAACATCAAATGACAAACAGCTAATACAATCAGCTGGTCAAATCAGCTGATAAAATCAGCTATTAGCTAACAGCTGATAGAATCAGCTAACAGCTAATACAATCAGCTGATTATCAAACAGGACCTTTGTTGTATTCAAAAAGTTAAGTTTGTTAAAGATGAGCTTAAACAGCTGAATAAATCCATGGGATCCAATACGAAAATTATAGTGGAAGTTGCTAAAATAAAGTTTTTTGATAATCAGAAACTTATAGCTTCTAATCCTGATAATGCAAGCCTCTTGAGTAAGGAAAAGCTTTTGTAGGATAACTATTTTTAGGCTGTGCATAATCATTTTTCCCTTGCCAAAAAGAGATCTAGAATCGTTAGCTTATGTTGATAAATGTACTTAAGTTCTTTTTTAACTCTATGCTGCAAGGAAAAATAGGAATAAAATATGCTCTATTGTTTCAAGTGATGGTTTTGTATTACAAGATCATAATTCAATCCTTCTTGAAGCATCTAATTTAATTTCCAATCTGTTAGGGACTGTCAAGACTTTTAATTCATCTAGTTCTTTATTAAGCAACTTCAGCTCCAAAAAAATTTTCTGAAGAGACAATTACTTTGCTAATTAAACCAATCAAAGACAGGGAAATAGTCAATACTATTTTTAAGTTAGATGGGATGAAATCTTTAGGCCAATGGTTTGAATAAAATTTTCTTTCCAAAGTCATAGAAGGTGGTTGGCAAGGTGACTTTAAAAGCTATTCATGAGTCTTTTAGAAATGGTAAGCTTTTGTAGGGGATTAATAAAACATTTACTTGCTTGATTCCTAAGCTATCTAATTCTGCTTCCTTTAGTGATTATCGACCTATCTCTTGCACAAATTTTCTTTACAAGGTCATCTCAAAATTACTCAGCACTAAGATTGAAGAAAGATGTTAATTCTCTCATTTGTGACAATCAAGGTGTTTTCATTAAAAATAGATAGATTGGAGATAATGTTTTGTTAGTTCAGGAGCTCCTCAAAGGATATTCCAGAAGCTGCACCTGGTAATTGCTCCACCAAAGTTGATTTTAATAAAGCTTTTGATAGTATCAATTAGGAGTGAGTAAAAAATTTGAAAAAACTGAATCGACCCGCAAAACTGAAGAAACCGAGCGAAACGAGTTGGTGTGGAGAGTGATGGATGGTCGGTTCGGTTTTGGATATTGAAAAACTAACTATATCAGTTCGAGTGCGGTGTAGGCAAAATTTTTTACCAAACCAACCCAATCTAAACTGATCAACTAAAAACAAAAAAAAGTTTGTATTTTTTTAAACTCTAGGTATATAAGGTGAGTTTGCAACTTTGCAAGTATGACAATCACCCAAGGTCCTAAAATGAAATAAAAACGTTGGACATGTATCAAAATTGACCCAAATTTTAAGGCCCAAGATTAGGGCCTAAACTGATTGAAGTAACCAAATCGAACCGAATCGTAAGGCAAACCGAAAATTCGGTTTCATCTGAAATTCGTTTTGGTTCAGTTTTCTTGTGTCATAAAACTGATTACTCGGTTCAGTCTTAAAAAATAGCTGAAAACTAACCGAACTGAACCGTGCTTACCCTTAGTATCAATTAGGATTTCTTGTTACACTCGTCGGAAGTTTTTGATTTCCCTAAACAATTCATTCTTTGGATTTAAGGAATGTGTCTATACTGCTTCTTATTGCGTTTTGGTGAACGGAAGTCCTTCTTGGATCTTCAAAGGGGCTAGACAACGTTTGAAGTCAGGGATTCGGTGTTTGTAGAACTCCAACCTTATCGACAAACTTCTCTTCAGCGAAGACCTCGTCAAAATTGATCTCCTCTGTATTATGGGTCGTATGAAATTGTTGAAAGAGTTAGACAGGTGGCTTACAAACTTTGATTACCAGAGGGGACAACTGTCCATCCTACATTCATGCATCTCAACTGAAAAGCTGTATTACCGACGGAGTGGCTGTGTCTCACGAGTTACTTGTTACTTTACCCCGCATTGATAAACTTTCGGAAGCCATTTTAAGTCGCCGAGTAGTGAAGCTTCACAGCAAACCTTTTACACAAGTATGAGTTCAATGAAATGGAATCGTTGAAGGGTAGCGAGTAGCGTAGAATAAAAGCCAGCGATGTAGGGAATGTAATCCTCAGACAGGCTGATATGCGTCCTCCGGGGATTGGGTCGGGGGTCGATATCAATGTAACGAATCGTAGCAAATTAATCAATGAAAATTCTGTGGTGATTCGTTCCTCCCGCTATCCCGCTATTCTGTGGTGATTCGTTCCTCCCGCTATTCTGTGGTGATTCGTTCCTCCCGCTTTCTCTCTCTTCCTCTCCACTCCTTGCTCTGTCTAGTTTTCTTTATACATTCTGATACGTAACGAACTCAGCCTGCTGAACTGAACAAAAACTGGGGGTTCATCCACATGATCCAGATGCAACAGATGTTAGGCTAGAGACATTTTACAGGGCATCGTTTTATGTCCCTTCTCCTGAGTACAGATGGCAATCCCTAAATTAAAACAAGGTTCTCGTAAAATTTTTTGTTTCTGTTGCAATACGAAAGATTCTGGATTCCTATTCCTAGACTTGAAGTTAATAATGGCTCAGCTCCAACTTAGATAGAGAAGGATACTGTGTTTTTGTAGCTTTTTATTTTACATACAAGCTCTTGCATATGTCTAATCCCAACTTCAGATTGAATCAAGAACCTATCTTTAGCCTTGATATTTGCTTTCAACCTCCCAATAAAGAAACACAGTTTTTCCAACAATTTGTACCGCTGAAGCCGTGAGATTTCAAGATGACAGGAGTGTTCTTGATCATTAAACAGATTGGCATATATCTTAAATATCATCGGGATTTAGAATTTTAGAAACTCTAAAATCTCTAAATTAACTAGAGTTAAATGTTTTGAAATCTACATTCTTGAGTCACAAAAACTTCTTAAAATTAGAAAAGAAAAGGTAATTGACAGAAACTCTAAAGTTTTCATCCTCAACACCCAATTAACGGTCCTATTCATGTTAAAATCCAACTTGTAAATTAACAGAAATTAACGCCTAAAAACCAAGCTTTTTCCACCCACGTTCCACCAAACTCATTCGTTGATATTGACGGGAAATAGAATCACAAAAAATTATAACCAAAGCAAACATGAATTCAACTAACTTTAAACATTGATATCTCAGCCCATACAGAAGAATAATTACATACGCTAGGGTCAACCTGAAAGCTTACAACAATACACACCCGAAATGTTTGACCAGTCTCAATTCTAGGCCTCCATGCGATGCAAGGGTTCATCATCAAATATCTAGTCTTTGCTTAACTATGAGGCCCCCCATCATCTCGAAAACTTCATGGTAAAATTTGCATCACAATCCACCCGCAACCGCCTGCCATAAGAGTTTGTCAATGGTTGATAAAGAAATGCAGCTGATCTAAGCACAAAAATCCCACTTTGATTTCAGCTACTTTTTCCTGTTAAATCTTTCATGTTGCGCGAAATTAACACTCAACAGGCGACAAATGAAACATGTACTACCCACTTTAGATGCAACATCTAGAACTATCACTGCTTTCCCACTTAAACTCTTTAGAAATGAATGAACAATTGACAACTTCAACGGATTTTATGCTGAAAATTTGATACTATAACTCCCCCAAAAGCAGCACACACAGCCTTCTAATGAATAAATAATTAGCATCATTGAGGAACAAAACTACCAGTTTTAGCTTTATGGTGGATAACCAATGCTAGATCAAGTTTCGAAGGCCATGCTTATATGTAAAACCAATAATTTTCCACACTGGAACCGACAAAAGTTGCTAGTAGAACACGCCTGCCCCTATGCAGATAAGGTTGATATAAGCTTCCTTAAAGTAAAGAGTTGCCTCACAACAAAACATAGCTTACATCATTGTGGAGGGTCATGACGTGCATTCTGTGACTGCGCGATAGACCTCAACCTCTCATAAGCATCAGAACAAGCATGAGAATAGTCTGTCATTGCACGAAAGATTTCAGGCAACCGCATCTTCAGAGTCCCCAGTGACTTCTCTCTCACCTGAAGGCAATGTCTTTGGTGAGCTTCAACTTCCTCTTCCAACCTCTTGTTTAAGCTCTCTATGGCAAACCGCCTCTCTGAGATAGGATCATTGGTATTTGCACCTTCACATCTCTCACCATCTGTTTCATCAGTTGGAGTTCTTCGCTGCAGATACTTTTGGTACCATTCTTCAAATGCCTGTTTCTTGCGCAAATGTTCCTTCCTAGTTTCTTCACACTTCTCCTTCAGTTTCATTTCTTCTTCCTGATGGATTATTATGGTCTTAATTACAGCTGCAAAGGATGAGATGGCAGATTTGGCAAGTTCATCTGGCAACTTTTCAAGATGGTCATGCCATGACTGCAGAAGGGCTTGGATAGGGGGATTCTGGACTCTAGGTGGAGATGCTATTTTCTCTTTCAAGCTGCTTTCAATGGGAATCAGGTTTAACTTTAGCCAGCCATGAAGAATTTTTATGTACTGCTTCTGATGATTCACAAGCTTCTCATATTGTGCATACCATTCTTCAATAACCTTCAAAAGTTGGATGGTACGTTCATGGTGCTGTTTGGTTGTTTCCTTGACAGCATGTACAACATCAAGTGATTTAAGATCTGTAACAATTTTCAACTGGCTCTCATGATGTACACACATACTTGCCCACATTTTAGCCATCCTGCATCATGATGAAGAAACATTCACTTCGCTAAACTAAAGGTGAGGAGATCATATATTAACAATAAAGGAAAAGTCAGAATGATCACAAAGTCATTGCAATAATACTAACATGAAACAACATACTAAAAACAGTATATGAAAGAGTTGGCAAAAAATGTGGCTGCTATGACAGTTGACCAAAATGTCATCATCATAAATAACATGAAAGCAACGTGGTCTTTTCAATCAAATGAATGTATCACCTATAAGCACCTGTTTAAATATTTGATGACGATTGGTAAATAACTTACTTGGTAATATTGCTATTTAACATGACTTGGTCACTGCTGAATCTAATCCAAGTTTGCAAGCCTGGCCTACTAGGCAAAAGGCCAAATTCCCCGTTCCAAGCCCTTCTACTAACCCCAATTTTGGGAGGGTGGAGAAGCGTTCAGAAGTGGAGGCCTACCACTTTTTCTTTAGGCTACACAGGTCGAAGTTGTCTATAAAGAGACCATAAATGACAAAACAGTGCCTAGGGGTTACGCTAATTTACAAATGTGTACCAATGCAAAACTTTCAACATAATTCCAACTCAATTTACGGAGATCTGCTGGTGGTGCACAAGAAGAATAAAGGACAATCATAGGTTGGAAGTAAGATATCTAAAAGTTATCAGCTATTTGAAAAACAAACCAACAGCAATTAGAATCCAATGTGGACAATCCAAGGTCTGTCTAGCAAGGGGGAAATTGTTGGGACACTGAGGTGAAAAACAGCATTTTAGTTTATAAGTTGTTTTTCCAGGTAACTTACCCATCAACAAGGGCAACAAGTTTTGGATACAACTGGTTGTCACGTATGTGATTGACTTCTGAAACAGTTGAGTCCATGGATTGCATATCCACAATATATCTTGTGTGCAAATGACTCACGGCTGCTTTCGTCTTTTCCAAGGATTCAACACTAGCACCACGCTTCTTCTGTTTATTCAGCAGAGAAACTTTCTTCTTGTACTCAAGCTTCATAAGCTCGCCTTGCTAATAAGTGTGAAGTAAAATTCTAGTCAGCAGCATTACCAACAAAACAATTGGACCAGTTTGGCCTATTTAGGTCCCCAATTATGCTTGTATTAGGCACTAAAAAGTCCTAACAGTTACAATCTGACTGTATGAACAAGGTGTAAAGTAATTCCCAAGATGATAGGAGAATTAAAATTAAAAAATTCTATAGCTAATTATCTATATCTGCTAAGACACACCTTGAGAAAAGTGTAGTACAGAAGCAGATGGAATCAGAATAACCAAAGATAGAGAACTACCTTTACTTCATCATAGAGCTTCTTTTCCCAAGCTAACAACTTGTCCAAGACAGTGGCATGAGTTTCATAGTCATCAGAATCAAGTTCATCTTTCCCACCCTCACCCCCAGAAACACCTTTAAATGATCTATTCCATGTGATAACACGCATAACCCTTGCAGAATGATCAATATGTCCTGCAATGATTGACACAATTTTAACAACATGAGATGACACTAGTCACAAGATTTCTTTGTCGTGAAACTAAGATTGAAAGAAAAAATGCTAGCATAATGATTGGCTAACACAGCCTGTCTTTCAGGGCTAAATAACAACTGTTCAAGCTGCACACAACATAAAGATATGTGTTGCCTGAAATCTCAAAAAAAAGAAAAGAAAGAAAGAATAAGCGTTATCAAACTTAAAAAAGCTGAAACACAACATAAAGATATGTTTTGCCTGAAATCTCAAATAAAAATAGAAAGAAAGAATAAGTGTTATCAAACTTCAAAAAGCCGAAAGTAAAAAAGAAGAAAGAATATCCAAGGTTGCTATTACAAATGCTTGCAGAAAAACCCATAGAAAAGGGTCAAATGACTGGATTCGTAATATCAATTTCCAACTATACAAGCAAAAGATAAAAAGCCTAAGCTTTGAGCTTTGAGCTTCAACTTTCCACATAAAAACACATCTCAAAAACTTGGAAAGTTTCTAGAAACAGAAAGGCATGCTAAACTTCTAGTACGCAATTAGACCATTAGGAAGCAACTACTTCAGTGACTAATAAAGGATTGTCAATGCACTCGGAGCCATCCATGGTTTTTATTCAGCACTAACCTTAAAATAAATGAAGAAAAGACAAGCATTGAACATAAAAAACGACGTATGTAAAAATTTCCGGAGCTTGAAAGATACATTGCCAGGAAATTATCATCAATCACAATTAATACCTCGGTTGTCAGCGAAATTGGAATGATAATGCAAGCGAGTAGCCTCAAGCATCTTGCAAACATCCTGTGCAGTCTCAGACGCCTTTAAAAAATGATCATCAATCACCTTCAACACGTGCATCAAATTCACACTAGGAACAGAACTCTCGTTCCCCAACATTCTAAACTCAGCCGGGGTGGTTTTCGAATGCTCAATCTGCTTTCCCTTCCTACCGTCCTTCTCCTCCTCCAGCACCTCTTCCTCCGTGGACACCACCAGCTTTGCCTCTGGTTTCTCCGGCGTCTTGGGCTCAACCCCATCAACACCACCGCCGGTCTCGACACCATCAAACCGGACACTCTCAACGTTTCTAAAAGCACTGTCATTTCTGGTGGCATCTTCATCTGGCTCCAAAGACGGACCGGGCAAATTGTCCACCATAAAGAAGTAATCCCAAGCCATACCCTTCGCTTCCGGCATGGGTGGCACGATTTGTTGGTTCTCCGGCAAACGAGTTACGCCCACATTCATATAATGTGGGCCCTTCGACCCACTTGAATCTTTACTCTTATTCCCTCCACTCTTTGCATTTCGATCCAACTCACGTTCCTCTTCCTCCTCTTCCTCCCCATCTTCCTCGACAATGGCAATAGGATCGATGTCCCGAATCTGCTTCATGGGCACCTCGGGCATGCTGACGGCACGCTTGATGGGACTAGGAGAAAAATTTGGCAGCGGCGGAGGCGGCGGAGGAAGGCTGTCAATGGACGACGGCGGCGGTGGAGGAGGTGGCGGAGGAGGTTGAGTGGCGGAGTCGAGAGGAAGATGAGGGAGCTGGGAATGCTCGGCTTCACCGTGAGCGTAGTCACTGAGAGCCGCTCCGGTGTTCTTGAGAGAAATGGCGTAACCTGAGTAGCCGGAGGCAAAGGCGTTCCTGGTGGCGACGGCGTCCTTCATAAGGATTTTCCGCTCCTTGCAACGAGACACAGATTCCTCATTGTCCACCTTGGACTGCGCACACCCCATTTTCGCTTAGGCTTCTACGAAGAAGAAGAATAATTGATTAAAAAAAGAAAAAAGAAGAAACTGGGGACCTGGGGTTTTAGTTTTAGAGAGAGACTAGGATATGAAAAGAGCGAGTGCAGAGAAGGCAAGGGTGGCACTAGTGCCAAGACAAGAGCTGGTACAGAGTACAGAGTACAGAGGTGAGTGTGTGAGCGCAGAGAGAGCAGAGCTTGTTGTGGTTACTCGCTGCGACTGTTAGATTCCAGTCTACTCGCTGGCTTTGGACTACGAGGTGTCCTTGTCAAATAACGGTCACTTTTTTCTTTTAATTTTGTTAACTGGGCTCCCTTCGTTCCTCCCTCCCTCCCTATTATATTTAATTAAAATAAATAAACCTAATCAATTCAAATCAATTAGCATTTAAAATATTAAATTATAAAAGATTTAAGTCCAATTGATAAAACTTGGTCACTGCAGCTGCAAGTGCAAATCCGAAAATGGCTTGCCCTACGTACATTGAGAAAGTTGTTCATCCACAGTTCAGTGTCCTCCAAAGTATTTACTTGTAAAATGGTTGAGTCTCAACTTAATTCTTCTTATAGCCGTTCACTTGTCTTGATGCTGTTATTAAATATGTTTTAACTTTAATTCAAATGGCTTCAACTCTCCTTTCAGTTACTGTTATTTAGTATTAAAAGGCTGTTTATTTGGAGTTCCAACATCCAAGAAAGCCCTTCTGACCAATAACCATTTTTATTCACCTAATGTTCCTCAACCTTTTTGTTTAACTTGCATAATCTCATTTAATTTAAGCCGCAAGTATTTGCCTTTGAAAATCTTGCTTTTTTAAACAGATGGTCATTTCGTATCTATTGCGTACGCTTAAGCAGTCAACGTCAATTTCACTTCAATCATAAAATTTTTAACTAATTTTTAATAATTAAATAACTTGAAAAATATGAAGTATAAAATAGCAAAATCCTGCCTTATTCAAAATTTTTATTAAAATCTTTTTAATGTATTAATCACGAGCTGTTTAAGCATCCAGTTTCTAACGATATCTATAAAATAAAGAAAAATAAATTAAACTCTTTTTAGAGGAAAATAACAGGAGTGTTAATTCTTTTACACTTATTCCTATAAATAGAAAAAAAAGTATTAAGTTTTATTTAATTGAAGTCAAACTCTAATTATAATTTAATTTAATTTTAATGCAATCAAATATTTCATATTTGATTTTTAGAGTTTCTAAAACTTCACAATTATATTCAACTTAATTTAAATTTAAATTTCTCTTTTTAACTGTTCTTTATGTCTGACTTATTAAGGTTTTTTTAAATTAAAAAATAGATTTATAATAGAAATGAAATAACAAATTCTGGAGAGAGATACTAATTCTCCTACATCAAATGAAAACCAATAAAGACATTGGTGAAGCACACAACGTTAAAAAATAACAACAAGAGAACAAATGACATCGTTGCACTCAAAAGGCTGTTGTCTTAAAACGCTAGCGTATAGTTAGGACGATAGCGTTGCTTGAGTTTCAGAAAAGGGTCAAAAATAAACCCCCCATTTGAGACTCGCGATTCTAGCTTTCCCAATTAGGATTTAGAGATGCAGGTGGCGATCTGAAGGACGATCAGTCTCTATATGTTTACAACAACTAAAGGTAAGGATTTATGTTGTGATAGCTTGCGTCCTCTTTCTCATACCTCCTTTAACCGATTTCCAACCTTGCTAGACTTGGAATTCAACGAGGGGAAGTCTCGAGGATCCAGGGACAAGGGTTAAGCTCAATCCAGGTAAGAGTTGAAATTATGTCCTTTTGTCATCTAATCACCTTCTATTTCCCAACTTATTAGTTGTTCTCTTACACTCATTATAATTGTATACGCCATAACTTCCTTTGAATGCCCTTTGTATTGAAATTTCCTCCAATTTCTTTCTTTCCATAATTCATGAGAGATTATAGCAAGAATTAGCACCTTCCGCTTATAAAGAGAAGTGGTAGATTGTGCTTGGGTAAGGATAGCAACTATCTCCATTAGGGAATTTGACAGTTCAGTCCAATAGAAAAATTCTATGGTCAAGTTCGAAATTGAATTAGAGAAAGGGCAAAGAAAGAACAAATGATCTGTAGTCTCCAAATCTTCTTTGTATAGACAATAAATCCTATCCAAATTTATTATGTAGTGAAGTCTTTCTATTGTAGCAATTTTGTTATTAACCACTAACCATAGGAAAAAAGTTATGTTGGGTCTTAGAAAATTATTCTTGATCACTCTAACTCAAGAGACATCTTGATCTGAACTATATATCCATTTCCTATAAGCTTTACTAGAAAAATTCTCAATAAGTACTCTAAGCCAAAGATAATATTCCTCAGAATTAGGACATGGGGAGTAAGAAGGTTTTAGTTGCTAAATTGCTTACAGGAAATGTAGCCACTCATTGTGTTTAATGAATACTACAACTTTCTCCTTATAATCCAGCCCTGCAAATGCTAAAGACCACATTGGGGTTTTGGGATAGGGGAATAAAACTAATCCAATTATCATGCCATAGAAAAACATATTTCCCATCTCCTATTTTGTAGCTAACTTCATTTACCGCTTCATCTCTTTTCTTCAAAAGTTGATTAAGAAACCAAGAGAAGGATGATCTAAGGGAAAGAGACCATAAATTGTTTCCTTTTAAAAAAGTAATTGTGAAGCCATCTCATCCAAAGAGAATCTTTTCGTGAATTACTCTCCAAAGTCTTTTAACCAAAAAGGTATTATTGGCAACCCTTTATAGAGATGATACCCAACCCTCCTTTCTTTTTGGGTTTACACAAATTAGCCCATTTAACTTTAGGAAAACATGAATTTTCATTTGCCTTACCATATAAAAATTCTCTCATCAGTTTCTCTATGGATTTGATCAAGTGGATACTCCAATATAAGTGAAGGGAGTATAAAATAGATTTAATTAACCGAACTTTACTTCCAAAGGAACGAAATCTATTTGTCCATTTGTTGATTCTCTTTGGAATTCTTTCAATAAGTGGTAAACATTTGATAAAGGATAATCTTCTAGTAGTTATAGGAAGACCAAGATTTTTCAGAGGAGGGACTATCCTTTTCATTCTTGTAATGGAGGAGATAGAGTCCTACATAGAATCCCCAATAGTTGAAACAACAAAAGGTCTTTTGTTAAGATTCACCTTAGGACCTGACATCTCAGAAAACCCATTGAGAGCATCAATCAATAGCTTAATAGATTCAAGATGAGTTTTTGAGAAGAGAATTAGGTCCTTGCAAAGCTAAGATGTAATGCCAAATTTTTTGAGCACTTTTGTATTAGTCTGTACTTGAAGATACTAATGTATATTGATATATACATGGTTGTATATGAGTTTAAGAATGTATTTGAATTTTTTTAGTAAATATGTCAGTGATATATAATGTTATATGCCCTTTACATGAACTTAGAGTTCATCAGTATGTGAAATCTTGGAGATTTATGACATATAAGTTTGTAAGTATGTAAAATCGATTCCATTGGATGGATATGGCCATGGTGGCTGATTTAAATATGTTCTAATGCCTTAGGGGTGATTAGACATGATTTATAGACTTATTAGACACTTAGAAAGCTTATTTGGAAAATTTGATGTACATAAGGGCTTATTTGCAAATTGTTAGAAGTTAAATGTAATTTTTCAATTCTTGGAGGACCAATATGTAATTTTATAAAGTTAAGGGACTTAATTATAATGTTCAAAAGTCTGGGGACCAAAATGAAAAATAAAGGTTTTGGGCTTAATTTTAAATTTAGGAAAAGTTTTAAGGGTATATTAGTGATTTCACATAAATTGAGGGCAAAAAGATAAATTCACCATGTTTGGTCAAAGAAAAGTCAAATTCTAGACCCTTCTTCATCTTATGGCCATGCACCCCATTATTTGGCATTAAAACAATCCCCACCAAAATTTCACCAAGTTTTTGATTTTTCAACCCAAAATAAGGTGTTCTAAGTTAATTTGGGGTCAAGGAACTCAAATTTATCATTAGATTTAAGAAATTTTCAAAGGATTTGAAGATATCACCAAAGGAAAGTATAGGTAAATTTTGTCTCATCTCTCTCTACATTATAATTTTGAGTTTGGTGTTAAGATATGTTGTTCTCCATGCTTGAATATGCATGAAACATAATTTAGATGAATGAAATGGGTCATGGAGAAGCTTCCTTGAGCTAAAACCGAATTTCCTTATCTTTGGTGAAAGTTTGTGAAATTTTGAATAGCTTTTGAAATTGATGGTTTAAATGAACTCTATGATGTTAATTGTGTATATATAATGTGAATTGATGATGAAAAATGAGGAAGAAGTACATTAGAAGAAGGCTTTCAATTTTATGCCTTTAGTTGTTTGATAAAATGCCTAAGTGAATTTGACTTAGGATTTAAGGATTTTAATGGTGTGCATTGGAAAGAGGCTTTCATGTATACTTAGAGTAAACTTGAATTTTTGCTTAGA
>JAOQMS010000001.1:9472464-9500467 GCA_027563885.1 Erythroxylum longipes | reverse complement strand
GATAACTTACGTATTACGATAGTCTGCATGCATGATAGTATCAGAGCAAGTATGCATGAAAGCGTTAGACTCCGGAAACGGGGTCTGACAGGTGTGGTATCAGAGCAAGCAAGAGTCAGACTCTGGAATCGGGCTCCGACAGTTTATGGTATTAGAGCGATGAGTTAGACTCCGGAAACGGGGTCTAACAGATGTGGTATCAGAGCAAGTATGCATGAAAACGTTAGACTCCGGAAGCGGGGTCTAACATCTATAGTCTTTAAAAAGAAACTACCTCTTAAGTGAAAAGATCTAAATATGTTCACTATTCCTTGTAAATTGGTAATAAAAGGACCCATCCCAGGGTTCCCCTTTTGTAACTGGAGTGGAACCCTCCTGGTGACCCCACAGTAGCCCTTCAATCAATATCTAGCTTAATGAAAGGGTTCCCGCAAAGCCAAGCCATTCAACTATTAAAAACCTCTTATACTTCAATCATTTTTAAAAGTATGGAAAATAGTGGGAAACTTTTTTTTCAATTATTTTATTGAAAATTTTGGCAGCACAACAACTATATTTTGACTTTCCCAAAATTTTCCAAATATTGCATAACACATTTTAAAGCACTTCTAAGATTTAATGTACCATCTCAACTTTTGAAATGGGACCTCAAGTCCACATCATAAGCAATCACAAACATACAATTCTTAACATTTTAAAAACATCATTGAGGATCAAAGCCCTTGTAGTTCATTAAGAAAAAGAGATTTACAATCCCAAAGATGTTTACAAGATCACACTTTTAAACCCTTTCCAAAAATACTTTACAACATATATACAAGTAACTAAGCCAATTTCAGGCAAACATATACATAAAATATATAAGACAAACATAACAGCTATCGAAGATACAACTAATCATATGGTGGAGTCCCAATTTCTATAGCACTTGTATGTATACCTAGGATTTGTTTAAAAACATAAAAATAAGGGTGAGCTAAACAAGCTCAGTGAGTGTAATCAGTTTACAAAAAAATTGAACTTTTCATAATAACATAACTGTAACATGCTGATATAATCATAAAGCTCATGGTAAAACATTTGCTATAACAATTTATTTGTGAATCATCAAATCTGGTAATAACATAACATTTCGTAAAACACAACTTCAAATATTCTAAAATACTATTCTGAAATGCTTTTTGACATTAAACTTATAATATACAAGTTTCCATTTTCCTTTTTCCTTTTTCCTTAAACAATAAACAGTGGTGGCTATAATTTTTATGAAAACTTTTATATTGAAAATAAGTCAACCATTATAATTGGTACCATACGATATCTCTCAAATCACTTTTAAAATAAATAGTGGCGACGTTATTTTTGTCACGAATTTTTACTCAACATAGCCCACCACTAGTTCCTTTACCATACGGTACACTAAGAATAAAGTCACAGAGCTAGTTCGACATTGCTTACCCATAACTATTTAATCACTATTTACAGAGCTGGATCTACATCCCTTACCCGTAATAGGTTAACCGGTATAAATATATCGGCATAGTAACATGTATAAAGCCTAACGGTGCATAATAGGCTAAAGTAACTCTTACATTTAAGACTCATCTTATTTTCTAAATCAGGTATGGGAGTATTTATAGTTGAATTATTTCAATGTACCTCCCAATCATATAAATTTTAGCTTTCAAATTAAAACTCATATATTGCTAAAACATACACTTATATTAGCAATATTCACTTGTAATATCTTATTCAAATAAAACTCAACATAAATGTTCATTTCATGAAAACCATTTGCATAAAATTGATTTAAAGGACTCTTACATGTCATCAATTCTTTTGCAAGGAATTTAGTCATATAAAACAATTAAAATACACTCAGATGTCATCAATTCTTTTGAAAAATTTTAGTCACATAAAACAATTAAAATACACTCACTATTTTGCAAACTCATCGTAAAACACACTCATGCATTTGGTGCCTCTCCTTTGTGTACACAAAACGCATTTCTCTTAGGCATTTGTTTCCAAATTAGGAAATAAGATATTAAAACTATAAATTCTGTTTAACCAAATTTGAGATTAGTATATAATCGCATAACACATACGCTATTCATATTCCCGCTTACTTTGGTAAGCTAACCTATTGTTATCTATTTCCAAATCTAACTTTTAAGGTCACTTAAATACCATATTTTAGCCATACTAACTTACTTCTCACCCAATTTAATATCACGATCATGCATGATGAGTCATTATGACCCATTTCTAGAATTCATACCTCCACTTTTTCCTAAATTTTCACATAGAAAATGTTCAGATTAGGTTTTAAGGTCTTCTAGAATTTTGTTTCCATATTCTATATTTCTATATTATCAAAAATCATGTTATTTAAACATCTAAACCATGAAAAATGTCCTAAATATCACAAACTGCTTCAACACAGGGACAGTATCAGGTTACCATATTCAACCTCAAATTTCAATATCATTAAGCTAGAATTAGGTCAAGGTCCCTCTAGATATTTTTTTTCACTATATCTTAGGTTTCATTTCTAGTTAGAATCACCCAATTTGGAGGTCTATAAGCCAATTTATGGCCAGAACAATGGGACTAGTTCAAACTAACCAAAGACAAAATTCCACTACACGTTCCTTTCTTGTTATATTTAACCAATTCCGTGAAAAGAAATACCCAAGTAACACTAAAAGACCATTGATCTTAAATACATCCATCCCACTAAAAAAACTATAAAAATTAGAAATTTAAGCTAGGAAAACTTGCCACTTTTTCCTTCTCCAATGTTTTGGGTAAATGATGAACACTTATGTTTGATCAAGGTTTCTCCAAATCTCACCCAAAACCCATCAACAACGGCTGCACCCTTCTTTTCTTTCTCCTTGGCTGAACTTCATCTTGCTTCTCTCTTCTTTCCATTTATGTTTTTGGTCACTCACGGCTACACCATTCACTCTCACGATTCTCACCAAAATGAAGCAAAATGTTGCTTTTATACACATTTAATGGATTACACGTCACCTTCTTAATGCTCATCATTAATGACTCATTACCATTCAATTAATGATGCTTAACCCTTAATAAAGCCTTTAATTGTCCATTAGGTGTGACTCACTAATCCACTCACAACATTATCCATAAAAGACCAAAATGCCCCTTTAATGAGTTTAATTCACCAACCAATCGAACTACATTTTGAAAATATTTTGCAATCTTCTTATCATCAAATTGACCATAAAATTTTTTAATTAGGGTCAATAGTTATTGATTGGATGTTTTAAAAATTTTCGAATGAGTTTAGAATCATTAATACCCATTACTTTCCAGAAAGGGCATATTAGTCTTAAACTTTCGAAATTCTCGAAATCCATACTATCATAATATTTTTGATCTGTTTCATTATCATTTAACTATAAAACTTATTCTGGATATTTTTATTATTTCAAGGTTGGGTCCTACAAAAATTTATTATTCATCTAAAAATACTATTCACCGAAAATAAAAATTTTTATTCAGTGAAAGGAAAGGTTTGGAGTTTTACAGGTAACACTATGATTAAATAGCCTATGTTAGATTTAGGAGCATCAATTAATGTTATGCCTCATTCCTTTTATAATTCTTCAAATATAAGCCTTTTTAAAGAAACTAGTGTTATTAGTTAGTTGATTAGACTAATACTTACCCAGATGGGGTGGTTAATGATGTACTTATATGTTAATAAACTACTATTTCTTGCAATTGTGGTGGATATGGATTATAAATTTTCCCTAATTTTGTACATATCTTATTAGGGAGATCGTTCCTTTATATAGCCCAAAATATGATATATGTTTATGAGGGTAGCCTCATAATGAAATTTAATGGTGAATTTATTCATTTCAATATTTTTGATGTCATAAGGCACCCTCAAGATGATCATTATAAATTTTCAATTAAAGTTATTAACCCTTCAGTACAGGAAGATTGTAAGCAAAATTGTACAGATACACTATAAGCATTTTCAATTAAGGAGAAGACCAAAACTTTCTATATCTTGTGGAAAAGCTATATTGTTGGTCAAAAAGTGATTCTTTATTGTTCTAGATATAAAATATTTCTTAGTCAAAAAGTGCTTCTTAATTGTTCTAGATATAAAATATTTCTATGAAAGTTATGTTGTTATTAGGTCAATCCATTTGTGGATACTAATGCTTTTTTGTATGGTGCAGTTGAGATTAAGAGTTTGAAAAAAAGGAAGACATTGAAGGTGAATAGTCATTGACTTAAGCCTTATCCTAAAAAATTTTAAGTGGAGAATGCAAAAGTTGTGATCCCATGAGATCAAAATGTTATCACATCATGAGGAAAACATTTAGTCAAGATAATGAAAATAAACAAAGGTGTTGCTTGGGAGGCAACTCAAAGGGAGTTTGTTCCTTTTCTTTACATTTTTGCATTTTTTGTTTTTATTAAATGCTCCATGTCCTACATTTAATGTTACATTGGGAACAATGTAATTTTTCTGTGGATGTAGGGATTTTATTTATTATATGCATTTTTAATTTGTTTCTCATGTGTTTTTAAGTTCTTTTTGCATGTAAAAAAAAAACAAGCATTTAATCTTTTTCTATTGATTCTAGAACTATATAGTTATAATTAGATAGTACAATTAAGTAGAAAAATTCATCGCAACTTGGGAATATATTTTCACTCTGGTAATTGGTCAATGTACATTTTTTTATAAGAGTAGTGACTAGTGGGTAGACATAAGCCGGTGAGATTTTAAGCCTTTTAGATTGACACATCTATATTAGTCTTGTTATCTTTTGTATATATGTGACCTTCATAACATGTACATCTTAACTTTGCCTTAATTTTCTATTCAAAGCCATATTTTTATCACATGCATTAACATGAAAATGATATAGGCATTCTTTATTTTATAAGCTACATTAGCCAAATAGCCTATCCAATGACATGATTTATCCTATTATTAAGCCCCTTAAGCTTCATTGGCCTTTTCTTTTTATGCTACAATATTATGAGCCTTTAACCTAACAATATATCTTATCCAAGCCTTTAAGCTAATGAAGAATTTATGATTGTTGATGTTTGTGGATGCACAAGAGCATAAGTGTGGGGGTTTTCATATATGCGGGTTGGTTATAATTGATGGAATGTGATTTTTTTCTCTTATCAATGAATTCCATCATTGATGTAGTGTTTTTCAAATTTTGTCTTTATTAAAAAAGAAAATAAAATAGAAAAGAAAAGAAAAGAAATTAGAAAGGAGTAAAATCATTTATTTTGCAAAGTAACTCAGTTTAGTCTTTTCTTCTAAAGTTTTATGAAATAGATGAATTGATTATGATGCAAATAAGGGAAAACTTGTTGTGAAGGGTCACTCCTTATGGTTATAGTATATTGTTGATCCTTGTTTTTATGGGTGACTCCTTCTAAATCGTTATGTTTGATATGGTTTTGTAGTATGAAGCCTTGAATGTAATTTGTGAAATATCGTTTTTGCATTCATCAAAGTTAATGGTACCCAATTTTGAGTAGATGTTAATTTTTGCACTCAATACTCCATTGATTGTTTTTCCTGCATCACTAGTTTTTATAGCTTTTGAACTACATGACCCCAAATATTTCTCACCTTAACCTTTATCCCTATTACAACCTTGAAAGTTCTTTTGATTCATGATTATTCATGTGAATCTTTAGTGGTTAAAAAGTGAACTGATATGCAAAGTCGTGTAAGGTCTTGATCATAAAAGGTGTTTAAGTGTACCTACAGATTTATCTTATTTGTAGACATAACTTATCAAAGTTTACCCCTAGATTCCTCAGTTTTTAAAGGGAATAATTGTTTATTGGTCATGAATAAAAGCATTGAATGTTTAATTATTTCTATTATTTTGAAAGTTTTTATGTTTCTTATGACTATCTATTCTAAGGAAATATGAAAAAGGAGGAAGTGTTGCTTTTAATTTTGATATTTAGTTTTGGATGAGGACAATCAAAAGCTAATTATGGAGGAACTTAATAAGAGTTTGATTTTTGATATATTTATTCCCTAAAGCTAAGTTATTAATGTTATATTGCACTTAAGATACTTATTTCTGTTCATATTTTGCTTTAGGTACAAGTTAGAGGAACAATAACCAAAATGACCTAAATTTATATCCATATAGTTGTTTTATATATGTTTGTTCTTGTTTGCCTTCAAAGATTAAAAATGAGATGAGTTAGGATGAAGATAGGACAAAGAATGGAAGAATTGGAGTTATTATGACTTACACAATCATGTATAGGTATGTGTAACTCACTAGAACGTGCACAAGCTTGAAGATGTTATTTTAAGCAACCCTAAGATGTACACATCCTTGTGGAGACCTACATGGCCATGTAGGTGACTTATCGTCCATATATGTTTTCATTGTATCACTCTATGACCATGTAACTCCATGATTTTTTCCATAATTAACATACATAGTTACTTACACTCCAATGTATCAGACTATGTATAACAATGTAATCATGATTTTACACTACTAAAGGGCATTTAAGAGGCCAAAAAGGGTATGAAGATATTAGAGACTAAAAAGGAAGTAGATTCCCTTCCCTTTTAAGAGTTATGAAGAGTTAAACTTCATCTTTCCAATTCAAAGGGGATACTGAGGTTAACGAACATGTTTGGAGATTGATTAATCTAATGATATAGTCCTTAACTCTTTTTTAGGAATGACCATATTATTCTATGTATAATATTTTGTATTTATGTATGAACAATTAAGATAATCCTACTAAACTATTTATGTATGAATTCATTGCTAGAATCTAGATTGCAATATGTAATCATTGAACATCTCATTCACTTATGGTAAACTAATGGTCGAGCATTGGGATAACATAACATAGGTTAAATGACCTGAGCTTAGATCATTGTTATTTAAAATAATTTGTTTCCCTATTATGTAATATAATTGTCACACTATATCTAGAGAGCTTATTATAGGTTATCTGATAGCTAAACCTAATTAAAGAGCTTGTTTTAATTCGATACAACCTAAGGGAAAATTATATTAATAGAGCTTGTTGTTAATCTATAGTTAATAGTTCCAAAGAGAGGCATAAGAACAACCTGTTGGTTGATTATAAACATTCGTGTAAAGGTCGAGATTGATCTACGAACTGGATTTAAAACATATTGATTAATCCTAGTAATTTTGTACTATTTGGTTTAATTTGTCTCTAATAGTTCAGTTTTACTTTATTTTATTAATCGAATTCAACCAAAACCTTCCTCCCATTTCTAACATTAATTGATTCATTACAAAAGCTGAACACACACTCTATATGGACCTGATCCTTTTTCACCACTACTATAAATTTAGTTGTACAGAGTTAGGTTTTATATTCTAATGTGTTTGACGTTCACCATGTTTACACTATTGAATGGCTTTTATTATAAGGAGCTCACCCTCTTATCTTTTACCACGCAAAATTAAATTTTTAGTTTTTAAAATAACTAACTAAAAAACCAAGACAAATTAATCTCAAGCAACCAACTCACAATTAGGAAGCAAATGAGCATATTTTAAGATGAATGTGGATCAAGGATTAAAAAAAATGAACACTAAACAAATGACAAAGGAACAAATCAAATGTTCAAAGTTAGTAAGATAGTGACTAATTATGCTCAAGCAATAAAATTTACACTTCGGATTACACAAAAATCTGACCACCTTATATTCAAGTGTCATATTATTATTGAAATCAAACAAATTCCAGTTTACACCTTCTTTATTTCTTTTTCTTTATTTTATTTTCTTCTTTGTTTAATTATAAATTATAACTTCAAGTGGAAAACAAATAGACACTACTAGAATAGCCTCAGAAATTCAAATGAACCTTTTCAGCAATAAAAAGAGCAAAGAGCATAAATAGACACTTAGAAAAAGTTTTGGGTGTATAGAAAGCAAAGAGACTAGAAACTTAAGGGAACAAAGAATTTTGAACAAACAAAGAACATAAAAGATGAATCTGACCAACAAAAATGAAGAAAAGATACTTAAAATGCAATCACAAATGAATAAGGAACATAAATGAACAATTTTTTATAGATAACTTCAAAAGGATAAATCCAACCTAATTTAGAGTCAAAGCACTGATACCAACAAATGTATACCTTAAAAGGATGAAGCCTTGAAACCTACAATAAGTACAAACATCTTTTACCCCAAAAAAACCAAACCAGGTTGTGTACTATGAAAACTCAAACTCAAGCTTATGAAGAAGCACAAACAAAGTTAAAGGAAGCATATAGATGCAACACTGTAGAAATACATGGGAAGGGGAGTGAGAAGTTGAGTTTTGAATGCCATAAGATTAAATTGATCAAGATAAGTTTAGAAGTTCAATGAAGAACACAAATGATTTCTCTCGATTTTCATAAAATGTTAGGTTTGATTTTTTAGTACAATAGCATGCCTATTTATAGGCTTCCTTGTAATTCATAGGAAAAAGGGAACAATTAATTTTTTAACGGGCCCAAGAATATCCAGAAACTCAAATATTGCAAAGAAACTCAAATAAGATCTAAAAACTTAAATAACTCTAGAAATTTAAATAAGTTTAGCTTAGAAACTCCAATATGTGTAGAAAATTAGTAAAAGACAATCAAAGTGCATTGTTTGAGACATTAATGACCTATTTAACTTAAAAAAAGGTTTTGAGACATTAATGACCTATTTAACTTAAAAAAAGGTCTATTAAATATGTGCATGACATGTTGGTATCTATTTCCATCTTCCATGTTTGTTTTAAGATCTCAGATTTGATATACTAAAGCTTATGCATATTTTAAGATCATTGAAATTATTATTGAATCTAGACAGGATACCTTATGATTCATTAAGGAGCAAGGTAGTTTGAAATCTTCTAATAACATATAAGAAAGGCACCACCAAACACCGTGAGCTAGAGACACCACTAAACACTATAAGCAACAGATGCCACTAAACACAACCATGAGCAAATGAGAGACACTGTAAGCAAAACACTTTGTGCAAAAGAGACACGTAAGAGTAAGCTGTGTTGAGAGACCTCTATGTTTTATAATTAATCTATAGTGACATGAATAGTAATTCTCCAAAATTGCTGCTTGAAATTCATACTCTTAATTCTCCAAAACTGCTGCTTGAAACTCCTACTCCTACCATGAAGCTCTTACTCATACCATGAAGCTCCTTCTTTTCTTACATTTGCTTTAAGATTTTTTGGGGTATTCTTTAGCCCCTCTACCTTACTTCTCTATGAACCGTTCTTCTAGTAATATCCTAATCCTCTCTTCATAACTGATCGATATTAGCTTCTTTTTCTTATTGTCTGTATCTGTATCTAATCTTCTTCACTTATTTCCTCTTTCTTTTCCCTCCTTAGACCTTCATATTTGACCTGGTTTATCCTTCAAATTTTCCTTTTCAGCATCAGTCCCTATGTTACTTTCTAATTCTGAATCATTTCTGCCTTTGATTCCCCCATCCTCCTTTTCTTCAAAACTACATGCTTCATCCTCTAGTCCCAAAGATGTTTTAACAACCTCTTACCCTTCTGTACCTTCCTAAAAAGCTTTGATCACCTTCCACCTCTTATAACAACTTGCACTTGGTTACAAGTTACTAGTAACCATAACTCGGACACAAAACTATCTTATTATCCTCCTAATCTAACCTTGGACCATTAGGTGGTATCCCCGCTACTTTCCATTCTTTAAGCAAGGTTTGACTAATGGAAAGCCACCTGTTGGATTTGTCTTGGATAGAAGAATCCCATTTTCCATTATGAAAAGTTGGGTTGTTGCCAACTAGAAGAAGTTTGGACTTCAAGATACCATACTGAACAATGAAGATATTTTCTTTTTCAGATTCAATTTTAATGATTCTGTTAATGAGGTTATAAAGGTAGGACCATGGCATGTAAATCACAAACCATTTCATGTTATTCCTTGGAGGCCAAGGATCAATTTTAAAGAACTTTAACACATAAACATTCCATTGTGGATATGTATAAACAACATACCATTGGAATACTGGACTACAAAAGGTCTTAGCTACTTAGCTAGCTCTATTGGAAGACCCTTGTGTTTAGAACAAGCTACACTTGAAACTAAAAGACTCAACTTTGCAAGAATCTAAATTGCAGTAGAGAATAGTGGAGAATTTCCTAAAGAGATTACTATATTGAGATTCAATGATTGTTTGGAACTTGTGAAGGATAAAGTTAAAATTTCATACGCTTGGAAACCTCCAAATCTAAAATTTAGATAAGTTTGGAAGCCAATTGGGAAAACTTTCTTACGTGAAAGCTATGAAGAATTAACTCAAGATGACCTCAGCAACCTGAATCATTAAATAAAAAATATGTAATCAATTTATGTTAGGAATTTTACCAAAACCAAGATTTCTAAAGAGGATTCTCATTTAATTCAATATATGACCAACCTTGTATTGTTATTAAAGCTAAGAATACCTCTTTGAACACCAGTAATAAAAAGAATTATTCAAACATTGGTGGAAATATTTTAAGATCTGTGAATTTTGAAAAGACATCAGATTTTAATCAACAAAATACCAATATAGGAGGAGTTATTGAAGCTGATGATATTTCTCTAAACCCTGGTAACGGAGAGAATAATTTAAAGTTTGATGAAACAACAGTTGCCCCTATTAAGTTTGATACTTTTGTAGTAGATAAGACATGTCCAATTGACAGATTAGAGCCTGCAAAGATTTTAACTGGTATAGTAGATCAAGTTATACAAATTGACAAGAAGCCTTTCCAGGTTATTTCTAGTAGAAGAAAATAAAAAAGGAGCAAGGGTTGTCTTTTATAGTTTGTAATGTTAAAGACATTAACAAGCCTCTAAAACAGCAAGCTTTAAAATACTTTATCTTTAAAGAAAGACCTCTATTGCTTGGTTTTTTTGGAAACTAAAATAAAGCTAGAAAATTTCATATAGCTCAGATTTTGGGGAAGAATTTGAGTTTTTCCTCTAGTCACTCTCAACACATTCTAGGCAGAATTATTGTCTACTTTAGTTTTGGTAGATTGGAAGTGTAGGTGTTAAGTATGTTAAACCAAATGATGCTCATAAAGATCTCCTTTAAAATGGAGAATGTGATGATCTTGCTAACTATAGTCTATGCTAGCAACTTTGCATTCTAGAGGAGTGATTTATGTAACAATCTTAGGTGTTTGGGATCCAAAGTTAATCATCCTTGGGTATTTGTGGTGAATTCAATTCTACATTGTATAGAAGTGAAGCACAAGGTAAATGATGTCTTAAGTATAGAAGATTTATGTAATTATGTTAAGCATTTAAGAGTTACAAATCTTAAATTAGAGGGGAATTTGTTTACATGGAACAACAAACAAAGTGTTGACTGGTTTATTAAGAAAAAGCTTAATAGGGCCCTTGTAAATCCCTATTGGTTATCTCGATTTCTAGACAGTTCAGTTGAATTCTTAGATCCCTTATTTTCTGACCATACTCCCCTAAGATTGTCAAGTTTTCTCTCATGTATTGTGATGCATTTTTCTTTCAATTCAACAATTTCTTGGCTCAATAGACTGGTTTCTTGAAGGCTTGTGGTAAAGGAGTTCTTATCCCAATTTATAGCTATAAACAATTTTGTTTTGAATAGAAAATTAAAGTTATTAAAGAGTAACCTCAAGCTATTTAGTAAATCCATAAGGTCTAATACACAATATCTAGTGGATGTTGCTAGAACTAAATTGACAGAAGTTTAAAAATTGTAGGTTGATAATCTAGATGATGCAGATATTTTAAGAAAAGAAAAGAGTTTTTTAGAGAATTACTTGCAAGTTGTTAACAACGATTGTTATCTCCTAAGACTGAGATCAAGGATAGTGTGGCTTAAAGGTGGTGAACAAAGCACAAAATTCTTATTCAACGTAGTTTTGGAAAGGAAGAACATAAATAAAATATGATATATTATCTCGGATGATAATACTATCTTAAAAGATTATAATTCTATATTGATTAAAGCTTCTAACTTTTTCTCCAAGCTATTAGGAGCTATTATACCTTCAATCTCATCCATTTATCGAATGGATTCATCACCAAGAAAGTAACTAATCAGATTGCATATTATTTAATCTCTCTTATTGAAGACAGGAAATTATTAATGTTATCATTTTGTTGGATGGGTTAAAAGCCCCTGGGCTTGATGGATAAAATGTTTTCTTCTTTAAAAAACCATAGGATGTGGTAGCTGAAATGTTCTTCGAAGCAACTCATGAATTCTTTAAAACTAGTAAGTTGTTGAAAGAGATCAATAAAACATTCATATCCTTGATTCTTAAGTTGTCTAATCCTGTTTCATTCAATGACTATATACCAATATCTTGCACTAATTTTCTTTATAACATCATCTCAAAAATTATTGTTGTAAGATTGAAGAAGGCATTTAACACTCTCATAAACAATAACTAAAGAGCTTTCATCAAAGATAGACAAATTAGTGACAATATTTTTTTTGTATAGGAGCTCCTTAAAGGATATTCAAAAAGTTCTACACTTGCTAAAAAAAAGTGGATTTTAACAAAGCTTTTGATTGCATCAATTGAGATTTCTTATTTCACTTGTCGAAAGTATTTGGATTCCCTGATCAGTTTTGTTAGATAAAGGAATGTGTAAAATACTACTTCTTATGGTGTCTTGGTGAATGGCAGTCCCTCTAAGCTTTTTAAAGGAGCTAAAGGGATAAAACACGGAGATCCCTTGTCTCCATATCTTTTCATATTATGTATGGAAGCATTATCACTAATGATCAAGCATAATACCATTATGAATCCTGATTTTAGATTCCGTTTCAAACGTAAAAAAAGTCTCCTTAACTAAAATTTATGTTTTGTAGATGATCTACTTTTATTTTGCAAAGCTCATCCAGCTTCTATCCAGATTTTAATGGATTCTCTTTAGCTTTTCAAAACTCTCTCAGGGATAGAAATGAATCTTAATAAAAGTCATTTCTTGATTTCCGTAGCTGCCTCGGGTATGGAATCATGTATTTCTAAAATTGTAGATATGAGTAAGAAGTTTCCACCTTTGATGTATCTTGGTTTGCCTATCTCCACTAAAAGATTGAGATTTTCTAAATTTATTCCTTTGCTTGATAAGGTTTAGAAAAGAGTTTCATCATGGGTTAACAAATCACTTTCATATTCTAGAAATTTTCAATTAATCAAGTCAATTCTCTTTCCTTACGCTATTATTAGAGTTCTTATATGTTTCTTTCTAAAAAGCTCATTAAATTGCTAGAAAGAATGTTTGGAAAGTTTCTTTGGAGTCACCAAGATGGATTGGTGGGGCTTACTAAGGTTAAATGGTCAGACATTTATTCTCCTAAAGAATAAGGTAGGGTAGGAATCAATGACATCAAGGCTACCAATACAACATTGATTTTAAAAAGGCTATAGCAAATCATTAAGGATAAAACCTCACTTTGGATGAGATGGTTGCATATTTACTTCTTGAAAGGTAAGAGCATAAATGAAGTGCAAAATAGCCAATCACACTAATGGTTTTTGGCACAACTAATGCAACTCAGAGATCATATTAGAGCTAATATCTTTTGCAAAGTAGGAAATGGTGAGAAATATTCAATTTGGTATGATAGTTGGACTAGTTTTGGTCAGTTAATCAATATAATTGTTACCTCAATAGTTAGCTCTCTTAGTTCCTTGGATGAGAAAGTCTCCAAACTGATTCAGAACAATAAGTGGGTTTTTCCTCAAATTTTACTAAGGTATAGACCTAATTACCTACTAGATATACATAACTCTAATTACTTCCTTTAGAAAGGGAAACCTATTGTCAACAATTTCAGCAAGCAAATCGGTAACCTTATACAACATCCAAGTATTAAGGTCTATTGGAACAAAATTGTTTGGAATAATTAATTGATTCCTATAAACTCATTTTAATTATGAAAAGCAGACTTAGTATAATGAATAGGTTGCATTTATTGGATGTAGATAAGACTTGCATATTATTCAGGGATGGTGTTGAATCTAGTCGCCAATTGTTTTTTAAATGTTCCTATGTTTCTTATGTTCGGAAAGAGGTCAAAAGATGCTTCCAATGGGACCTTATAGGTAATTCTTTACCTGATGTCATTCAATGGTTAATGGATAAGCTGAAGAACAATTATGATTCCTTGAAGATCTTTTTCTTTGATTTAGGGTCCTTTATACAAGGGATATGGAAGGAAAGGAACAATAGGAGATTTAAAAACAAGTTTGCAATAGAGAAGGAGATTAACTTTGATCCTACTAAGTATCATGGATACCCTCTATATGAGATATAGTTAATCAATTCTGAGGTAGTTTAGTTGCTAGCTTCTTGTCATCTTTATTTTTTTTTGTAATTTTAGTAGAAAGATATCAAATCTTATTTTTAAGGTTTAGGATTTTCCTTTTGGACTATTTTTGGTTTTTTTACAATATTATTTCTTTAATTTTTCAAAAACCATAAAAGGAAGACTAATGCCTCTACATAAGTGGACTAAGTCAATCTAATGTTGTTTCTAAGTAAAAGAGTTATTAGAGGAATAAATGTAGGTGATACAAAAAGAGCTACCAAAGTCAAGGTAGAAAAATTAAAAATAATTATACTATTTTGACATCGAGAACTGAAGTAGAAAAATTATCAAGGTTATAGAGGATCAGAATGTGACCATCATATTGATTATTAAGATTGTTTATGAATACCCAACTATAGATAAGGGAGGTACAAGCATATATGTTATGGGATCTTATTCTTGTTTTAAGTAAACCAACAGTCACACATTTGGAAAAAGAAAAAGTAGTATATGATTGCTAACTACTTTAAAAGGTTGTTTAGGCCCTTAATATTCTACATAAAAATCATTAGTAAGATTGAGTAGTCTATTCAAGAGAACATTTTTTCTTAAGCATCCTAACTACTTTTTTCCTTATAGTATTAGGAGATAAGCAACTAAGGAAGAGTCAGGCATCAATAAACTAGTTATAATCTGAATATTATTAATATAATAATAAGAGGTAGGAGTAGAAGACTCTAAACTTCAAACAATAAAATCTTTATTACCTATTGGCTCATAAGAGGCAGCTAATTAACCCAGATCATGGGACTACTTCTTTTTACCATAGATCTCTTGGTTACCAGAAGGAGTAACTAAAGGCTTTGAAGTTGTCAAAAGTTCTTTAAAAGACCTTATTAAGAATTTCTTCCGAGTAGGTACCCAGGCTTTTGATTCTCATTTAAAATGATTCTTCGATTGGTAGCTTAAAATGACTTAATAAGGAACAAAAACATCAAACTTATTCAATGTTAGAACTTCAATTTTTAAAGGTAATTCTTTTATTAGATTAACCTCTATACATATCCTTGCAAATATAATTTTTTCATGGATTTAGTGTTTTCATCCAAAAAATCAGTTTGTCTTTGGCACTAACTAGGTGAATTAACTGCTTTGTACTATAATATTCACGCAGTATGCTTTGGAAGCTGATCCAAAGAGGGCCTCTTTTAGATTACCATTATCCAGCTCATTGTCTACTTTTCATTTCCTTGAGAACAAAGGTTTTTAATCAATATGCCAAACACCATTCTCTCATACCTTGGAAAAACTAAATTAGATGATAAACATGTTAATAAAAGGAAAAATTAACTACTGCAAATTTAATCTAAACAAGGTCTTTATAAATAACCATATAAATAAATATGATTCATTTATAAGGACCTTGTCTAGATTAAACTTGAGCTTGTTGATTTTGCCTACTTTTGGAATAGGGGAAAGGGAAATCCTTTTTAAAAATTCCATAAGAGTGTTAGACTACTTGGTTACTCTAGGTTTTAGAGCATCTAGAGGAGGGGAGACAACTAAAATACCATAAGATGAAATGAGGAAGGCATAACATAGCGGAAAGTAAATGAAGCATGGTCCTTCACAACCATAGACCATGATCAAACGTGATAAGGAGTGGGAGGGAGGAAGGGTTAGGGAAATAACGAGGAGGGATTAAGACTAAGAAAGAGGTTGAAGTGGACTAAGCCAATTTATGATTGAAACCTTAGACGAGGAGGGAGAAATGGGCTATAAAAGACATGAAAAAGAAATTGAGACTAAAGGATAAGTTAATGATAGAAGTTCACCAATACCAAAAAGAGAAGTGCAAAGAGACCAATTACTATTAAGAAAGAGGCATGAGATGGTTACAAGGAAATCATTAATATGCTAAAAAGGAAAGAAAATTATATAAAAGAGAGGTGGAAAAAGATCCTACACAAAAAGGTAGTCTTAAAAAGAAAAAAATCTATGATATGGTTAACATAGGAAAAGTAATTACTATAAGACGTTAATTACATATTTTCTCTTTTCTTGTAACCCATTCATGATCTAACCAAATTACCATGTAGTCTACAATTTATAATAAAGCCTATATGTTTTTCTTTTCAAAAGCCTAACATATAGATACGTATATTTAAAAATTGTTTAAAACATATTATTATTTGTCGAATAATTTTATATAACATCAATACTTTGATATCATACTTCAACTTTTCTAATATCACTAGTTAGTTGTGTTCTGTCAAAAAAAAGGTAAAAAAGTTTATTATTACTAATAAAATATTTTTGTTAATTAATAAACCACATTAACTTTTAAGATTAAATTTAATTCACAAAAGATTAAGCATAATAAAATATGAAATTTCCCATAAAAATATATATGAACTTCACTATAATGCAAATTGGAATAATAGGTTAATAATAAATTTTATGTAATATAAAAATATTCAACCATTGGACCTAATGACCTAATTGGAGAATATTTTAAAATATCTCTTTTTAGGGTACAAATTTTTATAAAATATTTTTTATTTTTAATGAATTAGGCAAATGAGTTTTCACAAATAAATTTAATATTTATAAAATAAATAAAATAAAATTCAATTTATGTTTAAACTGATCTCTTAATATAAGCCTCTTTGGATCTAACTTTATGTATTTTGTTTTCGTATCTCGCTTAAAGTTCCCTCACTTCTTCTTGTATACTTTACTTGAAATAATAAGGTAGTATATACCAATAAATAAATAAATAGAAGAAAAATATTATCTCAGTATCTCTACATGCAAAAATATTTATTACTCGTACTTATTCGATAGTACACTCTTCTCTATAACAATTCCCGATAGACTAGCATACTATAAAAATATCTATAATTTATTACAATTAAGTTTAACAAACAAAGATGATGAATATCACTCTTCTATTTGTCTTTGTACTTTGAGCTTTTCAATGAATCCTTTTATTTAAATTTTTTAAAAGAAAAGGTAACGACTGGCACACTTAATTACCTATTTTTGTTAAAGGTAAATGTCAGATGAAACGTTCAGCCTAACAGATTAATATATGTTCATTATTACATAAGATGATCATCTTACCAACGAAATTTTTACGATTTTTGTTGGTAATTTTCATCGCTAAACAACTTTTTTCTTATAGTGTGATGTGTCTCCGTGAACAAAATAGTACTTACCCTTTCTAACACCAAATGATATATCCCAACAAAACATTATGACTATGTTTCAAAGTCTACAATATCATTATGAATGTATATTCAAACATATTAAAACATATGTGAATGTTTAGTATTTTTGGATAGGTTCAAAAGTCCCCTCATCACAAATCCTATTTACTCACTCTACAGCTCTAAGAATGAGACAAGAAACTATCTATTTTTCCAATGTAAATACCTAAAGAGCTTTAGAGGAAATTTTAAGAGCTCTGTAACAATTATTGCACTAAGGAAGATCGGAAAGGAATAGAAGCTTAATTAGGCTTCAAACAGACAACATTTGCCAAAAGAAAGCTATGGTTGCGTTTGAATCTGCAGTGCGGTTGAAATAAGTACTTATTTACTCCAGTTTTTAAACACGGTCACATGTTTGAATCTGCGGTAAACAACTGGAAGTTAGAGAAAAATGCGGTGCCACCGCAGAAATCAATAAGCAAAAAGAGGGCTGCGGTAAGAAACTGCTTCTGCGGTAGAAATTTTTCTTTCCATTAATAACCTTTACTACAAGTATTATTTCCATTATACTCTTAATTAATATGACTAATAATATATTTTTATGAAATATTTTATTTACTAAATTTCTTTTATTTATATTTTATTATTTTAATTTAATATTTTCTTATTTATAATTTTAAATTTATATGATTAATAATATATTTTTTAATTATTTATATAACAATTAATAGTTTATTAAATCAATGGGCTTTTTAGTCATTTTATCTCTTTTAAGCAATCGCAACCGCACTTGCCAAACAACTATTTTCATGTTTCAGCAACTACCAAAATAGCAATCTCAAATACATAAGTACTTATAAGAATAAATACTTATTGTTTCAAAAAGTTGTCAAATGCTACCGTTCCTTCAAACCAAGCCTATATCCTCTTTAATGTGATTTTGAGCTATGGAGTTTATGCAATTGGGAAATTACCAAAAACAAAAAAGAAAAGAAAGAAAGAATCTTCGAAAATAATGGTCAAGATACTTCAAACACATCGGCCTAGACAACAGTCACTGGAATTAAAATAGGGCTAACAGATGGTGCATAGAGGGTGGTTAAGTTGTCAGCAGCTGCAGAGGAACATAGCAAGCGGATGGTAATGCCATAACTCATGGTAAAGCTTGATTGGTAAAGCCAGAGCTAAGTTAGAAGGACAAAATTAAACTTAAAGATTGATTGCAGATATCCAGCTTTGAATTTGGCTTTTAGGAAAAGTTGAATTTGTTGCAATTCCTCCTGAAAACTATTTCACTAATATTTTTAATTTATTAAAAATAATAAAAAGTTAAATTATATACGAAAGAACCAATCGGTAACTGAGGATGAACTTAGTGATACAAGCAAAAGATTGGTAGCAATATGACATTTCACAATTTGTATTGAATAAGAATATGAGTTGACTCTAATTCTGATGCACGACTTTCATGCGTCAATTAGATACTTTATTTGAACTTCCAAAGTAGGTAGTAATAATTTGTAGGAACTGCATGGAGTTAAGGTTTTCATCTCTTCTGAAAGTTGAAAGCCTTGATTGAGAAGGCGAAGACGAATGCACAGAGCAAACATATACCGATATGTACTGCTGCAACAACTCCAAGAAAATCATGTCGAAACCCGAAATAGTTCCTTAAGAATACTTCAACTGTTTCACCAGTTTCAAGTGTTTTGTGCACGTCTCCAAACTGTGAAGTAGCTAATCCATACAGTGTCCAAGCCATAGGATCAGCCCAGTAGTACCATTTCCACCACACAGGAATTCTCTGTCACAACAAACAAAAGGTTCCTTCTCCTTTTACGACGGTGCATCTTCAACTTCATAATTTGAAAAAACAGGTTAAAGATTAGAGAGAGTTTTACCGGATAAGGAACGACGAATCCTGAGAAAAGGTTCCAAATGTTGACAAATGCAGTTGCAACTATAGAAGCAACGCTGTGGTTGGGTGTCACAGTTACGGACATCATCCCAAACATTATGAAGAATGAAAGGCTGCAGAAAGTGAAGAAGATGTACCAAAGAAACTTGGCAGCTGTCCATTCGAACTCGATCATGGCATAAACTATAATCCCATATATAAGAGTCTGCACTAGTATGTATGGCAGTTCAATCATCAGCTGCAAGGCACGAGTAAGGTGATTACGTTCCCGAGGAATCTTTCCATTTTATATTCCCAGATTCAAACGTTTGTGCGGGATTAACTGGGTGGTGGTGATGACGATGAAGTATTCGACGTTCCTTTTTTTTTAATGTTTTATTCGCGTAGTACATGTTACGAGAAATAGGGTTCTTTACACTTAAGCAATAAACATACTTGTCCAAAGGCATAGGGAAGTGCAGAATACATTCCCGCGGCTCTTTCTCTGTAAAAGACAATCCTCTCAATGGCTACAACAGGCTGCACTGCTGTACAGTTTTGAAATCCTAGGAAAAGAACAGCAGCATACATAGAACCCATTGCATTGAAGATGTCTTGAGAGTTGCTCCTGAAATTTTAAATCATATGTCAAATATCAATCCTCTTAACTAAATGCTTCATTTCTCATTACCTTTCGTTGCCTAGACTCCAGAATATTGTTCCAAACATCAATCCTAGGAATGTTGTGAATAATAGTCTCACTGCAGTGTATGATGTGTTTCGCCAATAGGACCAGTGCTGCTTCCATAGGCATGCCATACATTGGGCTAAGAAGGACTGAGAATATTGAGTTGGGAAGTATAGATCTTTTGAACCTGGTGGGGGTACGCTTAGTTCCTTGATCAAGGCCTTATTATTCCTGCATTAGTTTACCATACAGTGATTAAAGCTTTCTGTGATCAGTTATGACGCTAAAGTCCATAAAGACTACTCACATGAAATTGAACTCTTTTAACATGTCTCATTTTTTATATCTGTCCAGGAAAGCTTTTGCTTTTGTCATCTAATATTAAAGTTGTCACCTGTGTAACTCGGAGGTCTTGAATATATTGGAGAAGTCAACCCCAAGAGCTTCTTCTTGAGCTGGCGAAGTAATCTCCAACATCCACGTCGCAGGGTTGCAACCTTTTTTAATTTTCGGGACTCCCTCGATTCCCTTGATAGTTTAGAACGTCCCAGAGTTAGCCAAAAAGTAAAAGACAGAAGAGGCTTAAATATCATTAAGTACTCTTGCATCACCTCAAAGTAATTGATCAGATGACAGCCATAGCGACCTATTTGACCAAAATAAATTTCTTCGCCTCCCCTTTTCATCAGAAGTAACTGAAATAGAATCCCAGATGGTATATTAAGCCTGAGAAATGATCAGGAGTGTCAAAAAGAATTTAAATAAGAAAATAGTATCACCTCATCAAATGCATCAAATATGTCAATGCTTGGCTGGTGTATCGTGCACACCACAGTTCGTCCAGTGTCTACCGTGTTGCGAACCGTTCTCATGACAATGGCTGCCGCCCTGGCATCAAGGCCAGAGGTTGGCTCATCCATGAAAATTATAGATGGGTTAGCCACAAGCTCAACTGCGATTGTCAGCCTCTTACGCTGCTCAATTGAGAGGCCATTGACACCAGGCAATCCAACCAGTGCGTGTCTTAAGCTGATCAGCTCAACAAGCTCCATCACTTCTTCTATAAACATCTGCACGCATCAATTTTAATTCACTCTTAATTACTTGATTTTGATGCATTAGACAAAGTTATTTGAGTAAATTGATTTGTGTTCCCAAAACAAAGCAAAACAAGAGAATGAAATTTACCTCTCTTGTATCGGAATTAACCTCCGGGGGTAGTCTTAGCCACGCAGAAAAGAGCAATGACTCATAGACTGTAACATGAGGGGAGTGGATATCGGTTTGTTCACAGTATCCAGAGATGCGAGCAAAAGTTCCTTGGTTTTTTGGGTACCCAGATATGGAAATATTTCCATCAATATAACCACCTTGTTTTCTTCCAGCCAAAACATCCATTATCGTTGTTTTCCCAGCACCACTTACACCCATGAGAGCTGTCAGAACTCCTGGCCTAAAAGCACCACTTACACCCTTCAGAAGTTGTAGACGATCCTCAAGAACACCTTCAACTTTCATTTCCTGCGATCCATATATTTCGTTAGGCGTAAAAGAGAACGCGTCGGGTTTGGCACAGCAATCAGTTCAGAGTACCTGTGGCATGTCTACAGCATACTTTATATCATTGAAGACGATGGAGTGTGGCTGAAATGGAAGGACCGTCCCCCATTTCGTGTTCTGATTGTTCTTAGTCACCCTTGCAGGTGGATTTCTGGGTGTGACATTTCTTTTGCTTTCCCTTGCTCTTCCTGCATTAATTGTATAATTATTGGTCAAGACAGAAAGGATGCATAAATGTTAGAATCCTATTAGTTTAACCCACCTGAATTTTTGTTTCCGGTTGTCGGTGAATCGGTGTGCTCCCCATTTCTGTCAGCATTTTTCTCAGCCATGGCCTCTTTAGACAACATTGCTTGAGGCTTTCCAAATGCTGCAGTCAATCAATTGCCTGTAAGTTGGTAATAACTACAGAACCCATAATCTCTACAAGGATACTTACCATTGAGGTATTTTAGAGCCAAAATGTACAGGAAATTGGATATAAACATATATCCAATCAAAGCTGCTACTGCAAGCCAATACCAATAAGCTTCAGGAAATAATCCTCTAGATTTCAAAACCGTAACTCCCAATGACTCTGTAGAATTAGGAGGGACCTGCACCAATTTGTTTCATGGACTAATCTTTCTCTATTAACTCTCAATATAAACTTTTCTTTTCTTACTAATATTTAAGATGATATAATCTTACATGTCTCCAGCTCCATCCAAGAAATTCATTTACTGATACACCATTTTGTACATACATCAGTGGGGAGATCCAGTAACCCCATATCCACCATTTCTTCAGATTCTCTGATGCAATAAAGTGTGCATTTAATTTCACTAAGCGGGAACAAATAAATTTTTAATAGTTGAGATATATAACGTTTGATGCTGAAGTGGGGAAAATGCAGGACAACTGAATAATTGACCTCTTGATATGATGAATCCTCCAAGAATTAGTACTAAAAGTAATGAGAACGATCCAAGAGTGTTAGCGACAATCATATTCCTTCCTAATGCAGCTATCATTCGGAATACTCCCGATGCCATCTGGCTATTGCACACAAGTATCAAATAGTGCTTGAAAAACCTGCCAACAAGAATTCGATCAAATTTTGGAGCCTGCAATCCATCCATTTGCAGAAAGTTACTCACAGGTTCTGTTTCCCACCTTCCAGCATTTGATTCAAAGCCTATAACATAGTAAGTCATAATCACCCATACAGCAATTTCAAAAAAAGTGATTGGAATCTTGAGAATCCATGTAGGCAGAGCATATGCCCATGAAGGATATAAGAGAAAGTCCCTCTGCTTGTAGAACACTGGAAGTTTCATGACAGACATCGCAAGCTCTGAGTAACCATTGAACGTACTGACGATAACTCCATAGAAAAGAGCACCCAGGTACACGCTACCATCTGTTATTGTGTCATGATGCATATTCGTTCTCAGAAATAGAGTTGCTGTTATGAAAGCGAGAGTAATAAGCTGAAAATGGACACAAATAAAGCGTCAGTTAACCTTTGAGAATGAGGATGATGCTATTCTTGCTTCTAATCATTCACAGCTCTTTGGCAATTATGGATGAACTCGTAGTTTTCAATTAGTTTTGGAGAGAAAAAATATATAGGATGTTAATGTCATTTCCTGACAGTTCATTCTAGCATCACTTTTCTATAACATAAAATGTATAAACAAAGAGAGCAGAACCTGGATTAGTTTGAATATGTAGACAAATGAGTTCCTCTTCATGAGTAAAAATTCTCTTGCCATGCAAGCTTTGAGGAGTTCCTTTTGGCTGACGCCGTACTTTTTGGTTGTTAGAGCAGCAGGGTGCCCTTTGGATTTGTCAAATGGTGTGGCAAGTTCATCTCCTAGTCTTCGACCGGTGTCAAATGACTGAAATGATTCAGCGAATTCCTTCACTGAAACAAAGCTATAAGGCTGGTTGTTCCGAGCCCAATATTGTTCTTGATCTTTTATTGATGTCACCTGTTGCATCCCAGCAATATAAAGTTTTTATCTCCGAGTGTATATAAGACATGTACTGTAGTATAGATTGGACTTGCCTCTTGTAAGAAGTCAGCGACTCCTTTTCTCTCAGGGCATTTGAAACCCATGAACTCAAAGAACTCGAGCACATTTTCGCGTGGACCTTGATACACAATGCGTCCATCCGACAGCAAGATTAAATCATCAAACAGTTGAAAAGTTTCAGGTGGAGGCTGCAGTAAAGAGATTAGGGCAGTTCCATTGAGAAGATGGATCGTTTGCTTTAGTGAGTTAACTATTTGGAATGTTGTTGAAGTGTCCAATCCAGTTGATATCTCATCCATGAAAAGTACCCGTGTCGGTCCGACCAGCATTTCCCCTATATTGGGTAATAAGCCAGAATATACTCAGGTTGTAAGGACATCAATTCGTCATTTATGAAACTAGGACAGGATTAAAAGGCAGTCCACTGAGTTGCATAACTGGCAAACATTTTCATGTGTTTTACCTGTTGTAACACGCTTCTTTTGTCCGCCAGAGACACCACGGATCAACTCATCTCCCACTAATGTATCAGCACATAGTTCAAGTCCTAATATCTGTGTATGGTATATTGATCAATTTTTCTAATTTGATCTGCAAATAATTTCACCTCCAAACTAATTGGACTTTGAATTGTTACCTTGAGAATATAATCCGTGTCTACCCTGGTTCCCTGCCCTACTAATGCCGCAGACTGTACAATGCAAGTATTTGAATTCAATTCTAATTCATACAACTCTTTAACAGACAATTCGGAAATTTTCGAATTGGATTCATTGACGAATTAGATTCAATTACATTTGTGAAATTGAATTAAATTCAATTTACACTGTTTGGAATAAATCTATAAATATTATAATTGAATTTAATTATATTGATTGGAACACAATAAAAATGAATTCAACTACTTTATATGACTTTTTTATCCTTAACTAAAAATAGTATATAATCAATTTGTGTGTGTTTTGTAGTAATTTGTATATTTATGATTTATATATTTAGAAAAAGAATTTTTTAATGTTTTAAAAAAATTGACTCTTCAATTCAGAATTCAATTTACATCATTTAAGATGTGAATTGAATTTATAAAAAAAATGAGATTCAATTACGTAATTAAATTCAAGTCATCTCTTTTTCAACATTCCAAACGTATGTATTGAATTCAATTACATAAAATTAATGAATTGAATTCCAATTCATTGGTTTCCAAACGGCTTATAAAGTTTTCAATTTTTTAATAGATTTGTCTTCCCATTTTCTCAAGCTTTTCTCACCTTCATATAGATATCAATATCAGGATCTGGTTTGATATTTGCGGCCTTCTCCCTTCTCGCTAGCTCTTTCAACATATCTGCAGGGTTTGGAATTCCAACAGCAATTCGTAGATTTCATTACCATATGCTAATGACAAAACACATCAAACCGTTGATATCTTACTAACCATAACGGCTTCCAACCCCTTGGCATCTTGCAGAAAAAGCCAGGGTTTCTCTTACAGTCATTTCTCCTATGTGGAGGTCATATTGACTAATATAAGCTGAGGACCTTTGTGGCACAAACTCTTCCATTGAATGTCCGTTATACGTAACACTTCCTGAAAACTGAATTTCGCAATTGCCATTAGAAGACCATAAGGCAAGGGAATTGACAAAACGATTACCATGTTTATCATTGAATCTATATCCTTACTTTCAGATCTTTGCTCAATTTTCCAGAAAGAGCCAACAGCAATGTTGTCTTCCCTGAGCTTGGAGGACCTAGAAGTAGAGTCATTCTGCGATATGTGGCTTAATTCAATGAGGAATGAATCCTTGGTAAAATCCATTGTGCACAATGATACTACTTACCTTTTCGGCTTGATGATTCCACTGACATCATGGAGAACTGGAAATGGCTGCTTTCTATTTGGAATTATGTGAAGATTATTTAAGAACCCCTACGAAATCAGACAGAAAACACTGAACTGAGCACTGTGTTTTGACTCTGTAACAGAGATTTGATCCTGCAAGTTGTACCTCGAACATGTTAACCGAGAAGTTGAAAATTGTGGGTAAAGCTCTGCTTCCAACATGGGCTTCAGCTTCGACATTTAGATGCTCGAAACGAACTTCAATTGAGGGCATTTCAAGTCCAACTCTGTGTAGTGAGTTTTAAAGGAAAAATACACGAAAACCATAAAATCTCAGACGCACAAATTGCTAAATGGAACAGAACTTAATATTTACTTTTGAAGTTGCATGTAGACGTACCTTTCAATGCGTTGCCTGATTTTTAGCAGGAACTTTTCATTATCTTCCTCTGCAATTCTAACAAGCCTTTCAAGCAAATTTCTTCTTTCTATCAATCCAAATCTCTGTATGTCAACCTCCCTGGATTGTCCCTCTTGTTCACTGAGTATGCCTCTCCTTATGCGTAAATACGTTGGCAGTTTCTCCAAAGCTGCCCATCTAAGAGCTTCTTCATCATCTTTATTACGAGAAGAACTTGGAAAAACATCCACGGTACTATTCCTCCATAAGTTAGAGCTGCTTTTACGTGCACTGACTACTCCAATCAAATCACCACCACGCTCCATCCTTCACCAAGCCAATGCTACGTAATATGTATATATATATACAACATTCAGGAAATGGATGTGAAAAGAACAGAAAATATGAACAACGATAACAAGCCCGCCCGCAAATATTCCATGCGAGGAAAGTTCAGTTAATGGGTTTTTAAGCTGAAGTAGCTCATTGGATAGCGTGAACCCATCTCGGTCTCTATTATTAAACGGATACAGAGAGAACTAAAGTTATGGTTTCCACGAAGACATCAACAATGTTTCAAAGCTTGTAATGGGAGGATCATTGGGAAGCTGGCGGTTTGAAGGAAATGGGCGTCCGAGAAGCTGCTTATATACATAAAGAATGAGGCGCATATTGCTGTAAAAGTTGGAGAACAATAAAGGGTCTAACTCTACGATGCAGATGACGTAACGACAAATACGAGATAGCGAGCACATCAGGAACTCACGAGTTCGATTCACAAAAAAACGGAGAAATGAAAAAAAATTTCTGTTGATCTTTCAGCTCTTTGGGTAAAGTTCTTTGATCGAATCAATTACAGACATATCGCTTTTAGTGGTAGTGTAAGAGTTGAAGCTATTAAGAAACCTGAAGGTTGTTGGGAATTTGATGCTGAACAATGCCAGCAATCAATCAACAATTGACTAATTAAATACATGACAACTCTTTATATACTGAAGTGTATAAACTTCGTAAAAACCCGAAGAATTTTAAGATTTTAGATTTAGATTTTCTAGGATTGGATGGAGTCTTAGGAATTTAAAATCAGTACGGCTAAGCTAGGATAATTAACGTAATCCAAAAGAAAAAAAGAAGGGGCGAGGGAAATTATGCATTAGATGTCATGGTTGCTTAAGTTACTGAGGATTCTAGCGATGAGTTATTAATATTTACTTGTATTAGTTAAATATTTATTAATTAATTCTTTATAATAATAAATTTTTATAAAATAATAATTAATTATTTATAAAGTATAAAAAAATTAATTATTTAAATTCTTTATATTATAATTAATAATAATTAATTATTTAAGTTTAAATTCAACTTAAGTGGATTTTTTTTCTAGAAGAAATAAGATAGGCATAGTGGTTCTCCAACGAAATATTAGGCATGCTAAAAAAGTTTCTTAAACAAGCCATAAATTTCGCACCTAATACTTAGTTTAGTGTTTGTTTTATTAGGTTCAAAGTTTAGCTAGACCTTTTTTATTCATTTTATATCCTGATTCAAAAGGAAAAAAATCCGTAAGATTAATTAATACGTTGAATCTAAATCTGAAAAAGTTTTTATAAAATGCGTTGCTTTGCAAGATCATCAATTGCTCAATCAATTTTTTTTGAAAGACTAAAAAAGATATTTCTATTTTCTTATATTATATTACTATATGGTCAAACTATTATTCTTTTTTTCATTTCATTGATTTTCCTTTTTCGATGGATGCCAAGATTCATATTGAAAATAATCAGAAATCCAGCAATTATAGTCTTACAAATAAAGGTTAACTTTCCACTATTTCACTTAACTTTCGACTATTTCAGATTGAGTAGAATCAACACAAATATTTATACATTGGATTTTCCTATTATTCCTATTATATTATTAATATATTATAAATTATATATTATATTTATTATATATAATATTCTATATATAATATCTATATATGTATTT
>JAOQMS010000001.1:9459589-9472364 GCA_027563885.1 Erythroxylum longipes | reverse complement strand
TCAGACGAATCCAGATCTTCCCATGTTGCCATCATGCCTTTTTTGTTTCCTTGATTCTTCTTTTGTTTTCTTTTGAGCAAGGGGCATTCAGACTTGTAATGTCCCGGTTTATTGCACACATAGCAGACGATAGAGCTTTTCTTATTCTTCAAGTCGTCTTTGCTAGTCTTTTTTAAAGAGAAATCTTTATTTCTTTTATTTTATTTTTCCACATCCTTCTAATCTTTCTTGAAACGAAAGATAGTTTGTCTTCATCTTCACTTGAATCTTGATCAGATTCACTGGTATCGTCATTCTTGATTTCTTCAATCTTTAATGCTTTTGAAGACGAGCTTCTATTTTTCTGCATTTTTTAATTCTTCTGACCAGCCTTCAATGTAATAGATTTGTCCCTTCTAGATTTATCTTCTGCGTCAAGCTCTACTTCATGGATTTTCAGTGAACTAAGCAATTCATCTAGCTTAAGCTTGCTTAAATCCTTGGCCTGTTGTATTGCTGTTACTTTGGGTCTCCATCTTTTTGGAAGACTTCTAAGGATCTTTCTGATATGATCTTGACTATCATAGATTCTCCCCAGTGCTTTAAGTCCATTAATGATTTTTTGAAATTGCCCAAACATTTGATCAATAGACTCATCATCTTTCATCTTGAACAGCTCATACTGATGAAAAAGAATACCAATCTTGGATTCTTTCACCTGGTTTGTGTCTTCATGTGCAATGGCTAATTTGTCCCAAATTTCCTTTGTAGATTCGCATCCATGAACCTTATCAGATTCACTTCTGCTTAATACACAACTTAAAAAGAACTTGGCCTTTGAATTTAATTGAACATGAGCTTTCTGACCAACTAACCACTCATCACGAGAAATACTTTTCCCTTCATAGTCTGTTAGAATATATAGATCACTTTCAATGATATCCCAAAGATCAATGTGTGTGGATTCTATGAAGAGCTGCATTCCGTCCTTCCAATAATGATAATCTTCACCATTGAATGCAGGAGGTCTTGTGATTGAGGCACCTGCAGCTATAAAAACATGTGATTCCGCTATGGATCTTTGTCCTCACTTTGTAACAGTGTTTCTTGGAAACTTCGCTCTGATACCAACTGAAGTAAATCACTTGTTATTATAGAAATCATGTAATATGTAATAATACACAAGAAGGGGGTTGAATTTCTCTCTTCGATTCATTTTTTATATTATCTCAAAACATATACTATACTAAATTTTATCCTTTCTATTGAAATGAAAACGCGAATATGAATTTTTAGTGACAAAAGCGAAAATCCTAGGGCAAAATGAAACCATTAACTATTGACTATGAAATCCTAGTAACGTGGTTGATTTTGTTTTCTTATGGGCGAACGATGGGAATTGAACCCGCACATCGTGGATTCACAATCCACTACCTTGATCCAATTACTTACATCCGCTTCTAATACTTTAATTACAAATTAAAAAATATACAAATTACAAAGAGGTTCTAGCATTTCTCATTCAAAATTTTCTTTCTTATTTCTTTTTTCTTATAAGAATAAGATAAGAAAGAGACACAAAAAAGGAAAGATTTCTATTTGGTTTGTTGAAGTAAATAAAAAAATTATGTAATGTTATGTAGAACGTGGGTCTCCAAAACCCAATGTCGTAGGTTCAAATCCTATACAGGATGACTCTATTCATATTTTGTTAAGTCGAAAAATTATACAGAAAAAATGGAACAGCAATTTCAGTTTCCCCTACTATAGATTAAAGAAGAGAGGAGGTAAAAAAAAGAAGGCATTAATTAATCATTAATCAAAGGTCCAACTGATCACCACGTTTGTATTGTAAATATGTAGTTACGAATAATCCGGCCAAAGTAATAGGAATTAGACCTAAGACGATTCCAAATAGAGAAACTTCAATCATTTCTTTTTGTTTAAAAATGAAAAAGAGATGGAATATATATCCTTAACTATTAATCCATATTTCCCAGAAATCTCAATAACCAAAAATTTAAAATTGATATGGTAAGGAACTAGAAAAGATAATAGCTTGAATACTGCAAAAAATCTCTTTTTTTAAGAATTGTTGTTCATTTCAATTAATTTCAAATAAGTCCTATCTTGGTCAAACCAATAAATAGAATTAAGGTTATAGTTAAAGCCGATAGTAGAAAACCGAAATAACTAGTAAAAGTAGGCATGAAGAGGCTAAATTAAATAAACTTTTTTATGTATATGGTGTTGTAAAGAATTTCCCTAAGTTCAATTTTTTTGAAAGATAGGAGGATAAAAAAAAAACAATTGAAAGTTTTTAATTTATCAAATTAACACCTTCCTATATAAAACAAATTGTTTTATTTTTTTTCTAAATATCATTATGAGATCCCACATTTGTTGAAAAGGAGAACGAAGTACGCCTTATAATGGTACAGATATCTCTTCCCCATAGACTTGTTTTTTGGGGTGTGGGAAGAGCAAAACTGTGAGGGCCTTGGCCCGACGGGTAACCCAAAATGAACAATATCTATAGGCAAGCGATCTATACTATTACAAAAGGTATCAAATCCGGTTCCTAACCCATTGTACTAGTGAGGATGTTGGGCCCTAAGGGGGTGGATTGTGAGATTCCACATCGATTGGATAGGAGAACGAAGTACGCCTTATAAGGGTAAGAATACCTCTTTCCCATATATGCATTTTTTCGAGTGCAGGAGAGTAAAACTATGAGAGCCTTGGCCTGATGGGCAACCCAAAGCGAACAATATCTATTAGCAGGTGGTCTAGGCTATTACAAATATTGTGAGATCCCACATCTTTTGGAAAGGAGAATGAAGTACGCCTTTTAAGGGTACGAATACCTCTTCCCCTTAAACGCATTTTCTTGAGTGCAGGAAGAGTAAAACCATGAGGGCCTTGAACTGATGGGCAACCTAAAGTAGAAAATATCTATGGGCTAGTGGTCTGGGCTGATACAAATAGTATCAGAGCTAGTTCCCAACCCGTTGTGCTAGTGAGAATGCTGGGCCCTAAGGGAGGTAGATTGTGAGATCCCACATCGGTTGGAGAGGAGAATGAAATACATCTTATAATGGTACGAATACCTATTCCCCATAGATGCATTTTCTCGAGTATGGGAAGAGCAAAACCATGAGGGCCATGGCTAAGTGGACAACTCAAAGCAGACAATATTCTCGACCCATTATGCCAGCGAGGACATTGGGGCTTAAGTAGGTGGATTGTGAGATCCCACATCAGTTAGAGAGGAGAACAAAATACGCCTTATAAGGGTACGAATACCTCTTCCCCATAGACGCATTTTCCCAGGTGCAAAAAGAACAAAACCGTGAGAACTTTTCCTGATGGGCAACCAAAAGTAGAAAATATCTGTAGGGGGTGGTCTGGGTTATTACAAATGTTATCAGAGCCGGTTCCCGACCTATTGTGCCAGCAAAGACATTGGGCCTTAAAGGGGTGAATTGTGAGATCCCACATCGGTTAGAGAGGAGAACAAAGTATGCCTTATAAGGGTATCGAGACCTCTACCCCATAGACACGTTTCCCTAGGTGTGGAAAGAGCAAAGCCGTGAGGGTCTTGGCTTGATAGGCAACCTAAAGTGGACAATATTTGTAGGTGGGTAGTTTGGGCTATTACACAATTCTTCTTAGAATTGAGTACAAAAGTGAAGCATAGTTTATTTAGGTTAGTCTAGAAGTGGTAACATAAGTATCTAAAGAGAGTTATTTGTAGCTAAAAACCTATAATATTATACAGATCCATAGTTAGTTCATCAAAGCAAGATGAAACAATGAATTGCGTTTTAGGATTGTTTAATTTGAGACCAAATAATTTAGAAAAATAATTCAAAGATTAAATAAGGGTATTGATAAAGAGCTTATCAACAGTATTAAAAAGGATCAAATCATCAACAAATGAGATAATCAAAAGCTTTAAGTTCTTTCATTTGTCTTGATGTCTAAAAGCCATGCCCTATGAAACTTTGTGAGCTATAAGTCTAGTTGAAACCTCAATGTAAATCCTGAAGATACAAGGTGAAGTTGTAGAAAAACATTGGAAGATCCAATAAATAAAAGTTGGAAGAAAAACCAAAGGTTTGCATAGCATGATAGATGAATTTCCTACTAACCGTGTTAAATGCTTTGCAAAAACCAATCTTTAAAGCATTTCTTTCAATTGATTTTTTGTAATAATAAGAATTGGAATAATTCTTAAGCTATCAAGACACCAGTTTTAATACTTTTTCTTGGAATAAATGCATATTGAGAGTGATTAATTAAAAACATAACAAAATTTTCAAATGTTCAACATAAAAAATCCCATAAAATAAAAAACTATAATTACATTAGTTTCATTACTATTTTAGAAAATCGATAGAATATGAAGGATAATTTTTTAAAAATTATTTACATGTATTGTCGTTGATTTATTTATTCCACTTTATAAAGCTCAAAATTTCTTTTTGTGTTGGTACAAACAATAGGAAAACTTATGTCAAGTTATTCACATATTTTAAAGAAAATCCACTTCCATGATTTATGATTAAAATACAAATAGAGTACAATTATGAGTATATATATTATTTGTAAGTTAAAGATATGAATTGTCCCTCATATTTTTTAAAAGTCTTAGTTAAAGTGGTACTAGCAACATCCTAAATCCTAAAAAGTTAAGTTTTTGGAAGATTCTAGTACATGGGTTATCAATTTAATCTATGTAATGTCAAAACTAAGTAACGTAAACCAACCAAATGTTGTTTTAATCTTAAAAATAATTTGTTTAAATATTGATACGGTTTAAATAAACAACTACTATTACCTCTATTACTTCCCCCATTCAGAGTGCAATGATTACTGTTTAATAATATTAAGATGCAAAGTGATATCATAAATAACATAGGGGCTTTCTTAGACCTTTTGTGAATCATTAACATGCAAATTACACATTTAGGAATTATTTTTTGAAGTAACATCCATAAATTGGATTTTTCCTCTCAAGAGAATAGAAAAAAAACAATACTAATAAAGTATTTTCTTCTTTGCTTTTTCTATAAATTAATAATACTTCTATAATAATAAAAACATTTTACAAGTTTAACTTTATAATATCATTTTCATACTATTTAATAATTCATTTAAATAATGGAATTTATCAAGATTTTTCTTCATGATATTTTTATTTTAATTTTTTTCTTCTATACTTAATTTATTTGGAAGTAACATCCATAAACTAGATTTTCCTCTAAAAGAATAGAAGAAAAAAAAGAGAAATCAATACTAATAAAGTATTTTCTTCTCTGCTTTTTCTATAAATTAATAATCTATCTATAGTAATAAAAACATTTTTACAAGTTTAACTTTGTAATGTCATTTTCATACTATTTAATAATTCATTTAAACAATGGAATTTATCAAGATTTTTCTTCATGATATTTTAATTTTAATTTTTTCTTCTATACTTAATTTATTGGGAAGTAACATCCATAAATTGGATTTCCTCCGAAGAAAATAAAAAAAGAGAAATCAGTACTAATAAATTATTTTATTCTCTGTTTTTTTCTATAAATTAATAATACTTCTATAATAATAAAAACATTTTACAATTTTATCTTTGTAATGTCATTTTCATACCTTCCAAATTAATGAATGTCACATATATAAGACTTTATTGTAACTGTTTTTTAATTTTGTTGTATTTTCTTATATGTAGCAATAAATTATTGTTATCGTTACTTTATAATATTATTAAAGGTAATACTTTAAAAACTGTTATGTTATATTAATTTTTGCAACATATTTTTAAACAGTTACAAACATATCGATGCTTAAAAAGTTTTTATCGTAGTGTTTTAGTTTTTTGATCTTATTTTTTTTATTAATTTTAATAAAATATATTATTTGAGTTTTTATTTTTGATTTTAATTTTACTTTTTCCAATTTTATAATATAATTGAACATGTATTTTTCATTATTAATATTAATTACAAATAAGAATTGTGAAAATATAATATAATCAGTTTTATTTAACTTTTTAAAATAATTTAAAATATAATAAAAATAAAAAAATTAATTAAATTATAAATAAAATTAAGTTCAATAATTAAATTTATTTAAATATATTAAATTTTACATATCTAATTGTTTATTTTAATAAAATATAATGAAAATTTACTAATATAAATTTATAATTATATTAAAATTAACAATTAAAAATTAAAAATTAAATAGTTTTCATTTTAAAAAACAAAATAAAATAAAAAAACCAAGTAACCTCTTATTTAGTCTGGGTATGTTTCATCTTGCGACTTAGCCTTAGTTATAGCCTTAGTTAAGCTCACGTATATTTGCTTATAGTATTATTGGTTTGTGCTAATGAAGCTTCTAAAGGCTAGGGTGATAGCTATTTGATATCTCTCTTTCTTTTTATCCTTAATCAAGCCTTTTTTACAAAAATCTTTTGGAGCCTAAAAGATATGACAATGAAATTTTTGTGAGAAATTTTTATTCTCTTGCATTATTCACGTTAAATGCAATATATACATAGTTATAAATTTTTACCTTGTAAATAAAGCTTCAAAATGATATCTAATAATATTTACTTATTTCTAAAATATGTACACGTTGTCTAATACTCTCCCTCAAGTTAAAGCATGAAGATCTCGATTTCCTAACTTGCGAAAGAGATACATGAGGTAAATATATCAACTAATTTATTATACATCTGAACCTGCCCAGTAATAATGTTACCTGCTTGAATTTGATCTTGCACAAAAAGGACCACTATATGTTTAGTATGTTTGTGAAACATCTAGTTAGAAGTGATATAGAGTGCAACCTTGTTATCACAATATAAACAAATAGGTTACAAATGCTCTATGTGTAAAGCTCGTAATAACACCTTAAGCCAAGTAAGTTTATAAGTGGTAGTAGCCATGGAGCGATATTCTGCTTTCAACCGATGACCAAGACACAATTTTCTGTGTAAAGATGGGAGAATGGCCTAACATCACAAAGTAACATGTCAAGGAAAAACGACTTAATAGACAACTTAAAAAATCTGAATAACAATAGGCATTTAATCGGAAATTACTATCTGCCTATAAAAAAAATTCCATATCATGGGTTGCCTTTCAAATGGAGAATGACATTTAGCTTAGCGTTTCAATGCTCCTCACGTGGCTCCTGCATGAACTGTGCTAATATATGCACACAATGGCTCAGTTCAAGATGAGTAACAGTAAGATAAACTAAATGACCCACGAAATGTCAATATCGATCAGGATTTTTAAGCAAGACCCTATTAGTAAGTGCCAATTTATGATTATGCTTAATATAAAACCTAAAAAGTTTAGCAATAAGCCTATCTCAATAATAATATCAAGTCCATACTGTCTTTGGTGTAGGAAAATGCCTTGGGGACTCTTAGCCACTTTAATACTAAGGAAATACTTTAACACTCTGAGATCTTTCATTTTAAAAAAAGTACTCAAATAGGACTTAGATCAGGTCAATCCCTCATTATTTCCTATAACAATTAGTTCATTAATGTACACTAGTACACATAGAGTGATATCCACTTTCTAATTCATAAAAAGAGTGTAGAAAAAAAACATAGGTTTTTAAAGCACCTACAAGTTCAGAGAACCAATTGTAAGGAGCTTGATGAAGCCCAAAGAGGGACTTAAGAAAATGACCACCTTCCCCGAATAAGAAGCTGTAAATTTTAGAGGTAATTTCATATAAATTCCTTCGTCAAGATCCTTGTATAAAAAGTCATTATGAATGTCCATCTAATTCAGCTCCCAATTATTCACTTTAGTAATAGACAAAAATGTTCTCATAGTAACCATTTTAGCTGTAGTGGGATCAAGAAGCCTAGCATATGAAAACTGGTCCTAAGAAAACTTAACATCTTATGAAACAAAATATGCTCCCATGTACAAATCATATAACCTCCATCCTTTTTATGTAAAGGGATACCTAACAAATACATATCTCCGAATTCATGACCTAAACTTATCACGATCACTTACACGATTAGGAGCATAACACAAATAACCAAAGGTGCAAATATGAACATAGGATGGGGCATGCCCAAAAAACATTTCATAGGGTGATTTTGCACCATTTATTTTAGTAAGAGTGTGGTTAATGAAATATCTTGTAGTCAATATATGTTCTCCCTAAAAAATAATAGTTAAATGCATATGAAATCGTAATGCACATCCTACATTGAGAATATGGCGATGTTTTTGTTCTACCTTCCCATTTTGTTAAGGAGTATCAACACACGATGCTTGAAAAACAATACCATTTTTCTCAAAATATGCTCTCAATGACCTAAACTCAGTTATATTATCAGTTCTAACTACCTTTGTAGTTCTATTAAATTAGGTTGTAACTATAACCCAAAAATTTCATATAATTTTAGGAACCTTAGATTTCTTATCTTATTAAATCTAAATAGAACTCTAATAATGATTAACTATTGTAAAAAATTAAATGCTCCATAGAGGACACTATTCTATAAGCTCCCAAACATTATAGTGTATCAAATTAAAAACACCAGTTGCTCTACTAATACTAGAAACAAAAACATCGCAAGTTTACTTCGCTTGAAAACAAACATCATAACATTTATTTTTGCCAGAACCACAAATAGAACTACTAACATCAAGAAGCAATTTAACTATTAAAGAAGAGGAATGATCCATATGCTACTTTTGTAACTTATATGAGTCCACCACATCCACTCTGTGTGACTGAGCTAGAGAAACACTGCCAAAAGTAGTAGACTCCATCCCACTATTCACCTTCACTGATCAGGATTCTCAAAGTGTGGTGTTGTATAACACACAACTTGTTAGTGAATATGACAATGCAATTTAAATCCTCAATAAAATGGCAGTTAAAATTAAGTTATAATTAAATTTATGCTTTAATAAGACATGATGCAAAATTAATCCTCTTTTAAAATTAATAGTCTGTTCTTATTGTGTGGTTGCGAACTCTTTGTTGGCTAGTCCGATTGAGGAAGATATCACATCTTTGACATTGGTCAAATTTTTTTTATTTTCTATCATATGTTAAAACACATCTATATCTAGCAACCAAATCATCAAAAAATTCTTACCAATCAACTTCTCCATGTTTGAAAAAGATGGTGTTTTAAGCATATAGATTATCAATGCATGCGCAGCCTAGTAGTGCTCAATAATTTAGTAGACCCACTCATTCTAAGTGTGTTAAAAAATTGTCACTTGCCACGTCCACTAAGCTAATGTCTTGTACAACGTTGTCCACTACAGTTACACCATGACCTTTGTTACCTCTTCCTTAACCTCCACTGTTTCTATTGTGTTCTCCAAACCTTCAGCCTGAACCACATCCAGAGAACCACCAATCTAGGTAACCTATTATCTTATAGTAGTCCTTCACCTTATGATCTAGACGTTCGAACACACAAATTTCTCCCATTCACCTTGATTATTTCATGGCCTAGCCATTATTTGAAAAATAAAACAAACAACTTCAGATCGTTCTTCACATCCCCCTAGCCACTTGTTTATGTTGCTCTTCCTGAATCACTAAGGCATAGACATGGTTAAGAGACGACATTGGTTCACTGCTCAATATGTTAGCTTGAATGGTTCCATAAAAAGTAGTGCCGAACTCCATAAGGATTTTTAGATCTTCTCCATTTCACGTTCCATGAGATTCTTTTCCTAACTCACACTTACACCTGCCACACGTACACATTGGTGCCTTAGTGTAGCCATCCAATTCTTTGCCACTGAGTTTTCCAAAATGCACTTCCACACTATTGTTCCTTGTTTGCAGTTTGAGATCACATCGTTAAGTTGATGAACTCACATAATGTTCCCAACTAAGAACCACTCTTTCAAATCATCATGGAAATCCTTCATGCTATCTATGTAAGTAGGAGTGGATCTAATCGTGGGACCGATAGCAATTATAATCCACCATACAAGCATGGAGTTTACATTCTACCGGTCTGCGGGTTGACTAATCATTCCATCAATAAATCCCAACTTCTTCTCGGCTCTAAACACATGCTACATCGCTTTTGCCTATTCGTCATAGTTGGCTTCACCCTTGAGTACCAATCCACATATGTTCAAACTTGGATTACTGCCAAGGTGTAGATAATAAGGAGACATTGAATCAAGCATCTTACTTTTCTTAGTTTCATCTTCATTGTCCCTTACTATATTCTTTGATCATCTACCTCTTTGCCATTACTGTTATTAGGGCTTCACACATATGGTGGCTCTAATGTCATGATAATTTTGTGAGGAATTTTATCCTCATGCATTGTTCATGTTAAACTTGATATATACATAGTTACAAATTTTCACCATGCCAAATAAAGTTTCAAAATGATATTTCCCAAAGATACTATCTACTAAAATTTACATATTCGTAAAATATGTACACACCGTATAAGAGTAAGTAATATAAAAAAGGCAGAAAAATTAACTTAACTATTCAATAAAACTCAAAATCTGCAAAATTCATCGATTTATTTACTTTATTAAATCAATCCTTGTAAATATAACCTTAACTCAAATATGAAATATTTTAAGTATTACAAAACAATCTTTTTTAATGCATTGCTTTAAAAGTTTCAATCTTCGCTTCCATTGTATCATACAATAACTTTACATATTCAGTTATTTGGTTTATCAAACTCCCTGTCAGTTTGGAATTATTTTAACAATTATTTTTCAATGCATGGAAGCATATTTTAAATAAACAGTTTCTTTTAGGGTGTTAGATGTAATTTTTGGAAATTAACTCCCTTAAAACTGCATATTAACTTTCTAAATCATGGTTTAAAAGATAGATGTTAAAAATAATAAACTATTACTTATTTTATCTTAACAATATTCTTGAATTTTTACTATAATATCTTAGGATTACGAAAAATTGCAATTTTAATCATTATTCATCTATTAATTATTGTAAACACTATTTCAAGTTGTTTTTAATATGATTACTAACAACTTTTAAAATATATTGACAATACCAAGACGCCTCATTGCTTGATGTAGTTAGGTTGTCTAAGCCTTCTTTTTTTTTTTGAAGGGCAGGTTGTCTAAGCTATTATTGAGTAAATTACAGTTTACCCTATTTGGTTGCTGATGCAGTATTGACCACGTACTTAACAATTCATTTGTAAACTGTTTCAATTAGTATGAATGTATCGGGTCCTTTATTTTTTCTCCATAACCCAATCTTGATACATAGATGCATGTTAAATAATATAATACATACATATAATGTGCGTGTGGTAGTGTAGGTGTCTCTCTGGAAAAAAGGTTACTCTTATCAACTTTTTCTTCAACATTGCGTTCGTTGTCCAAATGGTTAGGAAGATCATCTATGTTTCCATATTGAAATCTCGTTTCTTAAGGATTAACTTAGATTTTATGAGCACATCACCTTGAAGTCGTTCTGTTAGGTTCCTTTTCTTTTTGCTAGTCTAACCCCCGGCAATCGCAGCCTGCTTTTGTTAGCGATTAGTACGTGTGTGTAATAAGGAATGCACTTTATGTCTTTATCCCAAAAGAAAAAAGCTAAACAAAACAATAAGAAAAGAAAAGAGAAGCCCTCCGCTCTCGGGTTTGAGTATCTAGACGAGTTCAAATTACCAAACCACGTTTTCTGTCCGTGATTAAGACAAGTCGCTTCTGTTGGTTACTAAAACTGTTACTGATTAGGACAAGTCTCGTCCCTGTTAGTGATTGCTATAGTAATATGCGCACATATTCTTTTAGTACCAATCATAACACATTAGACAACTCATCCATTTAATAGTATCTGCAATTCATATGGCACACTCATCTGTTCGCTAAGTTTTGTAAATTGGATGATTCTAATGGGAAGTACGTGGTCTGGCTTCAAGTACTTTTAGGTATTCCATCTTTGACTCAAATCTTTTTTTAGATATTAAATTATTAATTATTTTATAATTATTAACTTCTAGGTTCCCTTGAGATATTTAATTTCATTATTAAATACTTCAACTTAATTTTTGCCAATTGAGTCTTTCATTACTATAAAATTTTCAATCAAATACCGCGACTATGTTACGTAAGCACATACACAAAATTTTGAACCAATTAACGTTGCCTAATATAATAAAAGTGGCGGTGCATGCTTTGTATCGGACCCATTTGTACGTCCTATTAAACATGTTCATGCCCGTTTTCCGTGAATACGGCTCCTCATTTCAAAAACACTTCTTTATTTTTCTTGTTTGTTATTCATTTCATTCGGGTAGATGTTAGTTTATGGCAATGCAATCAATTTATTTATTTAACAAAGGAATTCTTTATCTTTGTATTTTTAATTATATTTAATACTTAATACTAAGGATACAATTTTTAAAATAAATACTATATAATTGGATTTCAAATTATATTTAGGTTTTATTTTTAAATTATTCACAGTTACTACATGTTAGACCCCGCTATCGGAGTCTAACTCCTGCTTTCTCTGATACCACAATTGTTAGGCCCGGTTTCCAGAATCTAACCTTCAGAAAATCATAAGACTTGTCATTATCGGATCGTCTTCTCAAAACTCCCCCTTTCTAGGCTTAGCTCAGCTCTTAGAACAATCGTCTACTACTATGGTAGTCGGCTAGTCCATTTATCCATTTCAACCTGAATACCTCAAAGATCAGCGTTGGTGAGTTCACACTTTACACATATACCTGCTTCGGGGCTATTGGTATAACTTTTCC
>JAOQMS010000001.1:9428943-9452710 GCA_027563885.1 Erythroxylum longipes | reverse complement strand
GAAAAATGCATTTCTAAGCTCTCATTTATCACTCATATTTACTATTCTAACCTCCCATAGGTAACGGGATGTTACATTTTAGGGGTGTGAGTCCTTGGTTTTAAAGAAGAGGAGAGGAAAAGCTTTATTCCTATGGAGACCGATGGAGGGCTAGCTTCCTGACACTGGTTCGGAGGTGACATCGACACTGAAAAACCTAGTTAAACATTTCTCTCATTGTTTGTTGTTCTTTCTCTTAGGGATTGATTATGTTATCCTATGACTAAAGTTTAGGTGTTGTGTAAGAATGGTTGAATGCTCAATTTGATTTTTTTAACGTAAGAACCCATTGCTAGAATCTTTAATATAATTTGTATTTGTTATGTTGAAATTCGTTTGTGGCAACTAATGGTTTCGAATCATTAGGGATAATATAACATAGGTTAAATTACCTGAGCTTTGATGTTTGTTACCTTGATTAATTTGTTTTTCTAACTCATAATGTGACTATCCAATTAAATCTAGAGAGCTTGTTCTAGGTTGTTCGATAGCTAGGTTTAACTAACGAGCTCTTCTTAATTAAACAAGACCTAAGGAAAAACCGGGGTTAATAAAGCTTATTATTAACATACGATTAATAGTTTCCAAGAGAGGTATAAGAACAAAAATTTAATGAAATATGTTCAACCGTGTGTAGGCTGCTGGTACTTGTTGGTAGTACTGTATAAGCTTTTAGGGAATAATCTCTTTCTTCTTTCTGCCTTTTTTTCATGATAACTAGGAACAGGCAAATCCAAACTTTCACTTTGAATTTCGTTGCTCGGTTAGTTAATACCTTAAGTAGGAATCAGAAACTTAGGGGACAGAAGGGAAAGAAAGATAGGCAACTTACTAATAAGGAAAAAACGGGCAGTAAACAAACTTCTGTAAGATTGAAACAAATAGAAGGATGAAGTAAGTGCATCAAGGGCCAGTGAGTTCCTATTAAAGGTAGTGGTCTCGTCTGGCTTAATTCCTGGTTCAATGGTGAGCTTTTTTCCTTAGCTTCTTTGTCCGTACGTCCATGAACTGCAGATCAAGACTGAGGAATTAAGGGAAGGGGCACTGAGTATCAAACTAAACCCTTTCCAATTGTAACTACTGATTAGTGAGTTACTGGATAACTTGACTCTCTTGGTGGATATCCCAAACAAGAAAACTACCTCCACTTCATATTCTTAATTCCTACAAAGATGGCCTATCCATTGGACCCAACTCCTATTTATTCAGATTGAACCAAAGATCGGGTCTCTAACGAATTCATCACTTTCATGATTTTTAGGTTTTTTGATTCAATTTTCTTTTGTTAGTATAGTTTCATTTTATTTTCTTATTTGAAAACAAACAAACCCCCTAAACCTAAACACCAATTCTTTTCATAACAAATGCTAACCGAACACTCTCTGTGGGATCAATCTATACTCACCACTGCTATAATTGTAGGACTATTTATTTTGATTAGTGTTACGAAACGCTACATCAATTTTGGCATCGCTGTCGAGAAGTGTGATGCTTTAGTTTTTGTTCTTGATTTTAATTGATATTTTGTACATACTTGTTTGTATTTAGTTTCTTTTCAGTTATTTTTTTGATCTTTTCACTTTTTGTTTAGTGTTTGTGATAAAAAAAATTTATGGATGGAAGTAATGTTTTAATAACTCATATTCCCAATGTTATGACTATGTTTGGAGTGATCATAAAAATTTTAGTTATAGATGGGATAATCAACAAAATTACTTGATAGTATGCAAGACACACAGTAATTCCTGTATAGACCAGAGGCTTCTTATCACAAAAGGTACATATATGGAAGACTTGCTTAATTTTATAACAACTAACAATATTCAACTTCAACAAAGTATTCAACAGAGTATACAATAATTCTAGCTGGAAATGAGGCAAGTCCACCAAGATACGATGTCTAGACTCCAGTGAATCACAAAGCGAAGAGAAGAAACCATCTTAAACTAAGATATACCCAAGGGAAGTTAGTGCAAAGACCTTACAAGGTGAGGAGGAGCTTGAGAATCTTGAGAGAACTACTCAAGAAATTGCTTCTGTCAAAGAAGTGGAGGAGGAGCTCGAATTAGAAAAAGACATATCTTTTATCTTGAAGGTAAGTACTGAGTCAATAATTATTGTTGAGACTAACCCTTCACCTTTACCTAGCAAGTTGGAGGAATTAAACTAAGAATAAAAAGGTGAAGAGAAATTCGAGATATTTCAATAGTGCGAGGATTGAGTAAAGATCAAGAGTTTGAAGATAGGGAGGACGTAAGTGCTCGGTGCTATGAATTAAAGCATTTGGTGCATTCTTAGAGTCAAAATTGGTTTCACCTATTATAATTTTCCAATAATCATCCACATAAAAGTCATTGTGATCACCCAAAACTTTAGTGTTCGATAAATCAAGAAGCACACAAATGACAGTATAATCAAGTTTATAAGCATGACCACCTATCATAAACCAGAATGTATCCATTTTAGGATTGTAGTGGACAGTGGTGAAAAATTCGACCGTCATCATAGGATATATTGGCACATCACAACTAATTAACTAACCCCAACCAATATTCGCAGCCAATCTCTTAATGTTTCATCTTAATCCTAGAGTTTCTAACTGTTCAAAATCAGAGTATCTAGGAGACATTAATTCTCTATCCTTAAAGTCACGATATGGCATACCTTCGTCTTCCGAAAAAATAGGGAATAGGGCACAAAAAGTGGCTGACATATCTGGTTTACCTTCTCCTAAGACTTGAAAGTGCAATTCATCGGTTGTTTCCAGGCTGCAATCTTCTTTAAAGCCATTGCGAGAGAAAAATTTATAAAAATAAGCAAGGCAAAGGTGAGCACGTTCTTTTAGAGAGAAAGAGAGAAAATCTCACAAAATCCTTGGATTCTTGAGTGATTAATGCGAAATAAGTGTAAAGGAATGAAAAATTGATGGAAGAAGTGAAGAAAACACCAAGATTTGGGTGACAGATGAAGGTTTTGAGAATTTTAGAGCGTGGGTGTCATGATTTTGAGAGAGAGAGAGTGTGAAATTTTGAAGAATGAAGAAAGTAGAAGAATATTTTTCGGATGATGGATCCCAAGATCGTAGGAATTCCTATCATTCCCATGATTATAGGTTAAGGCTCCAGAAACTTTCTGGAGAGCCTTCCCACGGTCGTGGGAAACAACCTCATTCCCACGATCATGGGTTAAGACTCTAGAAGGATTTTAGAGAACCTTCCCATAGTCGTGGGAAACAACCTCATTCCCACGATCATGGGTTAAGGCTCCAGAAACTTTCTAGAGAGCCTTCCCACAGTCGTGGGAAACATACTAATTCCCACAGTCATGGGTTAACTCTAATTTTTCCATCTTCTTAACCCTCTTCCAAGCTTAGCATGCATTCTCGACATTCAAACAACCTGTAAACACATCAAAATCACCCAACCAACAAGAAATTTGAAGAGAAACAAGCTAAAACTCAAATAAAATCCACATGAACACCAAGCACATTCAAATCAAACATAATCACAACCAAATAAATCAAGCAAAAAAATAAACAAGGTCAAGCAAAAGAAAGGTAAACATGCTAAGTTAAGGTCATTGGCTTGACCATTCCTTATGTATTCATGAAAAAGTGGAAGAAAAGAAAGAGATGACTTCTCTTTCTTGTGAATATGTCCCTCTATAATATAGCTTGCATCTATGCCCATTGACCTTAAATGCTTCACCCTTGTCATTTTTCAACTCCAAAGCTCCATGGGGAAACACTTGAAGGATCTTAAAGGGTCTACTCCATCTTGACTTGAGCTTTTTAGGAAATAACTGAAGTCTTGAATTGAATAAAAGCACAAAGTCTCCACTCTTAAACTCCTTTTTTATGTGAGCATCATGCCACTTTTTTTCTCTTTCTTTGTATAATTTGTCATTTTCGTAAGCTTCATATCTCAACTCTTCTAATTCATCAAGTTGTAACATTCTATTCTCAACTGCTAGCTTCCATTCCATGTTTAACTTCCTAACTACCCAATAGGCCCACTGCTCCAACTCCAATGGTAAATGACAAGCCTTGCCCTACACAATTCAATATTATATGGTACCTATCGGTGTTTTGAAAGCTGTCCTGTAAGCCCATAAGGTATCATCTAGCTTCAAATCCCAATCCTTCCTTGAAGTGCTCACTACTTTCTCCAAAATTTTCTTCAACTCTCTATTTACCACCTCCACTTAGCCACTGGTTTAGGGGTGGTAAGGGGTAACCACTCTATGATGAACATTGTATCTTCTCAAAAGAGACTCAAATGGTTTGTTGCAGAAGTGACTCCCTTCATCACTCATGATCGCTCTAGGCACCCCAAATCTACTAAAAATTTTCTTTATGAACTTTTAAATCACCTTGCCATCATTAGTTAGAGTAGCTACAGGTTCAACCTACCTAGAAACATAATCAACCCCAACTAATATATAAGTGTTACCTGAGGAGGATGGGAATGGTCCCATAAAGTCCAAGCCCCACACATTAAATATCTCCACCTCCATTATGTTTAAAAATGGCATCTCATCCCTCTTCGATATCTTGCCCACTTTTTGACATCTATCACACTTTAGCACAAAATCTCGAGCATCCTTGAATAAGGTTGGCTAATAGAATCCACACTCCAATATCTGAGAAGCAGTCTTGTTAGCTCCATAATGCCTTACATAAAGTGAGCTTGCGACATTTCATTAAAATTTCTAGCATTTCATCTTCAGGGGCACACATGCGAATCACACCGTCAGTACATATCTTATAGAGTATAGATTCCTCCCAAATATAACGAGAACATTAAAATAAAAAGAGCTTCCTTTGTTGATATGAAAGATCATAAGGAAGAATACCATCTGAGAGGTAGTTTGCAATATCTGTAAACCAAGGACGAAAATGATTATTTACCATCATTAATGCCTCATTAGGAAAGCTCTCCTCAATTCCACTTCTTTTTCTTGGTGTCCCCCTTTAAGATGTGATAGGTGGCCCGCTACAAAATTTTCTGCTCCTTTCTTGTCTTTAATCTCAACATTGAACTCTTGGAGCAAGAAGACCCACCAGATGGGCCTAGCCTTGGCATCCTTCTTAGCAAAGAGGTAACATAACGCTGCATGGTATGTAAAAACAATAACTTGTGAGCCTAAAAGATAATAATGAAATTTCTCACAAGCAAATACCACCGCAAGCAATTCCTTCTCAGTAGTTTTCCAATTCAGTTGTGCTCCCATTAAAGTCTTGCTTGCGTAGTAGATGGAATGCAACCTCTTCTCCTTCCGTTGTCCAAGTATACAACCAATAGCATGATCACTTGTATCACACATAATCTAGGGAAGAGACCAATCTGGAGACGTCAAAATAAGTGATGTTGTAAGTGCCTTCTTTAACCTATTAAAAGAATCCAAACACTCATCATCAAACACAAAAGGCACATATTTAACTAATAAATGAGTCAAAGGTCTAGCAATAAGAGAAAAATCCTTGATGAACCATCTATAAAACCTTACATAACCAAAGAAAGCTCATATACTCTTGATAATGGTGGGAGGTGGTAGCTTTTCAATCACTTCAGTCTTAATGCGATCCACTTCAATCCCCTAACATGAGATCTTATGGCCTAATACGATTCCCTCTTGGACCATCAAATGACACTTCTCCCAATTTAAGACTAGATGAGACTCCTCACATCTTTGAAGCACTCTATTTAAATTAAATAAGCAATGATCAAAAGAATCTCCAAAGACAAAAAAATCATCATAAATACCTCCATAAAGTTTTCATTCATGTCTGCAAATATGGCTATCATGCACCTTTGGAATGTGGCAGGTGCATTGCATAAACCAAAAGGCATCTTCCGATAAGCAAAAGTCCCATAAGGACAAGTGAATGTCGTCTTCTCTTGGTCTTTTGGGTAAATAAATACTTAATTATACCCTGAATATCCATCCAAGAAAGCAATAAAAAGAATGACTAGTCACCCTTTCAATCATTTGGTCCACAAAATATAAAGGGAAATGGTCTTTCTTGGTGGCCAAATTTAGCTTCCTATAGTCAATACACACTCGCCAACTTGTGGTGGTCCTAGTAGAAATCTTTTCACCTTTTTCATTCTCTATCACTGGCATGCCACTCTTCTTAGGCACACACTGTACTGGACTCACCCACTCACTATTTGAAATGGGGTAAATAATACCCACATCTAAAAGCTTCACTACTTCCTTCTTTACAACCTCTTGCATGTTTGGATTTAACCTTCTTTGTCGCTCCCTCATAGTTTTACATCCTTCTTCTAAGTTAATCCTATGCATTACCATATTGGGGCTAATCCCTCTAATATCAAACTTTTGCCACCCCATAGCTCTCATCCTATTCTTAATTGTCTCCACCACTTTCTTTTCTTGTTCACAATCCAATTGATTAGAGATAATGATGGGTAGGGTATGGTTCTTACCTGGTGTATCTCAAATGAGAAGGTAAGGGTTTAATCTCTAAAGTGGGGAGCTTAACAATTAAAGATAGTGTGGGTGTATCTGTTCTCTCCAGCTTCTCTAGATCATGTTCCTCACATAATTCCTCTCCTTTCACACTCTCATCCCTATGCACTTCATTAATTTCATCAACTTCCTCTTCAACCTCCTTCACACACTCATCCACAACATCAATTTTCATACAGGCATTACCATCCACTAGTTTCTTTAAATATTTTGACATATTGAATTCAACCTGGTCATCACCAATTCTCAGCACAAGTTGCCCTTCATGCACATCAACTAATGCCCTACCAGTATTCATAAAGGGCCTGCCCAAAATCAGTGGACAATTTCCATCAGCTTCAAAAGCCAACACAACAAAATCAACATGCATAACAGATTTTTCCACTTTTATCAATACATCTTCTACAATTCCAAATGGCCTCTTTATGGATTGATTCGCAAGTTGAATTAGCATGGATGTTAGCTTGACCTCTCTTAGTCCCAATTTCCTGAAAACAGACAAAGGCATCAAGTTAATACTTGCACCTAAATCATATAAACATTTAGAAAATTCAAAGTCACCAACAACACATGGAATAGTAAAACTCCCTGGATCTTCCAGTTTTGAAGGCATTGGATTGATATGATTGAACTACAATTTTCCATCAAAGTTACCGTCTAATTATCCTCCCGAGTGCATTTGTGTATGAGTATGTCCTTAAGAAATTTTTGCATACTTGGGAATGCACTCCAAGGCTTTCACCAATGACAAGTTAATCTGCAGCTTCTTCAGTTTCTCCAAAAACTTGGAAAACTGAGTGTCCACCTGGTGTTGTCTCACTAGATATGGAAGTTTAGGCTTGTAGGGTGGTGGTGGTACATAGGGCCTTTCTTTTTTCTTTCTATTCTTCTATCTCCTTGCTTTTCCCTTTTTTTTGGTTATCCTTTTGCACACTTGGTTCCTCCATCTACTTACCACTTCAAAGTGTAATAGCCTTGAGTTGTTCCCTTAGGTTGACCTCAGTATTGCTTGGTAAACTACTTGCGCTTCTATAAGATAAAGCATTAGCAAGTTGTCCTACCTGAATCTCCAAGTTATGGATAGATGAGGCATGGTTCTTTATAATCTAATCAAACTTTGCCTCCATCCTCTTTTGACTTTTCTCCGTGTTGGAAAACATCTTCTTCTGGTTCTCTTATTGAGTTGCCAGTTTGGATCCCAAAACATCCACCAACTTGTCCATTGTTCTCTCTATCGATCCAAGTTAATCTTGCTAAAATCCAGGAGGTCTTTGCAGTCTTGCTTATCCACCTATATTGTTAGTACTCTAAGAAAAATTTGGTGGTTTTTCTACCCCAGATTGTAAGTATTAGAGCAAGGATTATTACCTCTTTGCGGCTGGCCCAACTAATTTACCTATTCTGTACCACTAGCTCCTAACAATAAACATTCAGTTAAGCCATGGTTGTTTTGCCCACATAACTCACGTAGTGATTGCATAGCTTTAGCCATAGATGAAGATGCTCCTTGCATGTCTTTCACCAACTTGGTAAGGGTTGTGATCTGTGCCTGTAAAGCTGTAACAAAGTTAATCGGGATCATACCTTTTTGCTACTTTTTCCCCTGTCTACTCCTTTCACTTGACCACATACAACTATTGCTCGCCAATTCTTCCAAAAGGTCATGAGCTGCATCAATAGTCTTTCTCATCAAAGAACCTCCAGCAGCTACATTTATGGTTCCTCTTGTGCTCTAATTTACATCATTGTAGAATGTCTACAACAAGAACTCTCTCAGAAGGTTGTGGTGGGGACAACTTTTCTGTAATTCTTTAAACCTCTCCCAGGCTTCATATAAAGACTTCCTATCACTTTGTTGAAAACTTGTGATTTCCTTTATGATCCTTTTTGTTTTGGTCAACGGGAAGTATTTAGCGAGGAATGCTTAGGATAGCTATTCCCAAATATTGATCTGCCCTGAACTGAGTGAGTTATTCCACACCCTTGCTAAATCTCTTAAAGTGAAAGAAAACAGTCGCAATTTCATGGCATCGTCAGACATCTCATTAAATCGAAAAGTGTCGCATCCCTAAAAAATTCATGATATGGGCATTGGGATCTTCGTTGGACAGCCCATAGAATTGTATCTTTGTATAATGTCTTGGCGCTTCTCTCTTCTCAACTCTCGTTTGTGTCTTGTGATACCTGTTAACTCTTCTTCACTAAATTCAGTTAATCTTCGCTTGCTCCTTGTGTTCATGCACCTACAAATACACAAGGAAAAGTATCAAAAAAACTCTTAAAGCAAAGTAACCTAAACTAAACAAGATGCTAAACTAACATTCCCCGGCAACAACGTCAAAAATTTGTTGAATGAAAAATAGACTCCTAGTTTTACGCTCAAAACTGCAAGTATACGGGTTGTGACGTGTAGAAAAAAGCAGATATCGATCCCACAAGGATTGTGCTTAGACACCACTTCATTCAGATTAATCTTTGTTTAAGAACTAATTTTTTATGGAAATAAACTGGAAAATTAAATTAAATTAAACAACTAACAAAGCACAAATGATAACACAAAAATGCAGAAACTTGGAATTCAAGATTTTCACAACTAGAGATCACTTTTTCCCTATCTTATCTCCCTCCTATTTTGTTAATTGAATTGTGCCTCACCTAAGATGTCCTAATATATTAACTACCCTGTCTGAAGGTGTAATTAATTGTCCCTAGATAAATTAAATAGGGATGATTAAGCAATCTCTCAATCAACAAAATCAATCCGCCAATTCAACTAGCTATGAAGTTATCCAATGGGTGATCAATTAAATTAGCTAAGATCTCTCTCTAACTAATCAATTAACTTAATGAATGTAGGCCTATAGAGTGTCAATTCTCATTGTACAACCCTACACAAATAACCCAACTCAATCGCTCAATATATTGCAAGGTATAATTTCACCATTCATCAAAAGCTTCATTTACTCAAATCAACAAAATAAGAGTTCAACAAGAAGTTCAAAAGTAATCTCTACAAATAAATTAGCCACTCATGGTGGCATTAACATCCCTAAAAATCAAATAATCCATCATACAAATGCTAGAAGAGAAAAACTGAAAGAAAACTAAATAAATCAAACCCCTCATCTTCTTTGCCGAATCTGGAAAATTCGACGTTGGTATGATCTTTTCCCAATTATGACTGAAAAACCTTGATTCTCTACCTCTCCCAAGACTCTAAACCTACATTTTTACTCAAAGAGGCAAGTCTCTACTGATGCTCTCTTGTCCATAGGTGTTTTTAACCTTATATAGTCCAGAAAACCTAACAAAGAAGTGAACCCCACATGTATCTTTGGGCTGTTGGGAGTTGTTATGAAACCCACGATGGTGGGTTCTTGTGTTATAATTTCTCCACTTCGCTTCTCCTCTCTTGGTCTCTAGCTCAATCACAAAGGTCGCCACCACCATTCCTACATCACAATAATCAATTCTTACCCTAAATCAATATCAAACATAAAAGAACATAATGAAGATCAAGCTAAACAAAAACATACAAAATAAATCCTAAAACACAACAATAATAACTTATTATGTAAGGAACATGTGCCAAATACTTAGAAAAACACACAGTAATGTACAACTATCACTTACCTATAAGCAAGTATGAAGAAAGATGTATTTTTTAAAAATATTGTAACTTATGTTAAAAGAGATGACATTATAAAAAATTTGAGCTAAACACTTAAGTGGCCAACATTGAATGCTTCAATTTCATGTATGCTAGCCTTTTTTTATCATTACAAAACATTGCACAACTTTGTTACCTATTTCTCTTATATCATAATTTTGTTCAGATGGGCACAATCTATCATAGAGTAAATAGAAATTGATCAACTAAGAATGACATTCCAATCAGTACAAAACTATATTATGTACATTCTTGAGGCCAATTTGAAGAGTTATAACATAAAACTTAAATAATTAACCAAACACAAAATCTAAATGGATATCGATTTAACTCAATAAACTAATAAATAATAAACTATTCAATTCAGTTTGGTATAAAAACCTCTATATATTGTTAAACTCACCAATTAATCATTAACATGGTTGATTAATCACTAAATTATTTTATTTTAGAAGATTGCCCAATCAATCTTATTTAGCATAACAAAAATTCTCTCTCTTTGTCTTCTCCTTAAACCATAGTTCTTGATTCAATCCTTTTTCTCTATTTCTTTTATAATTTTTTTGATGATTCACAATATTATCTCTCCTCATCAAATTAAAAAAAACAATAAATTAATCTCTTATTTTTTTGATCTTTCTCTTTAATAATGTAAATTTTAATTTTCCTTTTCTCTTACTTTTCCTTACCTATAGCCAACAAGTTAGGTTTTGTATTTTTTTTTTCATGTCTATAGATTGCCTTGTCCTCTTTATCAAAAAATTAGGGAATCAAGTAAGTTTTTCTCCTTATTTTACAAGGTGATTTTCTAGAGAGGTGTTGATGATATCACAAAAATAAACCTAGAGAAAGTAGCTGAAGTTTGAATTGGTAAAGAATGTAGATTATATTGAAATTCATTTTTATCTCTTATGGCTTCAGCAGTGGTGTAAACCTAATGCAGTGCTATTTCAACTGTACCTATAACTACTAGATATTTTTATAGTAGAGTTGTTCGTATAGAGGTACTTACAATTATTAACGTAAGTTCTTCCTAAGTATATCATTTTTAGTTGTTATGAAATAGTTCCAAATGCAAGTTGAGAAAGACCAGTTATAGGATTAGAAGGACTTAAAGCCAATATTTGGTCAGGAAGCATTGTTGGTTTATCCTGAAGTCAATTAGTTAGTTATAGTTTAGTGAAATAATGATTTAAAGGCATTCTTTATCTTATACATATTTAGATGTATATATTAAACTCTATAAGATAAATATACATTGAAAATCATATTATGATAAGATCATAATTATGAGATTCATATTATATTTATTTACTATTTTTAAATTGTTCCTAGTTATTGTTCTATTAAAAATGGACATTAATAAAACATAAAAAGACGAACACATATTATGTTTCTTAATTGTGAAGGCAGTGGTCAATCTAATAGAATAAAGTGTGAAGATATTTATAAAAATGTGTGATTAGTTGTTAGAGAATAAGATAACTGAATTGAAGCCTTATAATTATGACATCTATTTGGAACATTACTTATATGACTATGGAATTCCAGGAGGGGATTAGTACCCATGTCAAATGGGATTTCTTTCTTACAGAGTATGTATCCAAATTCACAAAAAAAGAGATAAAATGGATTGATTTCCAGATATTTGGCAATTAGATAAATTAGGCATGTGATGCTATGTACGAGAACAAATATTTTTTATGCTTTAAGCATAACAAGTAGGTTTCAAGTCAATTTTGGTGATGATCACTGGATAGCTGTAAAAATAATCTTAAAGTACTTTAGAAGGACTAAATATGTTTTCTTGGTTTGGAGAGGACTTGAACTAAGAGTTTAGTGGTATTTAGACGTTGGTTTTTAGTTTGACCAAGATGATTGCAGATCATAATAAGAACTAAATATATTTTTTGTTCTATAGAGGATCTGAACTAAGATTTTAGGGGTATTTATATGCTAGTTTTTAGTTCTACCAAGATGATAGCAGATCACAATCAAAGTATATCTTCACTTTAAATGATGGTACGATAAGTTGAAGAATTTCCAAATTAACAATCATCATGGATTTTATGACTGAGACAGAGTACATTTTAACATTATGCAATAAAGGGAACATCTCGAATTAAGAAGTAAGCACTAAACTTGGGTAGTTCCTAGCATTGTTGAGCTAATAATATTGTACAATGAAAACGATAGCACTATAGCATAGGTAAAGGAACCAAGGTCTTATTAACAATCCATAAATGTACTCCAGAAGTTTCACTTGATTAGGAGATAGTAAAATAAAAAGACACAACATTAGAGCAAGTTCCCACTTGAGAGAATCTTGTAGATCCTCTCATTGAGCCATTGTCTTAAGATAAACATAAGTAACATATATATGGTTATAATATTAGATATATAGGTGATTAACTTTAGTGCAAGCGGGAGATTGTTAGTTTATGCCTTTATAGACAAACGATTGCTTGCAATTTTATGCATGGCCTTATTATTTTTATGAATAAAGGTATTTTTATCTTTATGAATTTTGTTAATTACATTTGATATTCTAATACTAAAGGTAAGATCCTTCGAATAATTATTGATAAATTAAAATTATGATGAGATTGTGATTATGAGATTCAACTTGAATTTATATGTTATTATTAAATTGATCTTAGTTATAGTTTCATCAAAAAGGCATATTGATATGATAAATTAAAGTATGAAAAATACTTAAACAAATGTTTATATGCATATTAGAGAATAAGTTCATTAAATTGACATGACTATTAGGATCCTGATTATTAGAATAGTAAAAAGAATATTACTTATGTGTTTGTCAATTTCCTAATTATGATGGTTTTATAATTGATCCTTAGATTTAAGATTGTTAAAGCATCTCATGCTAGAATTACTATATTTTAATGTTACTTATAAGTTATTCCATTTAGGGTAGCTCAGGTGTTAGGACTTGGATATAGTATAAATTGTATAAAGATAGTTGAGTAAGTTAATAAAGGATTCATCATTCTAATATAATTAGACAAAGCATTCCACTATTCTTGATTAATGGTGATTTAAAAAGTTGACTAACCAAAGTGAATCGAGATTTGAAAAGGTATCTTCAAATATCACTTATAAATTAATTACTAATTAGCAAGAAAGAACATGATAGGATTTAAACTAGCAAACACCAAATCCATACTATATATACAATTAAAATATTGGACGATGAATTGATTAAATTATAAATCATAACTATGTAAATATTAGGAATGTTAAGTGGTTTGACTTAACTAATCCATACTCCATATCCAATTAGAATACTAGATGACAAAATAATTAAATTATACATCATAACTATGTATCGATTGGTTGGGTCAAACTACTTGATATTCCTAATATTTGGGAAGTCATGACATATTGCTATATATCAATCTTAATCTATGATTATAAATTGTTTAATTAGAGAATTAACGATAAATTAAAATGAGTTTTAATTTACTCAATTCTAATTATAAATAAGAATTAAAATTTATAATCGCTGCCTACATATTAGGAATCTAATCGGTCACACATAAAAGAGAAATTAAGAAGAGAAAAATTAATTTAAATTAAGTTGGACTTAAATATGAGATATTCGATTTATTAAAATTAGACCTAAAATTATACTTTTTAATTATATAATTAGGAAGTTTAATTTTAATAAGAATGAAACTCCTCTATCTTTCTCTAGGGAGAAGGTATAATGGAGCTAGCACTTCTGCCCTCTATCTTGTGGTTGACACCTTGTGAGAAGTTTTTATAGGAATTTAAATTTGATACGATTCAATTACCTTTTATGATTCTTGCTTTTCAAGTTATTCAATTATTATGATTTAATAGTGAAACTGTAAAAATTTATTTTTTCCACTACACATATGAATAGATCATGATTAGTTTTCCAATATATAATCGCCTATATTACTTTGTAAGGATGAAGATGAGATTAGTTTGCAGCAGTTTATCTAGGTGATAAACGAGAGCTAAAGGCTTAAAATACTATTGCTAATGTGAATTGTAGTAAAAGGTACAAGGAGTTATTAAATAAACAAGTAAACTCAAGTTGAGCATTAGGTTTGCCAAAACTATCATCTATATAGTATTTGAAAAAGGACATGTAAATCATATCATATATGCATTACCAACTAATAAGAATAATATAAGTCATAATCTCAACTTATATTATTTGAGAATCCTTTGAAGTTATATGAATCTTAAATTCGAATAACATTTTTCTTGAGTTTTAATTCTAAAGATAATCTTTCCTATCTTAGAATGTTACTAGAAAATCACGATGGATATGATATAATGGGACATTATATGTAATTAATTTAATTCAAAAGAATTAAGAAATGAGGAAGGTTATTAAAAATCAAGTTTACATCAAGATGTATTCAAAAGGGCACATCTTCCATGTAACATTCTCAATCCACTTCAGGATTAATTCCGTATATTCTTAATAAATGTCAATAAATGCCTGACAATGTACTCTTGTTGTATGCTAGTCATGCAAATTATTAACTAAATATGAAAACTGCATAATCCAAATTGTAAAAATCCCATAATATGTAAATGAGAGACAAAAGGAAAAAAAATACACCGATAATAAAATTAAATATTAATAACTACTTTAATGGTCCACATAGTTGAAGCAATTCCAATAATATTTTAATATAAAAGGGTTTGTTTCTTTAGTTTTAAAAATAAATGATAACTTAAAGATAAAAATGTAGAAAAAAGAAATAGAAGATAATATTAAATATCTTATCAAATAATAAAAAACAATATGAAGGAGTCTGCTATTGAAAAAAATTGTAAAAATAATCTTTTAATTGATAAAAAGAAAAACTTTTTAATCGATAAAAATGTTAATAAGTAAATTTTATTTAAATGATTAATGATATAAATATAAATTCTATTATGTTATCCATACTTCAATATATAACATGATTTTTTAAGCCACGAGCCACTCTCACAAGATTGTCTTATGATATTTGGTTTATACACAGAGAGAAATTTTATTGGTAAGGACTTGACTTCTTCATATAGGATAGCCTTAGATGCTCTTTTCCCCAGTCTCTACACGCATCAGATACCTTATTACAAATTTCTACGTTGGTACATATAATTGCTGAAAGTCCTTTTTATCTTTTCTGGAAGTTGAAAGCCGTGATTGAGAAAGCGAAGATGAAGCCGAACATCAAACACATCCCAACATGTACACCTGCAACAACTCCAAGAAAATCATGCCGAAAACCGAAATAGTTCCTCAAGTATTCTTCAACTGTTTCGCCAGTTTCCACTGTTTTTGTTACGTCTCCAAATTGTGAAGCAACTAATCCGTACAATGTCCAAGCTATAGGACAGGCCCAGTAATACCATCTCCACCACACAGGAATGCTCTGTGACAAGGTGGACAAAAAGGGTTACGACGCGATCACTTTCAACTTGAAGATTTACAGAAACAGATTATGAGGTAATGAGAATTTTACAGGACGTGGAACGATAAATCCTGAGAAAAGGTTCCAGATCATGAAAAATGCAGTTGCGACTATAGCAGCAACGTTGTGGTTGGGTGTGACAGCCACGGACGTCATCCCATACATTGTGAAGAAGAAGAGGCTGAAGAACGTGAAGAACATGTACCAAAAGAATTTAACAGCTGTCCATTCGAAGGCGATCATGGCATAAACTATGATCCCATATACAAAGGTCTGTATTAGTAAGTAAGGCAGTTCAATCATCACCTGCAAGGCAAAAGTAAGATGATATATCAAAAAGCAAACGACGTTGAGCTCGAGGAGTAAGGCTCGTTGCATTGCTAACATTTCACTCACCTGTCCAAAGGCGTATGGAAGTGCAGAATACATTCCCGCAGCTCTTTCTCTGTAGAAGACAGTCCTCTCAACGGCTACAACAGGCTGCACTGCTGTACAGTTCTGAAATCCTAGGAAAAGAACAGCGGCATACATAGAACCCATTGCATTGAAGACGTCTTGAGAGTTGCTCCTGAAATTTATCGACATTAAAAGTCATACATTAATCCTGTTAACTAAATGCTTCAATTCTCATTACCTTTTGTTGCCTAGATCCCAAAATATTGTGCCAAACATCAATCCTATGAATGTTGAGAATAATTGTCTCACTGCAGTATATGGTGGGTTTCGCCAATAAGACCAGTACTGTTTCCACAGGCAAGCCCTACATTGAGTTGAGAAGGACTGAGAATATTGTGTTGGGAAGTATAGATCTTTTGAACCTGGTGGCGGTACGCTTAGTTCCTTGATCAATTCCTTAGTTCTCCTGTAATAGTTGCAACATTTCATCTTGATATTAAGCTCGTCATCTCAAAAATCCAACAATACTATATATGTACCAAACTTTTTCTCTTGTCCTTTAGTACTAATGTGATCACCTGTATAACTCTGAGTTCTTGAATATACCGGAGAAGTCAACCCCAAGTGCTTCTTCTTGACCGGATGAAGTAATCTCCAACATCCATGTTGCGGGGTTGTAGCCCTTCTTAATTTTGGGGACTCCTTCAATTCCCTTCATAATTTATAAATTAGAGAAGCAGCAAAGATGAGAGACAGTAGAACCTTAGATACCTCACGTCCATTTGCCTCACCTCAAAATAATTGATAAGATGGCAACCATAACGACCTATAGGACCGACATAAATTTCCTGTCCTCCCCTCTTCATCAAGAGTAACTGCAATGGGAGAGAAACGAGATATTCAACCGGAACAAAGCAAGATTCGGTCGCCCATTATAGATTATAGATGCACTCTCACCTCATCAAATGCATCAAATATGTCTATGCTTGGCTGATGTATTGTGCAGACTACAGTTCGTCCAGTGTCCACGGTGTTTCGCACCGTTCTCATGACTATGGCTGCTGCCCTGGCATCAAGGCCAGAGGTTGGCTCGTCCATGAAAATTATAGACGGGTTTGCCACAAGCTCGACTGCAATTGTAACCCTCTTCCGCTGCTCAATTGTTAGACCATTCACACCTGGCAATCCAACGAGCGCGTCTCTTAAGGTGGTCAACTCCACCAGCTTCATCACTTCATCAATGAACATCTGCCACGCATCAATTTAATTCAATCTCAGTTGTTATCTTTATTCATTTGTATTCCAAAAAGAAGGGATAAGAGTAAGGGAGAATGAAATTTACCTTCCTTGTGTCAGAATTCACCTCAGGAGGTAGTCTTAGCCACGCAGAGAAAAGCAATGACTCGTACACTGTGACATGAGGAGAATGGATATCAGTTTGTTCACAGTATCCAGAGACGCGAGCAAAAGTTTCTTGCTTCTTTGGGTACCCAGATATTAAGATGTTTCCATCAATATAACCGCCGGTTTTTCTCCCAGCCAAAACATCCATTAATGTTGTTTTCCCAGCACCACTTACACCCATGAGAGCCGTCAGAACCCCTGGCCTAAAAGCACCGCTTACACCCTTTAAAAGTTGCAGACGATCCTCAAGAACACCTTGAGCTTTCATTTCCTTTGAACAAGCGCATAAATTTGTTGACGTAGTGGAATTAGTAGGTCAGGTTCTTGAGATTTAGACATTGATAAGAATAAATCAGGTTCAACACTTATCATTCAATTAAAAAATTGTGTACCTGCGGCATGTCTACAGAATATCTTATATCCTCAAACGTGATAGATAGGGGCTGAAATGGAAGGACCATTCCCCTATTCTTGTTCTGTGTGTTCTCACTACCGCTACCCACCCTTGCAGATGAATTTCTGGACGAGACCCTTCTCTGGATTTCACTTCCTCTTCCTGCGTTAATTTTATAGCGCCTAAGCTAAAAGCTTGAATCACAAAACCAGCGTAAATCCTAACATTTCACTCACCTGAAGTGTTTGTAGATAGTTGAATCGACCTCCCCGTTACGTTAGGATTCTTCTCAGCCAAGGCCTCTTTGGATAACATTGCTTGATGCTTTCCAAAAGCTGCAGCGGTTTCAGTCATCAGTAGCTTGGTTTAATATTACACAACCTGAATCTCTAAGCTGGGATACTTACGATCAAGATATTTTAGAGCCAAAATGAAGAGGAAATTGGACAGAAATATATATCCAATCAAAGCTCCTACTCCAAGCCAATACCAATAAGCATGAGGGAAGATTCCTCTAGATTTCAAAATAGTAACCCCTAAAGGCTCCGTGGAATTAAGAGGAACCTGCAATGCATGCATTTAATCCCGCGTTGGTCAAACATTTCTTATCGTTGTTTAGCTATGAGAGAATGAAACTTACATGTCTCCACTTATGTCCAAGAAATTCGTTTACAGATACACCGTTTTGCACATACATCATTGGGGAGACCCAGTAACCCCATATCCACCATTTCTTCACATTCTCTGATACAACCAAATGTAGTTTTTGAGCAACAGGATACAAAATACTTCACCAGACAAATGAATACAAACAATCATTATTATCTTATTATTATGTTACAAATGAAAAGTGGAGAAAGAGGAAAATGCAGGATATCAAATACTTGACCTCTTGAAATGATGAATCCTCCTAGAATTAGTACTGTTAGTAATGCAAATGACCCAAGCGTATTAGCGACAATGATGTTCCTTCCTAATGCAGCTATCATGCGGAACAGTCCTGAGGCCATCTGACTAGTACACACCAGTATCAAGTAGTGCTTCAAAAACCTGCCATCAGGATTTTATTAAACTGGAATCTTCAAATTCAGACCAAAGGAAAAAAATAAAAAGAAGAAAAGCAGTCACAGGTTCTGTATTCCCACCTTCCGACATTTGGGTCAAAGCCTATAACATAGTAAGTCATGATCACCCATATTGCAGTTTCTAAAAGAGTGATTGGAATCTTGAGAATCCATGTGGGCATAGCATATGCCCATGAAGGATAGAAAAGAAAGTCTCTCTGCTTGTAGAACACAGGAAGTTTCATGACTGACATAGCAAGCTCTGAGAAACCGTTGAACATACTAACGATAACTGCGAAAAAGAGAGCGCCCATATATATGCCGCCGTCTTTCGTCGTATCATGATGCAGCTTGGTTCTCAAAAATAGAGTAGCTGTTACGAAAGCGAGAATAATAAGCTGAAAATGGACAAAAATAGATCATTAGTTAACCTTAGAGTATCATTATTATTATCCAACTATATGAAGCAAGCCCTTTTGGCAATTACAGATGAAATATGAGACAAAAATTTATATATTTATGGTAAAAACTCACTTGGCTCATTTTAAAGATATATACAAAAGAGTTCCTCTTCATGAGTAAAAATTCTCTTGAAAAGCAAGCTTTGATAAGTTCCTTCTTGCTGACGCCAAAAGTTTTGGTTGTTAAAGCAGCAGGGTGTCCTTTGGACTTGTCAAATGGTGTAGCAAGTTCGTTTCCTAGTCTTCGACCAGTGTCAAATGTCTGAAAAGATTCAGCAAATTCCTTCACTGAGACATAGGTATAAGGTTGGTCATTACGACCCCAATATTGTTCTTGATCTTTGCGCGATGTCACCTGTTGAATTGTCAGCAGCACCAAGAAAGAGGTTTGGAATTATTATTGTAATCAGTTTCCGTGCACTGGGGATATACTTGTTTTAATATGGATTGACTTACTTCTTGTAAGAAGTCAGCAATTCCTTTCCTCTCAGGGCATTTGAAGCCCATGTATTCAAAGAAATCCAGCACATTTTCTCGAGGACCTTGATAAACAATACGTCCATCCGACAGAACGATTAAATCGTCAAACAGGTCAAAAGTTTCAGGTGCAGGCTGGAGCAGAGAGATTAGAGCAGTTCCATTTAGAATGTGAATGGTTTGCCTCAGAGAGTTCACTATTTGGAATGTTGTTGAACTATCCAAGCCTGTTGATATCTCATCCATGAAAAGAGCTCGTGCCGGTCCAACCAACATTTCCCCTGTATGTATTTCTTTTTCTTTTTAAAAGATTGTATTATTAATTGCAAAAGATTTCCCAAAGTGTTTTTTTCAGTTTTACCTGTTGTAACTCGCTTCTTTTGTCCACCAGAGATGCCACGAATCATTTCATCGCCAACCAAGGTGTCAGCGCAAACTTCGAGTCCCAAGATCTGTGCAAATCAAATCAACAAACATCTTTCATTCGTATCTTCTATAACTACCATTTTACATTTTTACTTGGTACCTTGAGAATATAATCAGTAACTACATTCGTCTCCTGCCCTTCACATGCTGCAGCCTGTAGAACGCAAGTCAAGTAAATGGTCAGACCATTAAGATATTGATAATAGATATCTATTTCCTAAAACAATTTCTTACCTTCATGTAGAGATCGATATCGGGATCTGGTTTGATATTTGCTGCCTTCTCCCTTCTTGCTAGCTCTGTCAACATATCTGCATGATTTGCAATTCCACAGAAATTCATCAAATTCGTTGCAACTGCTATAAACATCGAACCAATGAAATGTCAACTCACCGTAGCTTGTTCCAATCCCTTGGCATCTTGCAGAGAACGCCAGAGTCTCTCTAACGGTCATTTCTCCTATGTGGAGATCGTATTGACTAATATAAGCTGAGGACCTTTGTGCCACAAAATCGTCCATTGAATGGCCGTTATATGTAACACTTCCCGAAAACTGAAATTTTCTTTTACAGATATCATCAGCTCATCATATGGAAAAGGAGTTTTCATAGAAACATTTAACATAGTCATCTGTTTCCTTACTTTCAGATCTTTGCTCAATTTTCCAGCCAGAGCCAACAGTAACGTTGTCTTTCCTGAGCTTGGAGGACCTAGAAGTAGAGTCATTCTGCAATATTTTGCTTAATTAAATGATGAATGAATCCTTGGTAAAGTTTGACGTGGACAGAGATTAGCATGATATTTCTACTTGCCTTTTCGGTTTTATGATTCCACTAACATCTTGAAGAACTGGAAATGGCTCCTTTCTACTTGGAATTATCAGAAGCTTATTTAGGAACCCCTAAGAAATCATCATACAGAAACACATCAAGTGAGTACAACGTATAAACACATCAAGTGAGTACAACGAATTAACTCTAAAATACAGATTTCAACTAGCAAGTTGTACCTCGAACATGTTAACAGAGAAGTTGAAAATTGTAGGCAAAGCTCTGCTTCCAACGTAGGCTTCAGCCTCGACATTTAAATGCTCGAAACGGACTTCAATTGCAGGCATTTCCAGTCCAACTCTGTGTAATGAGTTCGAAAGGAAAAACCGACATAAACCATAAAAATTTCAGGCAGCTAAATGGTGAATTTGAACAGAGCTTCAATTAATTTCCTGAGACCATGTAAACAAACCTTTCAATGCGTTGCCTGAGCTTTAACAGAAACTTCTCATTATCTTCCTCTGCAATTCTGACAAGCCTCTGAAGCAAGTTTCTTCTTTCTATTAGTCCAAGGCTCTCTATGTCAATCTCTGTGGATTGACCTCCTTGTTCAGTGAGTATACCTCTCCTTACACGCAAATAAGTAGGCAGTTTCTCTAAAGCGGCCCATTTAAGAGCTTCTTCATCATCTTCATCTCGAGAAGACCTCGAGAAAACTTCCATGTTACTGTTCCTCCATATGTTAGAGCTGCTTAGACGTGCACTACTGATTCTAAATATGTCACCACTCTCCATTCTTCACCACCCAGTGCTATATAGTTCACAAAATGTAAATGAAAACAATAAAAAAGAAAGAAACAAACTCCTCAGCGTTTCATGTAAGGAAGGTTCATTCATGGATTTCCTTTGCATGAACAGCGTCATGGATTTCCTCAGCACCATCCATTGCGAACTTTTTGAGTGTCTATGAGTGTCAAAAAGGAGAGGGATAACAGAAATTATTTCCTAGTATTACAATGTTCGCAAGCTTGTACCTCCTGTAACGGGAGGATATACGAAAGAGTTGTTTGGCGTTCGGGTCCTCTAATATAGGTGGTCGTGGCTATTAATATTCGTAAATGTAATTAGGTAGGCAATCTTTGACAAACAACAGTCATACGTTGTTGACGTATGGCCATATCTCAGCTTGCGAGAGACAATTACGGGTTATAGATGTCAAGCATTCTCGGATGCCGGGACATCGGAACTATGAAATTGTTGTCTATGCTGTTTGAAATTGGCAACGCACACCAAGAAGAAATGTTAATGTATTAACTTAGATGACTTATAAAGGCTGCACTTTTAAATGTGTTTTCTGAGTCCTATAAATTAGAAGAGGAATTTCCTTATTAAGTGGTAAGGGAAGTATGCATTTCTTTTGGTAAATAAAATCAAACACAAAGAGGAGTTTAACACCGAGATAAAGTTCAATTTTTCAGCTATATTACAAATTTTTATGATGTAATTTTTCATTTTATTTATCAAAATGATATTTTTCATGTAATTTTGAAAATTCTTGAGTATTTTTGTTTTCTTTTTCATAGCTAAATTTGTAATTATTTTTAATAATAATCAACGTTAAGTAAGGAATCGTTAAACAATGAACACCTGATATTTTATTTGAATTTGGATTTCTACCTAAATATTCATAAGATAAATAATAATAACACACACACATTATAAGATTATGAAAATTTCAAAACACTATATGATTAAATAATCCTTCTAGAAATAGATTTGTTATTCAACTAAGAAATCCTGTGTGAACTAGAATACATGTAGGGTGAACTTTCTTGGTTTACTTTTACTACGTCATTAATTTTTTTAGTGGAATAATTATCTTTTTCATAAAAATTCTACACATATCTTAAATAATAAATAATTGTCACTACAAGAAAATTGCATAATAGCGTCGGAATATTACCGACAGAACAACATCCGTCGATAATTACTGACGGAAAGTCAATAATCCGTCGGTAAATAGAATGTTTTTACCGACGAACATGATATCCGTCGGCAATACTGTCGGAAAAAATGCGGGAATCGTTCCCGCAATTTAATTGTTTCGCCATTTATCGACGGTATACAAACGGTCGGTATTTCGCAATTTCAGTTACCGACGGTATAATATACCGTCGCTAAGTGGGACGATATACCGACGGAAAAGCTTTTCGGTCGGTAATTTTACCGACAAAAATTACGTATATCGTCGGCAAATATTTTATGAACAAAGCTTACCGACAGAAAATATCTTACCGTCGGTAAATTATATTTTTCCGACAGAACAGATTTTCCGTCGGTATTTTTGTTTCTGCTCTAATAAAATTTCTGTCCTTGTACCGATGACACACTTGTTGTCTGTCGGTAAATGTTTTACGAACAAATTGTACCGACGGTATCGATAGTCCGTCGGTAATCTTGTCGGATGATACCGACGGCAAATTATCTTGTCGTCGGAAAATGTTGGCAACAAAACCTAGTTTTCCAACAGAATAAGTTATTCATCGGTATTTGAGTTTCCAATGCAACATAAATGCCGCCCTTTTTGCGACGGAAGGGTATTTTTCGTCGGTAAATGTCGTCGTATGCTGCGCTTTTACCGACGGAATGTTCTTGTCCGTCGGTAACTGTCGGCAGCCTCGAATTCTGTAATCCTAAATTACCGAC
>JAOQMS010000001.1:9414126-9424431 GCA_027563885.1 Erythroxylum longipes | reverse complement strand
ACGTTCCGTCGGTAATTATCGACGGATTTTGTTCCGTCGGTAATATTCCGATGCTATTATGCAATTTTCTTGTAGTGGGTCACCCATTATCACACACACACATACACAGATGCTTTTTTTTATTAAGAAGTTGTCTTATCCATTGATTATGGTGGAATGTTGCTTTTGTCTAAATAATTCATTATATGTAAAATGCATCAATGGTAGGAATAACATTATTATGTTTTTAAAGTTTGGAGTTAAAACAAGGGTATGTGCTTTGATAAGTGCTAATTAGACAATTTTTTTGCATTACTTTAAGAGTTTTTCCCTAGTATTTGTACGGCTTGAATAGGATTTGATACTCAATGTGCCTTATATTTTATTTTTAGACCTCATTTTGGCTCCCCAATAAATAAAGATTAAATTTAAACAGGAAATTAAGTTGGAGAAGTTTTTGTATGATTTAAATTAAGAAGTGAGTCGAAATATGGGTCCTAACATAGATCTATGTTTAAACCATGCATGTTTTAAACCTATTTTGATGGTTAATTTTATAAAAATTGAAGGTTTCTTATAATGCGAGCAACACTAATCCATTACAAATCTATGTCAGCCCTATGTCGATCGTAGAGTTTGAATCAATACAAGGCTAAATAAGAGCATTTTGAGAGAAGAATGCAGTAAATTTAGAGCGATAGAAGAGATTTTCAAATAAATGAGTTAAGCAAAAAAAGTCACTACACCAAAATAAGGAGATTTTAGACACTTATGCCTAGACATATCTAATAATTGTCTTAAATAATCTAAAAATTGGTGAAATTTTTAGATATTTATTTAAGAATCAAAATTTGTCTAAAACATATACTAAAAAGGGGTCTAAAATTCTAAATAGAACAAACCAAAATAATACCAAATTAAATAGTTAAAATAAGAGTTCCTTCGCAATCTATCCAAAATCGGTAGATTTAAATTCAATACTAAAATTATACAACCCATAAAAGAATATAAAGTCCTAAATCGATTACGCCATCATTCTTAATTTATTCACCTCAATACGCCTCATTCTTCCTAGACACGACCGGGACAGAGCTCCTATGGCCTTAAGGAGTCCATCCTCGCTGCCGCTCTTGTCGACACCCTCGACATGTCGAAGGAGTACGCTAACGCCCTCTGCATCTTCAGTTGACGCAAAGGTGGTGCATAGACTGGCACCAATGTCGGTAACTTCCCTCTCGTCGCCTCAGAGGTTTGACTTCTTTTCACATTATTCTTTGTGTTCGTTTACCGTCTCTTTTTGTATGCATAGTTATTTATGCGATGGATGGCTTGATTATTGGGTGGTATAACAGGTTCTTCAAAGTAGACAAGGAATGTCTTTTAGAGGACTTACGATTCGGGAAGTGAATGACTTGCTTGATCGTTTGGCTTCGAGTCAAAATAGGCTAGTATTTCGTTTGTTTTTAACATTGGTTTAGTTCATGGAAGATATCTAGAGTTTGATTTCATCATCTAGTTTGGTGATCTCAAATTTACTATGAATGACATCATTACCTTTGGTACGAACAGGACAGAGAAGTCCTTAATTCTTTCTACTATGATTAAAAAGACAAACACACAGGAAATGAAGTGGATCATTATGATAATTATTAAAGGTATTGTCTATTGCAGGCTGTGGTGCCGTAATACTTTTCATTTAACCTTGATTTTCCAATTTTAATTTTGAAGTACATTTTACTGATGCCTTATAGATTTAAAGTTAGGAATAAGTGAAAAGAGCATATTCTATGAGTTCCATCCGAATGCAGAAGAGTTGTTTAATGTCACGTGTGACTTAAAGTTGGTCTGTGAAAGGTTGAGAGATCGAAGCCAAAGGCACAAAAGCCAAAGCCCAGTTCATCCTGGAGTAATACAGGTCAATTTTCTTAGGATAAATAGTTTTTGGTTGAAATTTGTCTTTGGTACTAAAGAATATGACCTTGTGCTTTATAATTAGCTTTCTCGCTAGCTCTCTATGACTCAAAGTGAGCATAGTGGAATTACCTCTTCAAGTTGAGATATTTTGTATAGGAGTTGGTGCTTTGGTTGAAGGTATATGGATTATCTTCTATTGGATCAATGAGTTATCCTGTTTTGTTTTTACATACTACAACTGGTTCTTTCATTTTATTTTGGACTGTCTATACCCTCCTAGGCATCTAGTTAGTCTTCAAGGGAAATAATAGAATAAATATATTGATACTTCAAATCAAAGTGGCAGTTACAATAAGTGATTACGGTTGGATGATTTCCGGTGTAAGTACTATTTTGGTAAATTAATTGGGTTACTGCAGTACTATCCAGCAGTTTTAATAATAATTAACAGCAGAAAATTGGACTATAACTCAGAGCTTCAATTGTCTCCTGTTGGCATGGAGATCTCTTTTGGTTTTTCATATAAAGGAAATAAAACTTCACTAGTTACATTTAAAAGAAAATAAGGGTATATTTTTGCACTACACCCAAATAAGGAGGTTTTAGACACTTATGCCTAGACACATCTAATAATTGTCTTAAATAATTTAAGAATTAGTTAATCGCTCCTATACAGATGAACCTAAAAAGATCCTCCAAGAAAGATCACTGTAATCACTGACTATAGTATATAAGCAAATCACTACTATAAATGCACGTACTTGTTTCTAACTATTATTTGTAATAATATTTTGGTTCTGGATTTTAGTTTTTGAATCTTCATTCTTCATCTCCTTCTTCATTTTCATACCCTATTGCTACTTTTGATGTGTTTGTATGTTTACCTAGTCTATTTGACGAAACTTGAACAAGAGAAAATTTTAAGTGGTTGGCTTTAGATGGATTCCAAATTCAATTAGGAGATAGTCCAATTAACATATTGCTTTTGGGACATTCATTTATATCCAAGTTCAAACTTGTTGCTACTCAATAGTAATTTTTTAGGGCGTTGCTTTGATAATGACTGTCAATTTTTCATTATGAAGCCACTTTATTCAATCTTTGAATCTTGGATGTTGTACATCATTCCTTCCAAAAATCTATTTCTTTAAGATATTGTTGGTTACTGGGAATTAAGAGTTGACCAATAAAATTACATTTGTAATATTCTACTTTCCATGCTCTTATATGCATTTTCAAATTAGACATATACAAGCAAGATCTCTTAAATTAAGAGCTTTTCTATGTATAATTGGTTGTTATCTTATAATAGACCTGCAAGTTTTGCACTTGACAGTAAGATGTTACAATGTCGTCCACAAGAATGTTTTCCAGATCCACAGTCTTTGGTGAGAGATCTCCATGATAGTGGATTTAAAGCTATTTGGATTCTTGATCCTAGTATCAAGCATGAAGAAGGTTATTTTGCGTATGATAGTGGTTCTAATAATGATATCTAGAATATTCAGACGGCAGATGGAAAGACATTTGTTGGTGTGTTTTCAAGTTTGCTACTCTTATTTGATGTGTGTCTACTGCTCTATGTGTGTTTATGATTTGGGGCATGCCATGTTCTTTGAACATGTGTGTGCGGGTAATAGGTTTGGGGGTTAACGTTATTCAATTTTCATGCATCATTGTTTTATTATTAACTTCGAGGGAGGTCTGGCCTAGACCATGTGTTTCCTTGATTTCACACAGTCTAAAGCTCGCTCATGGTGGGCTAGTTTAGTTTAAGGTTTCACTTTTAATGGTGTTGCTGGTATCTGGAATGATATGAATGAGCCAGTTATTTTAAAGGTGATTTTTGTGTTTCTTGTTGTGTTATGGCTTGCAATGATCCTTACTCTAATTACTTCTCTTTCTAATTACTTTTCTCTTAGAGTGTGATAAAGACAATGCTTGAGGGCAATATACATAGAGGAGATGCTGAATTTGGAGGTTGTCAGAATCATGCTTACTATCACAATGAAATCTTCCTGAACCATGGTCTGCTAGTAACGTAATGATTCTAGAATGGATATGTATTCTTCTATTTTTCCTGAAGTTTCGAGAATCTAGAACACCTAATTGGTTGATAAACTTTGCTTGGTGTATTTGATGATGCATTTTGATGGTTCAACTATCACCAATTGATGCTACTAAATTGCTTTCAAATTCTAATGATTTTAGGTTTAAGGCATGTTAATGACAAGGTCAACATTTGAAGGCATGAAATTAGCTGATGAAAATAAGTGCCCTTTTGTTTTTACCAGAGCTGGATTTGTTAGTTGTCAAAGATATGCTGCAACATGGACAGGAGATAAACCTCTCAAACTGAGAACATTTACACATGTCTGTGGCTATGGTATTTCAACTGGTATGTAAATTTTACTCTTTTAACTCTGGTTTTTATTCTTTTGAAGTGATCCAAATGAAGTCAAGATTTTAGGAAATGTATACTTCCTTCTTACCCATTTTTTTGTTGTTTTGCCTTCTGCAACTGGAGCTAGTGATGCCATTCTCAGCATTAAGTTTGTTGATGGTTTCTTGTGTTCCCGGCTATAAGTGGTTATAGGAATGATGGAAGATTGAGATTTGTAAAGTAAGGAATGATGGAGGGTTGAGATTTGTAAAGTAAGTGAAGGACCTAGGTTTTACTTGAGGATGTTACGAGTGCGCCTCCTGTAAATTTAAAGTCTTTTCACACTCTTGTAAATTTAAAGTCTTTTTTGTAATTGTTACAGTGATTAATTCATTTGTTTTATAGTTATTTTCAACTATTACTGTCTACTCCTTTGTCAAATTCTCTAGAATGAATCTATTTTAGCTAATTTGTGCTATTATATACATATAAATATGTGAAATATAATATTTATTAACAAAAGTGTTAACTTATTATAATAATATATATTATTATTATATGAAGATATATATTTTAGATTAATTTGTAAAATTTATTATATATGCATATGAATGATCTTAAAAAAGATGCACAAAGCAAATTTTAAGTTTATTTTTTACTTAAAAAAGGTGGAGTTTTTTTACGTAAAAATTTTTCTAAAAGTGAAAAATATCAATAGAGAAAAACATTTAAAAGCTTACACAAAGCGTCTAAAATAACATTTATGTGTCTAAGAAAACTGTCAAAAATATATGTTTCGATGTAACTATGTGTAAATAGATTTTTGACGCTTAGATGCATAAAAAAGTATGCTTTTTTATGCATCTATGTGTCTAAGAAAACCGTCGAAAATAGTTTTTGAGACACTTTTTTTTTGACGGTTTATAAAGCGTCTAAAATTATTTTTAAGACGCAAAAAAGCGTCCAAAAACTCAACCTTTTGTGTCTTTAAACTCCATATTTTGTTGTAATGAGTAGAAGAAGAGGAATTGTCATTAGAGCCTAGTGTTTTACTAGAATTGTCATAGGTAACCTTTAAAAGGTCCTCCTTGGTAGAGACTACTGAACCATCCTTATTTTTAAAGTAGTGATCATGTTTTTGTTTTTCTTGGACAAACTATATTTATAAAAGAAAGATGTATTCCTATCATCATCCACTATCCATTGGACACTTGGTCCTTGCTTTAGTAATGAGTATTGAACCTTCTATCCTTGTATGAGCTAGAATGTTCTCTTTTTCCTTCCCTTGAAGAGCTAGATTTATAAGATCGTTGTATTAAGTGTTATTGAATTCTTTGAAGCTTGTACATTTAGTCAATCATAGTGGCATTAGTGTTGTTGTATCTGGACTTATTTAGAATTTTCAAATCTTATTTTATACTCTTAAGCTTTGTAATGCATATGAACAAGAGGGAACCTTGTATGCTTATAGTTAACCTATCTTGAATTGCATTATCAAATGAAATTCAATTTATTGACCAAAATTTATGACATTTACTATTTATTGGTTATTTGTTTTCAATGTTTAAGGTATGATAGCTCTAATGAAAGTGCTCTAATATAAAGATAAAAAAATTTTCTATGTTATTATTGTCCACTTTTTACCTTTTGTCATTGATTCAACAATCTTTTTAGTAGAATATAGTTTACCTTTAAATGAACGAAAGTGAAAGATATTTCACGCTCCTACTTTCAAAGCATGCAAATATTCTTTTTCTTTAATAAAGGACACTACAAGAAAATAACAAATTACTGACGGAATATTACCGGCGGAACACATTCTGTCAGTAATTAGTGACAGAAACTAACTTTCCGTCAGTAATGTTGATGGATTTACCGACGGACGTAACATTCATTGGTAAACATGGAGGGAAAATATACCCACTAATTTTTTGTCGTACTATAGCGATGGAATACGAAATTCTGTCACAAAATTAGGCGGCAACAGTTGGCGGGGAAAATGATGAAATTGAATATCGACGGAACCATAATAAAAATGTTCTGTCGGTAAAAGTTGAATTGTTCATAAATAAAATCACGTCGTCTGGTTTAAATCTAAGCGACGTTGTAGTTTTTAGCGATGGAAAATTACTGATAGAAGAGGAACTGTAGCAAATTACCAACAGAAAATGATATTTCATACAAGAAAGATTACATTTTGCGATGGTAAAAGTATCCATTGGTAAAAATGGAGGGAAAGGCAAAGTTTCCAATGGAATATAGCGACGGTAAAAGATTCTTGTCGGTATATTCTGGGTTTACCAATGGAATTTTGATCGTCAGTAAATTCCATCGGTAAATTTTAGGGTAAACGTCATTGTTTCTTTCGACTTTAATGTTTTTAATATAACGAAAACGATATCATTTAGTTTAACACCAAACGACGTCATTTTCCTACACATTTAACCTACCTGAAGACCCCCTCCCTTCGTTTCCCTCTCCCCTGCATTTCCCGCTCCCTACATTTCCCTCTCCTGTGTTGTCAATTCGTCTTTTGCTCATCGGTGTGTGTGTTTGTCTGTGTTCTCCGGCCACTGTAATTGTGTCCTTCGGCAGAGGTAAGTCATTCAACCTTATTTAAGCCTCATCTCAAAAATACATGAAATATAATTGTTTCTAATATGCAATATCTGAATATTATATTCAGTAATAGCTAACATAGGTTTCCTATTAATTATGTTACTTTTTGGGTTAAAAAAGTGGAAAAAGGTTATATTATGGATGATGAATTTTTTAAAACATATTAGTACAACTTGGAGACTAATTTACATCAGGAAAGGGAAAGGATATAATATTTATTACCAGATTTAATCAAGGATATTATTAAAATGTGCACTATATTTTTAGTTAATCCTAGAATGTCTGATAAGTTTTATTAAAATGGTTAAAAATCATTCTATGCAATAATCATATAGCTAGAAACATTAAAAAAAAATAGTTAGTTTTTAGTATTTAATGGTTGTCAATCTAATTGACATTAATAGGAAAACATGTATTAGAGGTAAAATTATCTACACTTATGTGGAACATTTTTTATTAGCTTAAGGTTTTACGATTTGAAAGGTCATATCTAAAAAGTATAGTAATGAATCTATAATGAAGTCTTTAATTTTCTTTAACCATCATGTGCAATTTTTCTCTTTGACGGCCAACTACAATTCATTTTGAAATTTTAGCATACCATTTATAGATGCTATGCAAGCAATTATATATGAATCCTATGATTATGCATATATTCACCATACTTAAATTTTCCATATTTGATTCATGATGTTTCTTCTCTTCAGCCTTTTCTATAGTATATATTATATATCAAGGAATGAAATATAATTGATTTGTTTCAATAAGAATAAAGTATGAGGAAATAAGTAAAACCCTTTGTTTATGTAATTTTTTATAGAATTTTTTGTTTAGCTAGAAGTATTATTATAAAAGAAACACCTAACTTTTTGTTTGAATTCATCTATATTAATATATATTGTATTCACTATTACTAACCATTTTGAATATATCAAAATAGTCTTCAATTTTCTTCTTCAAAACTTCGCTTGCTAGAAAATGTTTGTTGTCTTATTTAAAGTGAACATATCTATCTTAAAAGGTCTTAAAAGTAAACCCCATAACAATACTATAATTGTTAGTTAATTATTATTTTTAATATCTTTTCATTAGAACTTAAATTTTTTATGTTATATATACATAGACGGGTATATATATCATATGCTTAAATTATAGTAATATTTAAATTTTTGAAATAAAAATGGGAATAATAAGAATCCTTAAACTTTAAATTTAACGAATAAATATTTAGTTATTTTGATAACTAAGACATTAACTATTTTTTAAAAATATTTTGGATGAAATTATAATGCAGAACATCCTTTGCTTATGGTAAGGTTGATCCAACATATAATTAATTTTCTTCTTCTCAAACATCTGATGGAAATATTAAATATAATTATATGCTTTGTAGGATACTATTTAAAGGGGGAGAGATTTATAAAATGAAAGCATATCATTGTGATATTAAGGATAATATTTCTTCTTGTAAAAAAGTAACATTTAATGTATATTGGAGGATTGGAATTTATTTGAAATAATAAGAAAAAAGAAAAAAAAGAGACTTATTATGTATTTCTTATTGATGAGAGAAAGCATAATAAGTATTAGATAATGGAAAAGGAAAGGCTATTATTGACATAAATTCTTATTTTCCTCCAAGAAGTGCTTATGGTTCTCAAGTGAGTTTTAAAAAAAGTGTTTCGAACGATATTGATGTTATTTTTTGCGATATAAAATAGTATGGACTAGATGATTATATCATTCATATATTCCTTTAAATGCTTTAAATTCACCTTATCTTTAAGAAGCAATATATGCTACAAAAAAAGGGGTTCAGGATTTATGGTGCCTTATTATTATGAGATTTGTGTGCCTTTACATCAAGATTAGAAAACGAATATAAGTTGATTGTGGTTAAATATATTCTAATTAGGGGACAATAGGTTGCACTATTATGGAAAATAGGTGGAATGATAAAAAATAAAGAGCTTTGATTAATTTTTGGTTCATTGTAATGTTAAAGCAACTTTTATCAAGTCTATTGATACTTCAAATATGGTAAAAAAGTTCTTACAATTTATTTGAATTATTTTTAAAATTACCAAGTGGGTCGGACTAAAAATGTTGTTCACTTTGTTGTAGATAATGTGATAATCCAATTATATTGCATTGCCAAAATCCATGTTGTATATTTGAAAAAGGTTGACCTCTTTGCTCCTCTTATGGTATAATTCTCTTATTGTTGATTTCCCTTTTGCTCAGTCTGAAGAGACAAAATGTATGACTACTAATAGTTCATCAAAGAAGGACTCACTATTAATTATGTGTCACTTAGATACTCACTACAATCAAAGTATATGCATGTTTATTGATCTCTATGTGTTGTTTATTATATAAATCTCATTCTAAAAGATATTGATTGTATGTAATGCATTTATAATCTTCTTTTCATTACATCTAAGATCAAAATTTTTGTGTTCAATCATCTTATATTTTTGTCTTAGTTAAAAAAGTAAGAAGATTAGGTTGAGTTTGTGTATCCTACAATAACTAGGTGTACTAATTTTATAACTTTGAAAAGTGTATGACCATAAATTATGAAAAGTAAACACTTTCAAATTACGAGTTATCAAAGGGTGCAAAATAGAAAGTGATTTATGCTATTATTCTAGATAATAAATTTTGGGATAATTTTTTTCTTTTTGAAGATTGTGGCACCATTTATAAGGATATTTTGAATTTTTATATTAGATTCAACTTCAATTAAAGTTATTAGATTTTCTATTAGTTGATTGTACATTAATATATATTTTTCTTATATTTTTATTTTAATAAAATATTTTGTTTCTATATTACATTTTGCGCATTTATATGATTTTTACTTTTTATTTGTTATAAACTGTTTTGAATTTCTTTTCTTACCAATTTGATGTCCGATCCGATTTTTAAAATATGAGTTAATAAAGTTAATGGAAGGAACTCAATTAGCAAACGACAATAAATAAATAGTAACTTAGGAAAAACACATAAGTAGTACAAAAATTTCATGGACCCCTTTTAACTAATACACACTACAAAAATTATAGACAATCCGTGATGTTTTTTGATAAAACGTCGCAGATTATAGAGACTTTTGGCGACATTTAAGAAACGTTACCGAAAGTCTTACTTTTCCGCTACGTTTTATATAAATGTCGCGGATTTGTGCAACTTTTGGCGATGTTTTTTCAATAAAACGTTGCAAAAGATAAACTGCAATGTTTTATTGAAGAAAACGTCGCTGTTGACTTAAGAAGAAACACGATGTCGCCTGGTCGGGGAAAGGGATGAGCGGGAATTTTTTACTTAACGAAAACGACGTCGTTTTGGTTTAAACCAAACGACGACGTTTTGGTTATGTAATAAAAACCCCCGCGTCCCATTCCCCC
>JAOQMS010000001.1:9373851-9403922 GCA_027563885.1 Erythroxylum longipes | reverse complement strand
TCCGTCGGTAATATTGACTAATTTATCGACGGACAATCTTACCGTCGGTAAGTTTACCGACTGTATTAGAAACATTCTGATGCTAAATTTACATACGGGTAAGCCACCGGTCTTTAAATTTAGCGACGGAATAATTTGGACGGTCGGTAACTGTTCCGTTGATGTTACCGACGGTTTGTCTTTGCGGTCGATAATTTTACCGACGGAACGGTATGCAAACTTTCCGTCGGTGAATTTAGCTACAGCCGAATCTCCGACGTTTTTGACCGTCGGTTTATTCCGTCGGTAATTTGGTATACTGACGGAATATTTGTCAATTCCATCGGTAATTTCCGTCTGTAATTCACTATTTTCTTGTAGTGATTGTTACTTATTTTCCTTTCTCTGTTATCCTTCATAATAGCAATTTCATCTTTTTTTTTCCTTGCAGCCCAACCATATGCTCCTTATCATTGACAACCTCACCTTATTTAGGTTGATCTAATATTACCATTTCATAATAATCTTTAGTTAGAAATTCTTACCTGTTGGCTACCATTTTTTCGTTAATGGCTTAAATTTAGTTATCATTGGTATAAGACTATAACCATATCCGCAAACATTGTTCATGATCCCCTAGCATTATAAGTGTTATTAATTCTTGGAATTCCTAGTGTAATTTGACTACCACACAAATTCAGATATAACCTATCCTCTTCATCATTATTGTAGCTTTATCTATGCATATAAGTTTCCTGATGTAGTTTGTTAAGTGACGTGGGCTTTTAGTTCACCAATATTATAATGGTACATTATTTATATTGACCCATATATAAAACCTACATCTGCTTCAACTTCTCTATTATAAGCTAGGTTTCTATTTATGAAGAAAGGTAGGTTTGTTGTTTACATGCCATGTTCTAGCCTTAATGATTCGTTATGCATTTTACTCTTAATTAAACTTAAGAAGGAAAAGATTTTCCTTATGACTGAGAACCAATTCCCATTCTTGTTTTAGATATGTTATTCCTATTTATTCATTAAAAAGTTGGATGTTTTTCTAAGAAGAACCTAACTAACATATATATCATTTATTTGTTCCATTATTTAATTACATTAAGGTAATAATGTAGCTTTTCTAGGGGGGAAGAGTCCCAAATTACTTTATGGTCTTAAACTGCAAAGTTAGGTTGTTGAGTAGAAGGCTAGGATATAAGGGTTTAGGATGTTAGTTTTGTTCGGAGCTAACGAGGTGAGGGACATATTGCTAAAATAAACAAAGTAACAAAGGGGCAACATAAATTTCAAATGTCATTCCAAAAGAGAAAAGCTAACTTAGGCAGGAAAATTTTGTCCTAAGTGGAAGGAGAGAGGCATACAAGGAGTTTCTTAGAGCACTAAAGGCACTCAATCGAAGCCCCATAAATATAGAGAAGGACTAAGAATGGAAGAATGCTAAAGGTAAAAGACTAACAGGTGTAGACAATTATTTGGCTATATTTATATACTCATATTTAATGTATTTTGCTTGTTATTTAAGTGTTTTATAATATTTTTAGAACTTGATTTGCTTCAAGTTTTCTTTTAAGGTGACAATTTCCTTTTAAAACTAAGAGAAGATGTATTCAGGTGAAATTGTGACGTGGAATTGAAGAATTTGAGCAATTGTGGAGATATACAGTCATGTATGGTGATCATTTAAGTTATTGTAAACATATAAAGCTTCAAAGACACAATTTATACCTGCATGGAGTTACACACATATGTATGTTGACATACACAGCCATGTATATTGCTCGTGTAAGTCTCTATAACCATGTAAAATCACAAATTGAGATATTTTTGGATATACATAGTCACCTACGCTACCGTATATACCTAGAAACCTTAGTTTGTTGATGTATAAGGATAATGAGAAGGCTAAATCAAGGGATATTATTTGATTTGAATTCATTTGATTTAAGGAACTTGATACTTTTCTCTCATGTGATTGCAGGTGCATAAACATAAGAATCACTTGAAACTCAAGAACATTAGAAGATGCATCAACCTTTGACATCACAAAGTAAGAAAGAGAAATTCAAAAGCAAAATGCTAAGAAGTAATAAAAAGAACAATGGCAGAGGAAAGAAACCAAGGAGAACAATAAAGGGCTTTTTTAGACTCCACAGGGTCGGAGTTCAATGCGAACTAACAAGGGACTACAAGACCACCAGTGCAAACTAATACATTCAAAATCAAACCAATACTGCTGAATATGTTACAAACCAACTTGCAATTTTATAGACTGGCCAATGAGGATCCTAATGCTTATTTGGCCAATTTCTTGGAGATTTCATGATATGTTCATATACAATGAGTTGAAGGAAGATGTAGTAATATATGCTTGAATGATTATATATTCACTCCTTAATACTTAGCGATTAATGTTATGAAATGTTTAAGATACTCATTTTGGTTCATATTTGATTTTAGGTACAAGTACAAGTACTAAAATGAGCTAAAAGCACATCCTTAGAATCATCCTTTTTATGTTTAACCTTATTTGCCTTTGTGGAACAAGAAGGAGATGAATTAGGGTAAATATAGGAAAAGAAAATGAAAGAAATGAAGTTATTGCAACTTACATGATCGTACATGAGACTGTGTAACTCACTGGAAGCATGTAGGACCATTAAAATGCAATTTCAACACAACCTGTAACCTACACAACCGTGTAAGTAAGATACATGATCATGTATCAAGCCATATGTCTCACTAAGGCCATATATAAACGCAAATTGTGACATTTTTATATACACAAGCTATGTATCCAATCATGTATCTCCTAAAACCCTTATTTTTGCTATAAATAGATAGTCAAATGGTCAAACAAGGTATGAATTATTTTAGAAGCACGAAAGCGGAGAAAAATGTTACTTCTTTAAGATCTATGGATAGCTAACATTCTTCCTTCCGGTTTGGAGGGGAATTCGAGAATAAAGAGCATATTTTTAGGCATCTCTTTATCTTATAGTGTTATTCTCTCTCTATTGAAATTGTTTATGCTATTCTTTGCTTAATTTTTTATGTATTCATGTATGAATGATTAATGTTGTAATATCCTATTTTCTGGTATATGCTTAGGGTTCAACCCTAGATTAAGTATTGCATATACATGCATAACATTAACATTTATACATGAATTGATATTTGTACACATTATAAGTAAGCATATGCACTCATTTGACATGTCCCCGGGTATGAAAAATGTTAAGTGAACATGATGTGAATTATGAATTGATATGTCTTGAATTTTGGTATGATTGGATTTCAATTAGTAAATTGGAATTAATTGGGATTAATTGGGAGATTGTTAAATTAAAATGTACATTTAGACTAGGAAAAATGTCAAGTGGTAGGATAAATTGATAAATGTAAAATTAGGGTGATTAAGCCTAAAATTGAGTAACATTTTGCATAGTTAAATGTGTGACAAATGGACTAGTAAATGAATGGCAAATGAATCAATTAGTATTTGACAAGTGGACCAATGTTGGAGTAACATGTGGATTGATTAGTAAGAGACAAATGGCTACTAAATATGAGGCTTAGTGGCAACATCTTGAATCGGCAAATGTAAGACATGCCTTAGGACAAATGCAAGACATGCCAAATGACATGTGTCAATAATGAAGACATCTTGCATTGCATGAAGTTTAGGTGGCAAACTTTCTGCTGGGTCTTTCTACACGTTCCACCTTACTCTCCACCCAATCTTCCTTCTCTGCATTTTGATCTAATCCTTTCTTAATTGCTACATCAAAGCTAGACATCTATCCTTCACAAAATAGCCAAGAAAACCAGTTGAAAGTTACCTTCAACTTGCTGTCCAAAATCAACCTGTTTTCATCTTAAGTTTGTGACGAATTTTGCTTGCATGGAGACTTGATTTAACCTGAAGTTTAAGATGAATTGAAATCCTAACAAGTAAGTAACAATTTGAATCGAATGTGAATTTTATTTCTAAGGTTTTCGAAATTTGGTTTGAAGTTAAGTACTGGGTGTTGTTGCGGTGTGAGAATAGTCTGTATTAATTTTAGTATAACTCGCAGAATACTGACCTAAACTGCATTAACTTGATGTCATTAGAAACTTGAGACATATAGGCACATTTGTTTAGGAGGATGTATTGCCTAAACACCTCATTTTCTATATCAAAAGGGCCATGCAAAACTGACCCGAAAATCTGTCTTGAGAAAAAAATCTGGAAAATTAGAGTTGTATCTTTTGACCTATGTTACATATATTTAGGCCATGAATTTGAAGAAACTAAAAGAATGAAAGTTGTAGATATAGGTGTTAGATTGACCTCTGTGAAAGTGGAGTGATTAAATGGTGACTAGAGCTTGAGTTATGCTTGTTTTCCTAATACTGCCTGTGACAGACCCCTGTGCAAGAACCTTATATTATTTCATAATTTTTGGAGACTTTAGAGCTCGAATTAGTCAAAGTATAAAACATGAAAAATGATTATTAATGTCTTATTAATGCTTCTATGAAATAGTTGGCCATAAGTTATTTTGATAACACAATTTAAAGAAGGGACTATTTTGCTGTGTTAAGTTCAAATCTGGAAATTCTGATTTGTTAAAGGAATAAATGAATTCTTTTAATGCAAATATGATCTTTAGGACATGAATAATGTGTATAAGGTATGGATGGTAATGAATAACATAGGTTATTTATAAATGAGAATTGGGTGAATGTACGAGTATATGTTACTGGAAAATTTTGGTGAATGTATAGATTTAGCTTGCTAAAATTTCATATGTAAAGTACCAATTGTTTGTCTATTATAAGAAGCTTTTGGATCATGGAAATATTCAAGGATAAGTGTAAAGTGTGATTGATGAATTTGGAGTAAATCAAGCTAATTTAAAGGTACAAACTTGATTGAAAATGGTAGTATACAAAATATGATATTGAATGGTTAAGAAATTTGAATAAGGTTACATACCTTGAAAAAGTCGAGCATGCATTGAATATGACATATGTATATATGTGCACAAATGAATACGTATTTGATTGATCGAATTTGTAATGTGAATTATGTGTGAATTTTACAATTTTCGATGCTCAAGTTGGACACCATTCAGACATTGCCTGGATGGTTTGTCGGACCATCCAGGTAATAGCATGAATTAGAGCATACTGTGAGTCAACCTAGATGATCTTCTTAGGATTGATTTATTCTATTTAACTTCCAATTATTGAACTGTTTGTGATCTGTATGTGAATTCCAAACTTTAATGGTCCAAGGAGTTTGATATTTGGGAATGTATTAGAAGTATTCTGTTTGCATCTAAAATTTGAATGATATCTATTTGCAACTGAATTCTGAATGATTTCTGAATACTCAACAAAATTTGAATGTCGGACTGAGGTCTGATGAATATAAGATTCTGTTTGTGCATCATAAGTGAATGTTATTCATGACATATTATGTTATTTGATGCATTTCACAAAATGCATGTTTAGATAAAGGCATTGTTATTAGAGTAGTCAATCTGAAAGAGCTTTAAGCTTAGAATTCTGTACGTAGAGCTTTGTTCCGTGATTTCTGTATCTGACTGAGCCCAATAGGCCAGTATCTATATCTGTATCTAAAAGGCACTCGGTCACAACAAATAATAACGAATCTAGAGTCTCATACGCATTTGCATTTGTATATTTATGATTATGAAATGTACGCTTATGAAACCTTTTATGAAAATTTGATGATAAAGTGATATGCTATGATAATGTGATTGATTGGGTTATACATGTTCTGAAAGAATGTATGTGAAATGTGTAACATTCATTATGTCTTATTGTGATGGAAAATGTTGTGAAATTGGTTGGTTGTATGATATTTGTGTATTTGACTAGAGTCAGATCATTAATGATGGTTCATTTATTGAGTTCGCAAAACTCATCAAAAATTAGAACGTGGCTTTTCAGGTACGAAACAGGAGACCTAAATTTCTAAGATTCTCTAAAAGAACATTTTAGATTAAGACATGGCTTAAAGGTCTGTCAACTGGCATATGAGAAGTTGTAGTTGTTTCTATGTAGTTTACTTATGTCATGTGGAACTCATGTATAAAGGGTTGTAAACGTTCTCATGTTTGGTAATGTAAATATTGGTTTTAATGACTACAATGTAAACTTTTGTGAATGGTTGAAATGAAGAGTTTAGGTTTTTAAGTATTGTGTATTCTTTATGATACCATTTAAGATATTATGTTTGCTCTAATATACCATTGTCATAGGATATATACTTGAATATCCTCTTAATGTTCGGGTATATAATTTATGGTAATGAGATGTTACAAATGTTCTTATTTTTAATAGATTATTTATGTATGGACTCATTTCCAGAACCTAGATTGCAATACATAATCATTATAACTCTGATTTATTTATGGTAATTAATGGTGGTCAATCATTAAGGATAACATAGCATAGGTTAAATGACCTGAACTTGTGTGTTTGCTGCCTAGATTAATTTATTTTCATAGTTTATAATATGGTTGTCCTACTAAATCTAGAGAGTTTATTCTAGGTTGTTTGATAGCTAGGTTTAATTAAAGAGCTTATTTTGATTAAATATGACCTAAGGGAAAAACAGGGTTATAGAACTTATTGTTAATTTACAATTAATAGTCTCGAAGAGAGGTATAAAACAACATGAAAATTAAATATGCTCATTTATGTGTAGCCAAGATTGAACCAAGAACTAGATTCTAAACTCATTCACCAATCTTATAATTTTTCCATCGATTGATTTAAATTCATTTCAATAGTTTAATTTTACTTTATTTTGTTTATCAATATCAACCAAACCCCCCTTATATCCTAAACACCAATTTAGTCGCTACAAAGCTACACATACACTCTCTAGGGATACTATCCCTACTTACTATAGCTTCAAATTTAGTGTTAGGTTTTATTTTTTAGTGTGTTCGACATGCATCAAGAATTTTGGCGCCATTGCTGCGAAGTCTGTTTTTGTTTTCAATTGTTGTTTTGTATATATTTTTTATAATTAGTTTTTAAATTTATTTTTTGATCTTTTCATGTTTGTTAGTTTTTGTTTAGTAGTGACAAGATCTCCTTATCATAACCCTGTACAATTTGATCCCGAGATTGAAAGGACATTGCGAAGATCACTCAGTGAAACTAGAACAACTTCGAGAATACAACAAGGAAGTGAACTTAAGGAAGCCGTAGCCTATCTAAGAACCATACGAGAGTTGGCTGCTTCAGATATGACTCGAAGGCCTTTATGCATCACTTTTCCAAATTTTATTGAAACTGTTACTTTTATGCTTAAATCTGGTTTAATCCATCTTTTGCCCAACTTTCGTGGTTTTATAGGTGAGGATGCTCATAAGCATCTAAAAGAGCTTGATGTGGTCTATGGTTAATAGTTTTAAAGAAAGGTACAGGAACAACATAACGATTGATTATACACGTTTGTGTGAAGGATGAGATTGAACTCGGAACTATATTCAAAACCTATTGATTAATCCTTGTACTTTTGCATTGTTTGATTTGATTTGTCTGCAATAGTTTATTTTTACTTTTTGAGCAAATTATTGGCGCATCAAATAGGTGCATAGTCATAAGTTAATAGTGGCAGAGATGAGGATGCGTCATTGGATAAGCAACCTTACTAGAAAAGATAAGGTCATAAATGTAATGGTAAGAGACAAATTCAAGGTGGGGAATATTAATGAAAAAGTAAAAGACACAAGGCTTAGGTGATTCAGACATGTAGACATCCTAACGCTCCAGTGAGAAGATGCAAGAAGATTATACTTAAAGACTATAAGAGAAAGATTATGCTTAAAGACTATAAGAGGGGGGGAAAAAAGGAAGGACTAATAAGAACTGAATGAGGTGATCAAGAATGATGTGGCTCTGTTACAACTTTTCGAGGACATGACCTTCAATATAAAAATTTGACGTACTAGGACAAGAGTAAAGAATCTCACATAAATGGTCCCTCTCTTTTTCATAGGTCTTTTAAACATTTTCCTTCTAGTCTTATGTCTTATATTTAACCTACATATTTAATAAGTAGAGTTCCTCTTAGTTATTTAACCTAAACATTTTCTTATTTAGCCTAAATATTTTCTTATAATGGCTTGTTTGATTTATTTATTTACTTGCCTCTTTCTTTATTTACTTATTTATTTAATTATTTTATCTTTTATTTTTATTCTTTATCTTGTTTTAAATTTATTGTATTGTTTATTTATTACTTTTTTTATATTTTTATTTTTATTTTTATTTTTATCTTTTATGTCTATTTTTATTTTATTTTAATTATTATTAGTTTATTATTTTAATATGTATATTGTTTTCAAGTGGATTTATTGAAAATAGTCTCTCTATTAACTAAAGGTAAGGTTGTATACTTCTGGACCTTTTAACCTTGTGTCTTAGCAGAACTTTCACCGGTTGTTGTTATAATAGTAGTAGTTTAGTTTTACTTTATTTTGTTAATTGAATTAAAATAATATCCCCCTAAAAAAATCCTATACATTGATTGATTCATTAAAAAAGCTAAACACACACTTTTTGTAGGTACAATTCTGGTGTGTTCAAGATTTATCGAGCAAACATAGAGCATTTGATGCCCATTGAGTGATCATGATTGGTTGATCTTGAGAATTGTATAATTGACGATCACATATTTACATCTTTTGCTTTTATGAAACTATGGAACCAAAATACTTACCTTTATTACTGTATAACTACCTTTTAATTTTGATTACACAATTCTTTCAATAATGCGTGAGAGATATAATTGTAACATCTCGTTACCCATGTTGAGGCTAGAATAGTAAATATGAGAGATTATTAAAAAATTAGAAAATGCATTTCATGCTCATGCATTATACGATATGCTCATATCTTGAATATTGAGTTTTTGTGTACATGCATTCATAGACATTCCGGGTATAATTGATTTATAATTGAATTGTGAATGTGATTTTGTTGAGAATTATGGCTTTTATATGTTGAAAATTTGTTTGGAGAGTGTATTTAGTAATTTAGAATTTTTGGAGAATTTTAGAAAAATTTCTAAAATTTTGGGTAATTTTGGACTATGAAAGATACCCGGGATTGTCATGAACATGTATTGTACATATTTCATATACATACATGTGCATAAACGAATACTTATAATTGTGCTAAAGTGTGATGTGTGTATATTGCTTGTTTTAGAGGAGTAATTGGAACGTCAACATCCAGACGTTGCCGGAACTTCGAGACAATAGCTTCGAAAGCAAGCAGTGAGTAACCTAGACGGTCTCACTCAATTATCGTTGTATTAAATTCTGTTTTGACTTATCCTATGAATGTGTGATGTTGTGTACTGAATTTCAGACATGAAGGTCTGATGATATTGAAGTATTGATGAGATATTGAAGTGCTACTTGTATATGAATGTGAAGAACTAAATGCTTCTTAACATGATTAATTGAATATAATAGATGCATTCCATACATGAATGCATGATCAGATAATGAGAGTTGTGACCTGAGTAGCCACCGCAAATGAGCTTAAAGCTCCAATGTGGTTAAGAGCCAAAAGCTCACTACGTAAAATGAGCCCCGTATCCCCAACGGATAAGGGATAGTATAAATGAGCCCGGTATCCACAATGGATACGGGACAGTTTAGGTATTCGGTCACAACAATGTAATAATTGGAAAAGAGTCACATGTGCATTCTATATAATTTTTATTAAGTATGTTTGATTGATTGAAATGCAATTGTCTTACTCTTAAATGAAAATGTGATATGTGATATTATATGAAAAAATGTAATGATGTGAATTATCTGTTATGTGAAATGATATATTGCATGAATTGAGTGAACCATCGATGATGGTTACCTCATCTGAGTTCGCAAAACTCACCTAAAATTACACATTGACATTTCAAGACCGAGAGAGGATTCTAGCTACTGAGAGACCGTACAAGAAGGTTAATTCTTGTACTTCTGTGAAGAAGATATGGCTCAAAGGTCGGTCAGCTGGACTGAGGGATTTAGTTAAATCTTTTGTATTTCCTCTCTTATATAGTATATTTTGTATTAGGATATGATGATGTACATGTACATATTTTTTGAAAGCTACAATGTATGTACATTCAGATTTATGAAATGAAAAGAGAAAATTTGTTTTTAAAATTTGATGTCTTTCTTATATGATAGTAGATGCCATGATTAAGTAAGATAAATTGCCATGTTATAAAATGAAAGTGTGATAGTTAACATGTCATTGTTATAGGGTATGTACTAGAAAGTCATAAGGGTGTTCCAGTATGTACCTTATAACAGTGGGGTGTTACAATAATAGTAACTATTAACCTTAATTGTAATATTCCAATCTTAAACCACTCTTGCAAGGACCTATAAGGTTTTTGAACCCATCAAAGTACATAGCAACCTAAACTTATAAGATGAAGCTAATAATAGTGGACTAGCAAATCATGGAAGATATGTAAACAAAAACAAGATAATAGTTCATCTATCATACAACATAATAGACCAACGTCATCTAACTTATCATCAGATAAAGAACATACTTGCATTGGCCTAAACAACTCTTTTATTAAACGAATATAGATGGAGTCATTTCCTCCAAAATTCAAACTATCATCATTTGATGCTTATAATTGGATGATAGATCTAAATGTGCACATAATATGATTCAAACAAATGATGCATCTGTAAAAAGTGATAGATACATTTAAATGTTGTGTTATTGTGTGCTTTTCTATTGTTTTATTAGAGGTTGATCATATAAATAGCTATATAGATCTAAAGAAACTCTTCTATTAGTATCTAGTCTAAATAATTAATAAAGATATTTTTTATTATTTTCTTGGTTCTACAAGAAAAAATAAAACAAACTTAAACAAAGGTATAACTAAGAGAATAAAAAGAAAAGCAAGAGATCAAATAGATAAATTAATGATAATTGATGCTTAGAATACTACTTTCCTTAGTATCATTTTTTATGTTATGATTCAATTAACTTAAAATAGATTTATCATCTAGATCGACAAAATTATCTAGAGTATAAAATTGCACTTTCTCAAGCTACAATTGTTAAACCTCAAAGGTATCACAAAATGTCAACAACTAAAAGTATCATACCTTAAAGGTCTTGCAAAATGTCGAATTCTCAATATGTTAGACTCAAAATTTCATAAGACAACAATGATAGGAAGCAAGCATCTAATCAAGCAAAACAAGCTTTTAAGTAAGGGAGATATAAAGGACTTAGTCCGATTATAAATTGTTTAAATCAAATGTCAAAAGTTATTAAAGATCTAATAGAGAACATCGGAGGATCATTGAGAAAGAGTAGAACAAAAGAAAGCCAAAGAAGCTCTCAATGACTTAATATTGGATCTTTACGTAAAATGTAAAGCTTTGCTACTTCAAGAGACTAAATTTAAGCCTATAATGTTGAATCAAGTGAAGTAGCAAACTATGGAAAGAGGAAATACAATGTAATTAACACCAATGTCATATTGGTGTCTGATACGCATCTTACACTAACTTTGTAGATTGGAGACACAAACAAATCGATACTAGAGTGGTACTTGTGATCGGCACTGGACTTGTCGATATTGAGCACCTATTAATTTTAGAAACTAGCCCACACTGGTGTAGAAGCTAGATTGATATCACGATTCATTGATTAGATGTTTTAGTTTTTTTATTTCATATTTCAACTTAGTAACGGATTAAATTATTTCAAAGTTATTTAGTTTCTTCCATTCTTAGGTATTTTATACTATTACTCCAATCCCATCATTTATGTGAGTGTGGCAATTCATACCCTTCTTTTTGTGTTTTGAGTCCACTTTTTAAATCAATTTTGCCTTAATAGAACGGTCGTTGACCATTGTTGACATTGGTATCAAATCTTACTAGTCATTAGAATTTGGTATCAATGGTTTCTATATTTAGGTTTGTTCTTGAGTTCTTGTATTCATATTTTCAATATTCTTACGTCTTTTTACCTTACATTCAATTTTCTTTAGTGATCAAGAATAATATGGTTCTGCTGGAACTTACCGAGGACATAATCCACAATAGAAAACTTTGATGTATTAGGATACAGATAAACAATCTAACATGGAGAGGTCTTCTTGTTCTCTTAAGTTTTCTAACTATTTTCCTTAAGTCTTTCATTTTATAGCTAGCCTTAATATTTTGATTACATAGTACTTTCCTCCTTATTATTTAGCTTAAGCAATTTCTTATTTAATCTAATTACTTTCTTGTAATGGTTGGTTTGATTTATTCTTATACTTTTCTTTTTTTTGATTTGTGTATTTATTTACTTTTTAATCTTTTATTGTTAATCTTTACCATGTTATGTATGTACTGTATTGTGTACTACATTACATATTTTTATATTTTTATTTATATGTATCTATTTATAATCCGTATTATCATTATTTTGCATTACATGAGGGTTTATTAAAAATAGCCTCTTTATCATATAGGGGTAAAACTGCGTACTACTGGACCTCTTCAGACTCTGCGTCTCAACAAGACTCTTACTAGGTAGTAGTGGTGTTGTTGTTGTTCAATTTTCTTTAGTGTTCTTTGTGTTATTGATCTTGATCGTCATCAATCTTGATTACTTTTTTAAACAAGATTCATTAAAAATGGATTATCTTAAGTTTCTTATTTCTTAATTTTACAAGTTAATCAAAAAAAAGAATAATAAAATAAAATAAAATTCATATTTGATTAAGAACGTAATCAACAAGGTTTTGTCAAAAGAATTACCTAAAAAAAGTCTTCAAACATACAGAAATGATTGGTAGATTACATCATAGAACAAATTACTCTATGCATCATTTACATTATGTTTTCATGTTATTCTTCTTTTTGTAGTTTCTGTTTTGTTGATTTATTCTTCTTCTTTATTTGGCCTAACTGGATTACCAGAGCTTTAATTTCTTATTTTTGAGTTTCCATATTTTTAGTTACATTTTTCTTAGTTTTTATTTATATCCAATTAAGTGGATTATTTGACCAAGAAGAAGATTAAAACCAACTTCCTTGATAGATTAATTATTTTGCACAAAACCTATAATCAAACATTTAGATCGTGAGGGAGAATGAATTGTGGCATAATCCAAAAAAAAATCATTATTTTGGATAAATATACGTTTTCTGATTAAAATCTTCCATTACAACAATACATTCGGATTCATTTGAAAAAATAACCAAAATTAAGTTCACGTATTACATGAACTGAATAATTAACACAAAGATACTCGTTCAGCTAATAATGACCCATTTTCCCACTTTATTAATTGGGCGTGTTAGCCAACTCCACAATGTCCATTACCTTTCAAAAGGAACTATTAAAAGATGATTTACATAATAATAGCGAGGAGCCTCAACTCAAATAACATAATACTCCATAAATGTTGAATTAAACCTTCAAGCCGAAGTAAATATAATTGCCAGCGCAGCAAAACCATGAAATTTGAAAATAATGCAGAACAGAAATTACAGAATCAGATCTTTCCAAAAAAAGAAAGTTACAGGGCCAGGCCAATGTTGCCTTCGCCTCCGTCTACAGACGTTCAGTCACATAAACATAGTTGCTTGGCCATGTGGGCTGAAACTAAAGACAATGGTTGGGTGGCAAACAAACAATTCTTCAGATTGTGACAGCTTACAGCAGTTAAAATACGGATTTGGTCTAACTTGGCAACTCTACGCGTATTATGGCCTTTCGAAAGGTCCAACTTGAGGTTTTAAGTTTGCGTTCCCAGAGCTAAAAGCAATACTGGGAGATGCATTGCTTCCCATATCCACTCTCATGTTGAAACATTAAAAATAATGGTCAACTTGTTAACGGTTTTGCAGTATCTAAACACGTTCATCGAACGGACATAATAGAAGTATTCAGCCATTATTGTTTTTGATGCTTAATCAACCTACTTGTACAATTTAGTGCACGATGTCCAATAACTATTACTCTTAGCTGACGTGTATGTAAATTAACGGGGAAGAACCATAAAAATAAACACACATTAAAATGTGCAGGACAGCACAAGTTAAAGATGATTTCCAACGGAACCAGAAATTGGTCTACTATAGAGTAAATTGCAGTAACCATCACCTACAGCTTCCCCGGGTTCTTCCTACTTCAGTCAGTACTAGTGTAGAATTCGTTGCAACTTTTTCCCTTAAAGTAGCAAAGAGACATCCATTAACAAGCTCATGTTACTTGCAGAGATGAGACTATGTCAGAGATCTCCCAGCCCATTCCCGCTCCCTTTTTTTATGCTTTGCTTGCATCCGATTAAACTTTTCCCTTCCCTTCTCCAGGAGAGGATCATGTACAACATAGTCATTTGGGTCATCTTTCCGAGACATCTTATCCTGATACAAATAGAGCAAGGAAATTGTCATTAAATTTGCTGAGTTGATCTAATTCATCGTATTTCATCAATGATATAAATGAGCTTAAAGTTTATAAAAGAAATTAAAAAAGGAAGAATTAGTCAACCATAAGCTATAATTTGATGGGATAAAAGTTGAGAATTTAATTGACAGCAAGAACAATAAGAGCTGAAATTTAGATTATGTTAGGATTAAAATTCCTTATTAAATAGGAATTAATAATAAGTTAAATATGTAACTCTAGTTTAGATATGTTATCCTAGTTTTTAGTACTTATAAAATTTTTATTAAAATAGGATTAAAATTTATTAGGAATCCTTTCCTACTAGAATAAAGGTTCTAAAAATTTCCCCCTAAATATGAATAAGAAATATCCTGAATTTTTTCTACAAGCTAGATTTTTCAACTAGAAAATATAATGCTTTTTTCTAAGAGTGAATTCTTAGACTAGTTTCCTACTCTCCATTGTTTGTGGTCTTCACTAAATTCTAGCAATTCTAACCTAAAATTCCTAACCATACTAACGTAAATTCCTGATAAATTAAGCCCTAAAATCCTAACTCAAAATTTCCAGCAAACAAACCCTAAAAACCCGGCTATACCTAATCCGAAAATTTCTAAGCTAAAATCCAAACCTGAAACTTGATATTCTAGCAACTTAACATCAGCCATATTTCTTAATTTTGTGTCTTAGCAACTTGATATTTGTCCTACATCAATCAAGGTCTGTTTAGTTTTAACAATTAAAAATTTCACATGAAAAGAATCTCAAGGTCTTTGCTTCTACGTAAATAAGCTAATGTTTCTAACATCAATATTTCTGGTCATTATCATAACTTAATCATGAATTCTAACCTCAATATTGTATAAAACCTATCTCAAAAAGAGCGATAGTACATGCTTTTAGTTGTGTATTGATTAATTAAATTTACAACCAAAATGTTATAAATGAAAAAAGTCAAAGTGAGATGATATTTTAAACCTTTGTTTGGATTAACTTGAGAAAGCTACTTTTTCTTGTTTGCGTACCATGAAATTAGGAAGAAAGATGAGACAAAGTAGCCTTCTATTGTCTGGGGAACCAAAGAACTGAATATTAACACAAGAACCACAATTTTATCACCAATGTTAAGCTGCTAAAACATAAGATTAAAGGCAAATAACTACCTTTTGACACCAATTATAACCTTCCTTTAACTTCCTTTCAAATTTTAGAACTGAATATTAACCCAAGAACCACAATTTTACTCTTTAAAAACAGAATTCAGTATTCAAATTGACATTGTTGATTCTAATTTTGTTGTTTGTTTTCTAATTTTTCTAAACACAACTGAAATTTGAACTCTTACAACCAGTTCTAGAGAACACATAGATCTATGTGACATCATTTCAATCCTCAGGGTGGGAGCAAACAATTTGAACAGCCTCATTTTTCACTGTATTCTTTGTTACTTTCAAGTGCTAAAATTTTAGCTGTAATTAAACCTAAAACTCAATTCTCCTACTTTCTTTCTCTATGCTTTCTTCCATTTCACACAAAGAATTATCATTTAGATGAAAGAGATGAGTGGCACTCTTTGATTTCTTGAGAGGAAACCACAACATTTGGAGTTTGATATTGCAATCGTCTATTCCTTTATATTGCATGGTTACTAGTTAGTGTAAAGCAAGATCACTTCCACCTGGATACCCAATGGTTATAATGAACAGAATATCAACTAAGGAAAAAGATGCAAGCCGATTATAGGAATCCTGTTACAAGTGTGCTAATATCTGGCCTACAAGGAAACATGATAGGATGCTACTACTCTGATTAACTATTTGACAAAATCGAGCCAGGAAAGGAATCTCCTGACTGATTAAAGTGATGGAAAGCAAACCACCAAGAATCAAGTGGAGGGTACCCAGAGAAGTAGAAAGGGATACGAACTGGAGATATCCTCATATAGAAATGGGTCTCTTGTTCCTATCGCAACGACTTCATATTGTAACATGGTCAGAGATGTCTCACAGAATGTAGAAAGAAGCGTGCAACATGAAGCCCTTAAGCTTGAGCTAAATTATTGACAAGCAGTGAGAACCAAAGCAAATAATAAACGAGAGGAGCAGAGAAAATTTTTACAAATAGAAAATGAGATGATTTATAATAAAGGCGTACAAGATAAACTTAGTGTAATCTCAAGATGAGTCCCCTCATGTGGACCATGGTTCTAATAAAAATTAGAATTATGGTGAACAACTAAAGAATGCCTCTGGGTGCATGGTAGGATTTTTATGAGCCAAAACACTATAAATAATTGCATTCTGTTTTCTACTATTGAATATTGCCCCGTGCTTTTGACCCTTGGACATACCAAAAGCCTTCCCAAGCATGAGCAGATCTATAAAAGATAAACAGGCGAAAACTTACTTTGCCCAGTTCTGGTTCAAACTTGAGGGAGACTGTACACCAGTCAGACAAGTCTTCTCTATCAGCCTCTCCAGACTTGATATTTGAGCTAGTAGCCTTTGTAGACAAGTTCTTCTTAAAATTCTCAAGTCTCGCTAAAACCTGATAGATATTGAAACCAGAAATATTAAAGGAATAAGCTCATAAAGAATAATTAAAAATTAAAGTCAAATGCGAAACAAGAACCATATATTGAAAAGATGCATACAGCAATGGCGATAATGCAAAAGGGGTTTCCTCCTTTTTCCAATCACAGAACTCTATATTTTTTCTACCAGAGAGGACATGATGAAGAAAATTACAAAATTCTAAAAGCAATATAAAAATAGACAAGTGTCCTGCATTTGAAATGTTGAGGTGATCGATATGTTAATTCCAGAGTTTGTTCCAAGCCTGATCAATATTTTTTTCTTATTTCCCCCTATCCCCCCTATCTCTAAGAAGCATGCTCTACATGGGATAATGCTAATGATGCAAAAGCCATAGTTTGTGCATTGTCTATCACTTTATATCAATGATAATCCCCATATCTCCCATAAACTAAGACAGTGTCAAAAGGCTTAGTCACTCAAAAAGTGTTATACTACCAAAGACAATAAGAGGGAATGAAGTTAAATTAGCAAGCAACGAATCCAAAACAAAACAAATGACATACATCATTCTCACGTCCCTGAAGTCGGCGCTTCTTCTGTTTGTGCAGTAGTCTTCCCCTTTCAACTTCACCCATCAATTGCAGATCTGCATCAGCATTTGCTATTCTCTCAGCTCTAGCTTCTGATCCTATCCCCTTTTTCTTCAATGCCAATTTCTCAACTCTTGGCTTGTCTTCATCAATGGTTTCAGTTGTAGCCCTGGCAAGCAACAAAAACAACATTGGTCCTCAAGATTTTGCAGTTCCAAAACAGATATAACCAGCACAGAAGAGAGAGAACTCTTAGCAGAAGAAAATATTGACAAAGAAGAAAATTAAACAAATACACACAACGATTGGCCAAAAAGGGAAATTGCAGAAAAAGCAAACGGATCAAACATCTCCAATAGAAGCAAGTCATAGAAGTTGTTACAATAAGTTGTTACAAGCGTCAGTACAGATGCAGCATTGGGTGGTTTAAGGTTTAAATACCGTTCAGCTTCATCCTAGAAGCTGAACCTTTCACACAGGATTACCCATTTTATTTTGCTTCCCTAACTTTCTGTAAAGGAGCATTGTAGGACAGCAAGAGAAAAGTTCTAATGCTGTTTGGAAGTAAAGAGTGGGGTTGTCAAAGGTTTAAGAATTGTGACAGATATCATTGTTTAGCTGCAAACAGGAAAAAGAAAAAAGCAGAAACGGAATAGAGTACTAGCATCGCTCAAGTAGAGTTTAGAAACCACCCCTAGGGAAAGAAAGTATCACATTACAACTTCAAAAGGTGGAAATATCACATTTGAACAATTTTTAGAGGGGAAAAAAAAAGTAAAACTTACAATTCCTGTACAAAGGCTACTGACAATTCAATCCAAATCAAATTCAGACTTTAACTGAACCTAAAAGAAAGATTATACTTAAACATAACTACTATGAACCAAACTGTAGAAGGAAAGAAAAAACAGAAGGGGAAAGAAAAACAGAATTCCTCCATGTACATTGCAATTAACAGGCATGGGTCCAAATTATCATCTAATTTCAAATCCCTATCACCAGACCAAAACACAGTCTCAAGCCTGCAAATCAATCCACTCAGTTCTTAATGGGATTTGCCAGAAATCACATTGACAAATTGCGTAACAAACAGCATCAAGTAAATCTGGATTTATTTCATGAAGCCTACTTTACACTTCAAGTTATACGATTCCAAGTACATGTGGCATAGACAAAATGCATTTTGCAGTAGAAATTTATCGCACCACCTTAATAGTGGCAACTCTAAAAGTTAAAGTTTTATTTCTTTAAGAAGATCTTGGATTTGGAGTTAAAATTGAAATTAACAGTATGCATCCAAATCATAATCTAATTTCATTAAAACTTACAATTCCTTTAAAAAAGCTACTGACAATTCAATCCAAATAAAATCCAGACTTTAACTGAAAGGCTACAGACAATTCAATCCAAATTAAATTCAGACTTTAACTGAACCTAAAAGAAAGATTAAACTTAAGCATACCTACTATGAAACGAACAGTAGAAGGAAAGTAAAAAAGGAAGGGGAAAAAAAAAACAGAATTCCTCCATGTGGATTGCAATCAAAAACAGGGTCAAAATTATCATCTAATTTCAAATCACTATCATCAGACCAGAACATAGCGTCAAGCCTGCAAATCAGTCCTTTCAGTTCTCAATGGGATTTGGCAGAAGTCACATTAACAAATAATGTGACAAACGGCATCATGTAAATCCGGATTTATGTCAAGAAGTCATGTCACATAGACAAAATGCAGTTTGCAGTAGAAATTTATCACACCACCTTAATAGTGGCAACTCTAAAAGTTTAAAGTTTTATTTCCTTAAGCTGATCTTGGATTCGGAGTTAACACTGCAATTAACAGTATGCATCCAAATCATAATCTAATTTCATCAAAACTTATAATTCCTGGACAAAGGCTAATAACAATTCAATCCAACTGAACCTAAATGAAAGATTAAACTTAAACATAACTATGACCCGAACTGTATAAGGGAAGTAAAAAAAAAAAAACAGAATTCCTCCATGTACATTGCAATCAACAGAATGGATCCAAATTATCATCTAATTTCAAATCCCTATCACCAGACCAGAACATAGCCTCAAGCCTGCAAATCAGTCACTCTCATTTCTCTATGGGATCACATTAACAAATAACGTAACAAACTGCATCATGTAAATCTGGATTTATGTCATGAAGTCTATTTTATACTGTAAGTTATACTATTCTAAATACAAGTGGAACAGGCAAATGCATTTTGCAGTAGATATCTATCACACCGCCTTAATAGTGGCAACTCTAAAAGTTTGAAGTTTTATCGGCAGAAGTCATAGTGGCATGTAGTATGACAAATAGAGTGAATCTGGATTTAAGTCATAAATCTATTATACCCAAGCAGTATAAAATCAAATGTGGCTTGCAGTTGGAATTTATCCTACCACCTTCAAATATTTCTTTCCCTAATATCTGTAGATTACAAGTGATTCCCAAAAGCTTAGGACTTATTTTTAGGCTCAACTAGTGTCAGGTTGGTAATTTTCTTTAACCAGATTTTGATCAAGTATTCTACGATCCACGTGGCATAGAATCAATTCCAGTTTGCAGTTAGAATGTATCCCACAGCCTTTATAGTGGGAGAACTGCATGAACTTCTAATTCACGTCTGCCCTTAATGAAACCAAACAATCTCGCATTCCCTTCAACGACATTTTGGAGAGCTTACGGACCCTTATTCCTGATGTTTGAATAATATGAAACCACCATCTCAAATGCCATTACAGAAAACAGTCAAATAAATTATGAATAAATAACTTTGTGCTAAGTGCTTTTTAAAACAAAATGAGAAAAAAAATTCCAAACGAAAATTTTCTACAACCTATGGTATTATGTTTCTTTTATTAAATCTATATTCCATGAATATTTCTCCCTCTTGTGTGACATCTCTAACTTTCCAAAAGAAAATGCCTGCCTTTTAACTGATCATTCGCCTATCTGCCACATTTTATATAAAACTTTTCCTTCTAAACAGATATTCCAGTAGAATCCTTGCCTAGCAACATTTAGACTTTCCCTTATTGTCCTAGGCTAATATGTAGCATCTGTAACTAACCATTGACTAAATAATCGGTGAATACAAGTTTGAGCATTTATCATAACGTGATAACAAGTATGAGATGCAGTAATAAACAAGCACGGTTTACTACAGGATACATCCAATAATGCATAATAAACTGGAGAATGGTGATTTTGACAGCAGATGGAACTTTAGAAATGAATAATGAAAGAGAGAGATTCATCACAATCTTACCTCTGTTTGGAAACTTTGTATTCTTTGGGACTAGAGCTTCCTGGATGTGCATGTATCAGTAAATAATGCAATTAATAATATAAAGCAATTTATAAAGGAATATAGGATAAATAATAGAGATGATAAACAGATTCCAAATTGAATACATATCATGCATGTCAAACTTAATTGGTCCTAGATCTCCAAACACCTTTTTCAGTTATGAAAAAGTTGCAATATTCATACGACGGCACAAACTTTGATAAGCAAATATAACAAAGATCAAATAATTTTTTGGAACAGTTGCATGGTTCAACACTGTTCAACTGCAAGTGCAACGCCAGATTGCTCCCCTTTGATGTAGGACAGACAGAATATGTCAACACTTTGATAGAAACACATAGAAGTAGTAAGTTGGAGGTTCTGGACTTTAAATAGCTTAATTTTTAGGAATTCATAACAAACAAAACCATAAATATCACATCAATAGGCCCTAAAGATCACTTCTAGGGTTTTAAAACTTAATTCTAAATCTAAAAATTTCTCTAGGAAATCCCACTTCTCCCTTCACAACCTAAAACATTAAATGTAAATAAGAATCCTGTCAACCAAATCCTACTAAGACTAGGACTATAATTCAGTGTACCCTAGTAGATATTGAATTCTAACCTAACAAGAACTTGAAATAAACATATTCAAATTACTTCTGAAAAGTAAAATGGGCAACTAAAAGAATTGACTAAAACTGCCTATTAAAGATAACAACTACACTGATTCGTACTCTCCATCAATCTGGGACTATGGCTTAGTATCAGCAGCTAAGTAATGCTAACATGCCAAATAAAACTATCATAAAGAGATTCTAGAACTTTTCACTTGCTGAATATCACCATGCTAGTGGATATCTTGGAAATCACCAATCATTCGTTCTTATATTTTTACTAAGTGAGAGCTTATGAAAACAGTTTTCTTCATTTGCTTATGGCTTATAGGTGCACCTTTTTCAGCTAAAATTCATGTATAATTGTCTCATACACAAATCGAACATTAAATTAACCTTAACTGTTAATTGTTGATCAATTAAATTTTGCTTAGCATCCTTATAATTCACTCTTCAGCTTCACCTATTGAATTTTTTTAAAAATCCTGGGACTAATGACATAGATAATAAATAGAAATGGGAAAGAGTGCTTAAGTTGCCAGAGCACTAGACACACAATTACAAATTCAGTTCTGAAAATTTAAAAAACCAAACTCAAATAATGTATGTGCAGGTACAATCAACATACCATTTTGCGTTTGCTTAGATGGAATATTTCCCAGCTCCTTTCGTCTTCTAAGTACTTGTTGACGCATTCGAATGTCAAACTCAGTATCATTGTGGTCGTCAACATCATCATTATTAAATTTATTTTCTACATCTTTCGGTGACAGATCTTTTTTGGAGATTAGGGCTTCTCGCACTGATAATTTTATGTCTCTTGTTCCTTTGGCTTCAAAAGAGTCCTTTATATTAGACCATCAAATGAGACTTAAATTAGAAAGAAAATATTGCACACATATGATGAGAACAGAGGCATAACAGTGGATATATATTTTAAAAGAAAATTGTGGTTTAATATTGTCATTCTATTATTTACCAATTCTTCTGTCTAAGAATACTTTAGAGAGATTTAATGAAGGAGACATCATGGGACAAGCTCAAGGCTTACAAGTTCAAGCTAAAGCATTCTACTCTATCATAGATCAACTGGAATACTAAGAAAAACAAGAATAAGCAAGAATCAAATTACCACTTCTTTAATAGGATTCTCTTCCTTTAGAAGGCGAGGATCATCCAAGACATCATGACTACTCTTGATTTTCTGCTTTACAGCTGTTAATTCCTTTTCCTCTTCCTCAGCTTCTTCTCCAAATGAAAGTAAATTCAACTTTCTGTACATCAAAGTAATACAAAATGTGATATTATATTGAATGAAAGTAAAATTCCTAGCACACACAACAGGAACGTTCCATGAAAGAATGTCGGATGGCATGGGAAGTTACTTGACAGCTTTCTTCTTTGAATCTTTAATTTCAGTATCAGTCGTTGATTGGCTCAACAGGTTTAGAGACGTCCTTGGCGTAATATCTTCAAAAGGATTCCACAGTACCTACAGGCAGGTTTCAAATACATAGCTTTAGATTTTGAAACTACGTGATAGCTAAATCACTGATGGTAGCAGAGAAAAGGTAAAGTTGGGTGCATGCAAGAAATAAATGCTTCATGGCATGTAATTACAGTTTCATGGTCAACAATGATAGAAAAATTTAAGGACCAAATGCCAGTCCTCAGAACCACTTAACTCAATCATTACAGCCATTGTAGTATCATTGGAATCAGAAAGCTGTCATGATTGCTCACAAAAGATGAGATACATCTTAAATCACATACTTACCTCGACTGATTTCATTCTGGGTGGTGGATCCAATGGCCTATCATCCTTATCAGTCTCAACTTCACCAAGTGTTAGAAGATTATATATTGAATCTCCAGTCACCTGAAAGCAACTATAAGCTTCAATGATAGTGCCAAATATCAGGAAAAAATCGAGAAAATAACAAATCCTTACTTTTCCAAATATTGTGTTCTTGCGGTCAAGCCAGTCGCACTTATCCAAGGAAATAAAAAATTGACTCCCATTTGAATGTGGATAACCAGCATTTGCACACGCGACTAACCCTCTGTGATTAAATCTGAGACGAGAATGGAACTCATCAGCAAACATACCCCCATATATGCTCTCACCACCTGAAGATATGAAAAAGCCATATCGATCATTAACATCATGATCGATTTGTTGCTCCGTAGAACACATACCCACAACACAGTAACGAATAAAGCCAAACATGTAAACAAAAAATGAAACAACTAGAATCTGTAACTAAAAGATTGAGTATAATATAAGTATAAATGTTTTTTATTCAAACATTCAAAATATCTGAGTGAGTAATCTACTTTAAATCCCTAAAGACCAAATTGGGAAGCACGAAACTGACCCTTTGACTAAACAAACAAAACAGAATCCAAAAAGTTGTAGACGGAAAGAGGAAGGGAGAACCGGTTCCAGTGGTAGTAGGGTCACCGCCCTGAACGAGAAAACCCTTGATGATACGGTGAAAGATGGTGTTATCATAGTAACCTTCGAGGCAGAGTTGTACGAAATTCCTGACTGCCTTAGGAGCCTCCTTTGGCCAGAGCTCGATGTCCAGCGGTCCGTACGTCGTGTTCAGTATCACCTTTCCCTTCGTAGGCGGCTCTAGTACGTACACCGTCGACATTTTCTAGCAATTCCTCCGTTCCATTTGTAATTATTGGAATAACGGTTCTTATATTTGGAAAAGCAATTATAATATATAGATGCCATCCTAATTAATCGCATTCTATATTATATCACTAAATTCCAAATTTAATAAAACTAAAACTTTTAGGACTTATTTGATTGAGGTAAAGTAAAGTAAATTTAGAATCTAGTTCTTCGGAAAATAAATTTATAGAAAGTAAAGATATTTATATGTTTGGATACTTATAAAAATTCTAATAAGAAAGTTGGGTGGATTCTTATTATAATGATTGGTATGCAACAATATTTCATGAAATGTAATTTAATATTGACTTATATTTCAAATCATATCTTTATAAACCAAATAAAATTTGAATATTTTATTAATATTCATAATTAATAACTAATTAATATTAAATATTTTATTAATATTCGTAATACAAATTGAAGTTAAACATATAAGAATATATTTTCCTCGTGTACATTAACAAAAAACACACCAGTGAGATTTGTGACTGACGTGCAACTGAAATGGATTGTACTCAATATCCATTAATAGAAAAAATTAGCTCAGTAATTGTCCTTACCCTTCTGTTGCTCCGTCTTTTTTCTTCTAAATTCTCCAATTCGTTAGATTCCCAATTTTAGTTTTATAACAGTAACATTGCATCCACCGCCTGTGGGATTCGCTTGAATCTCATAAGAAATTTTCCTCTTTTTATCGATTGATTTGCTTGCACCACTGATTGATAAAAATAAAATAAAATAAAACTAAACACAATTTTCTTCCCGTTTTTTATCAGTTGATTTGCTTCCTCAACCAATGTATGTTGCTAATTCTAGGATTTATCTGCCAGTCATAACATCAGTAATGGTTGAATTGACTCGACACCAAGTTAGTCTCTAGGAGATGGAGAAGGCAATTACCAAGAAGCTGACAGAGTCAAGTGCACAACTTACCACTAATTTTAATGTAAAATCGGGGCTACTGTCCTCAAATCTCCAGAAGATGCTTTTCGAGACCATCTAAAAAAGTCTCAAGGGAAACTCAATTGTTGATCCCAATTCGTCTGGAGTACATAATCATTTTGAAATTGAATCAGAAAAAGCTTCTAGGAATGGGGTTAACAATGGATTTGAGAATGGTGAAAAACCTGTAAATACTGGGTCTACTAAACTTGTAGGTAATGGGTCTAGTTCCTTGGCTACTAGATTATCGAAAGTGGATTCCCACGTTTTGATAGTATGATGGTGTGAGAATGGATGGGGTGAGCTTGTTGTTAATGTGCGGGCAATTGGGTGGCTAAAGCATGGAATTGTAGATATCATAAAGTTGAGAGAGAAGGAAGGGTTCAATTAACTAGCGTATTTTTTAGATTAAATTCATGAGAAAAGTAATCTAAATATCAAGGGGTGATGGGATTTAGAATCCAAGCAAAGTGCTACTACTTTTCCTAGATTGAGAAAGTTTTTACTTTCCTAACTACTCAAAAAAATGAACCAAATGTGATAATATAAATTTTGGGAAAAAGATTACTTTCTTAAACAAGAATCCATGCCAACCAAATAAGACCTTAAAGTAAAATAAGACTAATCATCTATACACAATCTTATAAACCAAATAAGTGATTTGCCAGTTTCAACCAAAAATTTTTTTTAAAAAATTGAATCATTGTGAATGTGGGAAAATTGTTTTGTGAATTTAATATCATGTTTGCTTTGCAAAAATTATGATGCTTTTGTGCTAATGAAAAACAGAAAATTTAAGAAGCATGAAAATATGAATATGATATGAAATATGTAAGCATTGGAAATTTGCTTGTGTAGGCAAAAGAGATACCATTCTGTTCGTCATGTGCATGTTGACCTAAAGCCTTCTCCTAGCTATCCGCTGGTGGCACATGAGCTCCAAAAAATAGACTTATTCTGTTCATGGTATAAACTTTGGTTTCGCCATTCTGTTTTATGAGATTCTCTCGAGCCATACTGTTTGTGCATTTCATTGTGATTTGATGAGCATGATATATGATTGAATGCTTTGTTTTAATGGCCAAAAAATACATGATATGATTCATGTGATAGCATATTTTTTATTTATGTGTTTTGTGAGATGCAATTATGGATATGTTAAAATTTTCTAGATTAAGGTGCTATATATGTATATATATGTGCTTGATTGATTGTGCTCATCACCGATGACTATAAACTTATTAGCCACTGAGCTTCCCAGCTTACCCCATCATTTTCCACTTCTCAGGTGCAAGAATCAACAGATCAATAGTAAACCTTGAAAAAACTTCGGCAAATCTCTAAGAAACATTTCATTTGTAACTAAGTTAGTTTAGATCCTTTTTGGTAGCTTTATAAGCATGTTAGGCATGAGCATCCATGTTGTATTTTTTGTATTATGCTACTGATGGAAATTTTGTTTGTAATTGGAGCAATGTACATACTCTGTTTTATTGGAGAAATGAATGAAAGAAGGATTGAAGAACTTCTTTTGTATATGTGCAGAAATTTCTTTTTTTGTTAGTGTCAATTATGTTGTGAATAAATTGTTAGTTGTTTAATGGCTTTTGGATAAATATTCTTAAGCAAATGGTTAAATTGGGAGTTTTGTATGAATGTATTGCACTGTTGGTTTTCGGGTCTTTTGGAAATTGCACAGAAGTATATATATTGACAGATGAGAGAAAATAAGAGAATAAGGGGATGAAAGTGTGTTCTGAAATTTCAATGAATAAATTGTATTGATCTAGGCAGAATTTGACAAAATTGTATTCATAAAAGTTGTAGTTCTTTTTCTTAGCTTTCTAACAACATAAGGTTTAAAATTTTTGGACTTCGGGATTGAAAGTTATGATGTTTTGAAATAGGAGAGTATAGATGAGATTGCACGATCATGCACAGGCACAATCGTGATGATCCGCTACTGTTCACCAAAAGTCGCGATCATGCCCCTTTTATGCTCGTGATATTTCCAAAGTCACGCCCGTAACTTTTTCACTTCTTCTCTTTTTTATTTTAATTATTATTGGTTTGTTTATTTGTTCGATTCCCAATCCGATTTATTTTTCATGTATATTTTATTTGTTTGTGTATTTGTTTTTAATCTCACCATGAGTTCTTTTATTATTTATCGTAGTTTTATTTATTTTATTTCAAAAGTCCCCCAATTTTGGAGCCTTGTCATCACAAAATAAGAACTGAGACCGGGGGCTAACATCTTTAGCATCAGAGCCTATGGTTTTTAAGGATCTCTAGGCTTAGAATATGTTATATTATGAAATATATGATGTGTGATAAAGTGTTTGTATTGTTAAATTACTTGTTTGCACTGTCGAATTTATTGATTGCATTAAGTGACATACATATCATGCATACCTGTAGGAAATAAGATTAAAAGGGAAAATAAGATAAATGATAATATTTTATTGAAGGAGTAAAATGTCAACTCGTAGAAGGACATGAGAAGTTTTGCAAAGATCTGCTGCACCTGATTCCCTACCATTAAAGAAGGGTACTTATAAGTATAGAATTCCAGTAATTACAACCGCATGACTCACACGTATGAACTTTCGTTAAGAGTTTGAGCTATTTGAAACAATGAGAAGAATGGTGATTTGTCAGAGTGTAGGACAATGAAAGTTTGTGTATGTCTAGAAATAAGAAATACTACGTTGTCCAATATGTTAAACATAGATTCAATATTTGTGGTTATGTCAGCGAGTATGGTAACATAATTTTGTTGTGGATATGTACATGAATTGATATAGACGTGAATATATTTTCATGAATTGACTGAGAAAGAAATAGAGACATAGGTAGAAATGACAAGATTTAAAGTGTACAAGCAAAGTGGAATTGAAAGGTTGAACTTGGAATTTAAAATGATTATTTAATTAATGTGATGAGAGTTATGATCTGGTATAAGATTATGTTAGTGTATTTGAGATCAAAATTTCAAAATGGTTATGTGTCTATAATTCTGAATTGATTAAGAATGTACGTATGGAAGATGAAATAAATGATAGTGATATATGTAGAAGTTCTCAAGGTTATGTTGACCAGTTATTATGAGTATCATTACGAGTGCATATCTGATAATGTGGTTACATTAGTGGATAATATGATTGAGCACATATGAAATCTACATTTGGATATGGTATAGGAAGTAATCTATGATCCTTATAGTTAAAATCATGAGATGAATCAGAGTAACGTAATGGAAGTATAGGATTAGGTGGTTATATTGAAAAGGTAACTACTATAGAGAAGTAACTTTTGAATAGTCATAGAATATTCATAGGTTGTCCAGAATCAATTGAGATTGAAGTATCATTAGTATGAGATATTAATTAGTGACCTGTCAAAAATACCTTTCTATTATTCTGATCATGTAAAGTGTGATAGTAATTGAATATATTGAAATATCATGAATAGTTGAAATTGAACTTATTGAGGTATAAAGCATGGCTGAAACAACAATGATAAATATAGTTGATTGATAAAGATTATGGAAACAATGTAGATGATTGAGGTGAGAAACCTTCTTGTGATAGAGATGTTTTATCAAATCATATCACGTAAATTAAATGTACCATTTATAGGAATGAATGACTATTAAACAAATCAGAAGTGACTATTAGAGTCAGTTAGAAATAGGACTCAGACATAAGAAGTTGAATATGCTATAGAGAGTGCATGAATTTTGTTTAATGTAAAGTAGCCTACCTATATTATTAGGTTCATAAATTTGAGGTGATGTTGTTGTTATTGTTAAAGGAACTTAGTTCTGATAAAATTGAAATGAGGAAGCGATTGTATATGATAAATGCAAGTGAATGATTGCATATGACGTGAAAATTGATCTATAGTAGAATCTGCTCGACTCAAGAAAAACAAAAGAGTTAAGGGGATCAACACTGAAGAGATATGAAATAGCAAGTAGAAGATAAATGTGTTTTGAGAGTATCGTATCCCCTTGACGAGGTGTGTTGCAGTTTGGTAAAAAGGGTAGTAAAATTTGTGAGAAACCTGAGACATATTGAGGAACCAGTTAAGATAGTAAGGTATTTGAATAAGCAACTAAATCAAGCGATTCCGTTGGAGATAGTCATTTGGAAGAAATCATTCGAGTGAAGAAGCTACTTGGGAGACTGAGGAAAATATAAGACAGGATTACCCCCATTTGTTAGATCACTCAGGTAAGAATTTCGATGATGAAATTTTTTAAAGGAGGAGAATTGTTAGACCCCTAACTTTTTTTGGAAGTTAGAATTATTAAATGAGAATTTGTGGGTGTATAGTCATGAGTAAAAATTAGTATTCTTGAATTAGAAATTTATGGAGTTTATTTATAAATGTTTTTAATTACATATAGAGATGTCAATATTGGCCTGGCCCGGCCCGTGGTTAACGAGTTTAGCCTGGTCAAACCGGCCTATGAGTCGGGCCACGGGCCAGGTGGGGATGGCCAGTGGACTGGCAGGCTGGGCCACAGGTCGGGGGTGGACGGGCTGCCGGTCGACCCGTGGAATGGTGGACAGGCCGGACTGCGGGTCGGTCCGATCGCCCCGGCCTGTGGCTCATGGCCCACCCACCACCCAAAATTTTTAATAAATATTTTTAATTATTTATTTAAATAATTAATAAATAATTTAAGTAAATTAAAATTTTGTAGTTAATGTAATCATAATTTTAACAATAACTTTTAACTTATTGACTTATTAACTTTTCATATAAATTTATAATTAATTGAATTAAATGTTCTAATTAATCATACCATTACATACATCTCAATAGCTTTATTATATCATAATTAATTAATTATATGTTGTTATAATTTAAGGTTGTCACATAATACATATATTAAAAAGAAA
>JAOQMS010000001.1:9355034-9366236 GCA_027563885.1 Erythroxylum longipes | reverse complement strand
TAATTCATTTTTAAGATTAATATAAATACATATATGCATAATGTATATATTATGTAAATATGAAAAATAAAATAAAATATTAAATTTACTTGTTTACAGGGAATAATTATGCTAACATTATCATTGCTATATATTTTAATAAATATAAATTGGTTCGTATTGTATATCTTTTATTTTATATAAATATTTTTGTATAATTTTACAAAATACTATCAATGATTATGTTATAATTTATAATTTATGAATTTTTAAAAAATACATATACAATTTTTAAAATTTTTTAAAAAATAGTAAACGTTCGAGTCGACTCAGGCCCGACGGATAGCTTGTGGCCCGGGCGGGCTGGCTAGGCTGGCCGGGCCATGGGCTTGACCATGGGCCGTGGGCTAGGCCTAACCAGGTCCGCCTGCCAATTTTTTTCAACAAGCTGAGCCGGGCCGTCGTCAGCCTTAGCCCAACCTGGGCCGTTGACATGCCTAATTACATATGGTTGTATGGACTAAAAGGAAGAGTTAGAATTAAGTTAAGGAGTTAGAAGGTATTAGATTAAATAAGAAATGGTAAGTTTGGAAAGCTAGAAGTTGTCTTAAAATTTATAAGAAAAGAAGGTAAAGTAAGTCGTGTAAGAAAGAAAGAAAAAGAGAAGTCGTAGAAGAACCTAGACGAAACTAGAGAAAAAGGAAGAGAGTCGTGTAATAATAAGAGAAAGGGAGAGATGTGTTTGAGGGGTTAGGGAAAAAGAGAGAGTCGTGAAAAATAAGAAAGAAAGAGAGAAGAAAAATGCAGAAAAAGTAGAAGAAGAGGAGTATAACCGAACCAGAAAAGAAGAAGAAGGAAAGAAAGATAAAGGAGATAAGAAGTGGAAGAAGAAGGTTCAGCTGAGTTAGGTAATCTCTATCTATTTTTCTTGTTTTGATAGAAGAAGAAAGCAGAGAAACTAGGTTTTTATGTGCTGAAAATGAAGAGAGAAAGAAGAGGAACATGAGATTTATGTTCTTAGATTTTCATGAACTTTTAACTAGATCTTAGTTCTTCTAGCTTAGATAAACTAAGAGTAGATTAAGTCTAAGCTTATAATATAGCTTTAAGGATAGTCTATTCTTATATGAGGTTTAAATGAAAATATGTTTGTTTGAAGGGAATCAAGAAAAGTGAAGGCAACAGCATGAGGAAAGACAAACTTGAGTTTGAGGTTACAAGTAAATATATGGGTAATATGTTTATAGTTTTTCAGATGATGGGCTGTATTATTTGATTTTGTGTGTATAAAATGCTTGTCTTGAATCATTGTGAATATGGGAAAAATGTTCTGTGAATTTAATATCATGTTTGCTTTGCAAAAATTCTGCTGCTTTGATGTTAATGAAAAACAGAAAATTTAAGAAGCATGAAAATATGAATATGATATGAAATATGTAAGCATTGAAAATTTGCTTGCGTGGGCAAGAGAGATACCATTCTGTTCGTCACGTGCACGTTGCCCTAAAGCCTTCTCCTGGCTGCCCTCTTGTGGCACATGAGCTCCAAAAAATAGACTCACTCTATTCATGGTGCAAAATTCGATTTTACCATTCTGTTTTATGGGATTCTTTCGAGCTATATTGCTTGTGCATTTCATTGTGATTCGCTAAGCATGATATATGACTGAATGCTTTGTTTTAATGGTTGAAAAATACATGATATGATTCATGTGATAACATATTTTTTATTAAGTGTTCTGTGAGCTGGAATTATGGATATGTTAAAAATTTCTAGATTAAGGTGTTATATATGTATATATATGTGCTTGATTATTTGTGGTCATCACCGATGACTATAGACGCATTAGCCACTGAGCTTCCCAGCTCGCCCCATCATTTTCCACTTCTCAGGTGCAAGAATCAACAGATCAATAGTGAATCTTGCAAAAACTTCGACAAATCTCTAAGATATATTTCATTTGTAACTAAGTTAGTTTGGATCATTTTTGGTAGCTTTATAAGCATGTTAGGCATAAGCATCCATGTTGTATTTTTTGTATTATGCTACTGATGCGACTTTTGTTTGTAATTGGAGCAACGTACAAACTCTATTTTATTGGAGAAATGAATGAAAGAAGGGTTGAAGAACTTCTTTTGGATATGTGTAGAAATTTCTTTTTCTTTTAGTGTCAATTGTGTTAGAAATAAATTGTTAGTTGTTTAATGGCTTTTGGATAAATATTCTTAAGCAAATGGTTAAATTAGGAGTTTTGTATGTATGGATTGTACTGTTGCTTTTCGAGTCTTTTAGAAATTGCATAGAAGTATATATAATGACAGATGAGAGAAAATAAGAGAATAGAGGGATGAAAGTGTGTTCTGAAACTTCAATGAATAAACTGTATTGATCTAGGCAGAATTTGACAAAATTGTCGTCATGAAAGTTGCTCTTTCTCTTAGCTTTCTAACAACATAAAGTTTAAAAATTTTGAACTTAGGGATTGAAAGTTATGATGTTTTGAATTAAGAGAGTGCAGATGGGGTTGCACGATCGTACACATGCACGATCGCGACAACCCCAAGTTTTCATGAAAGTCACGATCGTGCACAAGCATGATCGCGACGATCTACTACTGTCACAGCTGTGATATTTCCAAAGTAACGCTCATTACTTTTTCACTTCTTCTCTTTTTTATTTTAATTATTATTGGTTTGTTTATTTATTCGACTCCCAATCTAATTTATTTTTCATGTCTATTTTATTTGTTTGTGTATTTGTTTTCACTCCCACCATGAGTTCTTTTATTCTTTATCGTAGTTTTATTTATTTTATTTTAAAAGTTCCTCAATTTTGGAGCCTTGTCGCCACGAAATAAGGACTGAGACCCGGAGCCAACAATGTCAATATACTTTTTGATCAATAGATTAATTAGTTATTTACTTTATTTTTTTAGAGAAATATCAAGAAGATTACCTCAATCATAAAATTGAAAACTCTCTATTAGAGTTAGGATTATAATTAGGTATAATTTCTAATAATTCAGATTAAATACTTTAATTAAGCCCCTATTAATTATCATTCAGGACTTGTTGTGCCCAAAATAAGTTCTAAAATACCTAGGCTATCCTGCTCGCAAGTATACGATTGATGTAGTTGATTATGCATGGTCGTCTTCCACGGAGGTAAAATTGATCCACTCAAATTAACCTTGAACAAAAATAAAAACAGATGTAACCTTAAACATTCTATCCCAATTTGTTGAGTGAAGGCTTTAAAGAAAATTACAAAGTTAAACTGAGAAGTAAACTATTTTAACTAGAGGCAAAAATGAATAGATTATTCGAATTGGGGAACTCTTGAGAATTAATTTCACTTATTTAATCTTCTATGCATAACTAAGAGAAAATGATTAGGTAGTCATCTTACTAAAATTAATAGTTGGGTTCTACGATCAACTTGAATGATAAACTAATTCTAACTTTCATATTCGACAAGTTATCATCCGAATTAATTATGGAAACCTAACTACTAATTACCAATTAAGTTAATATAATTCTAGTTCTTAACCTAAGCATCTACAGTTTCTCGTTCCATATTAAACTTCTTCTCTTGATCCTTCATTTAATACCCAAATGATGCAAAGTTTAGTCATGCTATTACATCCATTCAACTCAAAAACTATAACAAACGTAAGACAACGCAGTTCCTCAATCATGCATATTTGACTATAATAGCTACATTAATCCTTAAAAAAATAGATCATCCAATCACAGAAATAACAAGATTCATCATATTCAAATACTTTAATCCTATCTTTATTAGTATAAGAGAAGTATTTAAGCAATAAACTAAGTGAATAACCAAATGAACTATCAAAAGATAACATAGTATTAGTTGGTTAAGTTAACAACATAGTAAGCTCAATAAACAACAAAAAAGTAAAACACAGAGAAATAATGCAACAAATAAAAAACTAAACAAGCAAACAAAGATCGGATGAAGGAGTTACAGTGGTCTCCTGCACCCTCAAGCTCTCTACATTGGCTCTCATCTTTTGCTCCTGCTTGGTTCTCACCGAGATGATCGAATGCTCAAGCTATTCCACCACTCTACTATTCTTCTTCTTCACCGCACCCGACTAATCTCTGCTTTCTCTCATCTCTTCTTAACCTTCTTTCTTTCTCTCTATTTTTGTCCCCTAAATGAGTCTAGTATGTGTAGAACGTGGAATGATAGAATGTTAGAATGTGCCGCCACCCTCCTCTCTTCTTTCTATTCATAGTCTCATTTTAGAGCCTTCAACTTGCAGATGCCACATAATAAGTAGATGAATTAAAGGAAAGACATGTCATGGGGGTGACTTTGTTTTTCACCACCACGACTTAAGAGACTAAACTTGTAGGGTTGATTCATAAGGAACATAAATGCAGTTACGGAAGAGTAGTAAGCTATCCTTGGTTGAAAATTTTGGATAAGCCTGTGGTGTGTCCCAAATAGTAGAGTTAAACAAGGTCGCTATTGTATTGTGCTAGAAGAAGTTCTTCAGGGTTACGAAGATAACTAGTAGTAGTTTAGTGACATCATGCAAAGCACTAAAGGAGGCTTCTGGAAGCCTGGACAGGGCATCGGCAGGGCCATTTTTTATCCTTGGCTTGTAAGATATGTCAAAATCATAGTCCAATAATTTTGACAATCGACGCTGCTGCTCAGGGGTTTATATGGTTTGTTTCATCAAGCCCCACAAACTCTAGTGATCAGCGTGGATCACAAACCATGAGCCTAGGAGCTATTGTTGCCATTTCTTAACAACTTTAACTATGGCATGCATCTCGCGAACGTAAGTAGAAGCTACTTATAGCCTGAGACTGAGTTGCTTAGTAGAGTAAGCTATTGGGTGACCATCTTTGAGGAAAACCACTCCCACTCCAGCCCTTGACATGTCAGTTTGGAGGACGAATGGCTTGATGAAGTTTGGCAAGCGGAGGACTGGAGTTCCTGTCAAAGCTTTCTTTAATGCTTGAAAGGCTTGTTCGACGTTATTGGACTAGATAAACACGTCCTTTCGCAGAAGTTGGGTAAGTGGTTCATACCAACAAAATTTGAGACAAATCGACAGTATTAACCTGGAATTCTAAGGAATCCTTACAGCTTCTTGACTGTATTTGGTACAGGCCATTGCTCAATTGCTCAAATTTTTTCAAGGTTAATAGGAACCCCCTGGTTTGAGATGATATGGCCTTAGCACGAGAGAGATGTTTTGCTAAACTAACATTTGGAGAATTTTACATGAAGGTGATGTTGCCTCAACAGATCTAACGTATGTTTCAAATGGGTAAGGTGGTCTAACCAACTCCTACTGTACACAAGGATACCATTAAATAAAAAAAGTAACATATTTTGGTAATAAAGGTTTAAACTCCAAATTCATCATAGCTTGAAAGGAAGATGGTGCATTGGAAAAACCGAATGGCATTACGAGAAACTTATAATGCCCTTCATGTGTAAGAAATTTAGTCTTATGAATGTTAGCCGGTGAATGCGGAGTTGTTGGTAGCTAGTGCGCAGATCCAACGTCGAGAAGAAGTAGTTGCCACGGAGTTCGTCTAAGAGTTCATCGACAGTCAAATGGGGTAGCGGTCTTTGAAGGTGGCTGAGTTAAGCTTGCTATAGTCCACATAGAACCTCTAAGTTTTGTCCTTCTTTTTAACTGGAAAAGTTGGAGAGAACAAGGTGCTAGTACTGTGGCAGATAAGTCCCTCGTTCATCATCTCTTGATTTCCCCCTTTTGGAAGTGTGAGTAATGGTAAGGCTTAATATTGATGGGCTGGGTATCGTGACGAAAAGGAATGTGGTGGTCATGGTCACAAGGCAGTGGGAGTCCCTTAGGAGCGTCGAAGATGTCGACATAGGAGTAGAGAAGTTGTTGAAGGTTAAAGGAGGTGAGGGTTTGGGAGATAAGTTCTTAGGTCAGGTTGGTGAGCATGGAGAGTTAGAAGAGGCTAGCAATACTCCCAATCCTAATAGTACGACGGAGTTTGATCAAGGTGTTAGGCTATGAAATTTTTTTAATAATAATACCGCAAGCGCATGGGTAGTTTGCGTATTACCTAAGGTATCGACCCCATGAGGAGGGATAATCTAATCCTAAAATCTAAGGCTGAACTAAATCGTAACAATTTAAAATAAACAACTAATGCAGCAAATTAATCAATCAAACAATCAATTACAAGAATTAAAATTGAGAAATATAAACAGGATAGCAGTTTGCACAACCTAATCGAAAATCAACCTAAGAACTACCAATTGAGAGAAAGCGAGTTTTATTTGACCTTAATGAAACTCTAATTAATTATGCAATTATCAAATTACTGGGTCTAGACAGTCCTAGGTTGATTACTCTCTCTCGAGTTATAATCTTTAACCCTAATTTATAATCCCTAATTCAAATTATGAAATTATGATCTCTCGATTCAAATTTGACCTAAAACCTAAATTAGTTCTGAAATTATCTAAAAACCTACTGAAAACCTATGCACGATCTCTCGCTACACAAATTTAACGATTTGATTCAATTATTTATCTATCAAACTACTTAACTCTCGTTAGCTCAATTTGATGATATTCACTCAGTTCACTCTCTCATTTTGTTACTGAATTATTAAGAACAGAAATTGAATCACAACTAATTCAATAAAAACACAATAAATCGAATTTCATTAATATCAAAGAGAAAAATCCCAAAGGTGAGTATGGAAAAAAACTCAACATTCAACATAACCTACTCTCAACAACTATCTCAACTTTATACATTAATAAAATTGAAATAACTGAAAAATATGTAGGGAACGGAATAGCTGAGGTAGCGAAGGCAAGAAACCTCCTGTTCTGGGAAATACTTCGTGTCAAGCGTCTTCTCCGTGTATCTCTTCCTTCGTCTCCTTCCTTAATCTCTCGATAAACTCTCTAGGGTTTTGAAATTTGGCTGATGTAAAAGGCTCTTCCCTAGGCTGCTTCATCTATCCCTTAATTTTGTATTTATACTTTAGAAGCCCTAGGGTTGATTCGGGGTCGAAATGGTTTGAACAGTCTTACAAAACTCGATTGCATGCTGGTGGCCTGGGTACCGTCAGCTCGCCTCTTTCTGTCACGATCGTGGCCTGTTGTGCCACGATCGTGGGCTATATTTTTGGCCCAAAACTCTTCAAAACCTCTCTGTTCTTCACCATTTACCCTGAAACACTAACAAACACATCAAGTTACCTCAAATTTATAACATTTAAGCTCAAAGATTCATACTAACCCATAAAAAATACTTAAAACACATAAACTAACACAATTAGAACATAAATACACACGAAACACTCAAATTAACACTAAATACCTAACAAATTGAACCTTAAAACATCATGCAAATCATAAATATTAGAGTTGAGCCATAGAAATTTGGGTTGGGGTCTTGGCCTTAATACCTTGGAGTGTAATGGAGTTCTCGTGGTGGGTAAAAGACATATAAAGCTACTGGTAGTCAAATACCACTAGGCCAAGTTCAGACAACTATTAAACGCCAAGAACAAGGTAGGCACCGTAAATGAGCAGAAGGTGAAAGTCAATTTGAAATTAGGTTTGGTTTAGTAGTAAAGGTACCTGCGTACACTGACCTGCACAAGGAATGGAGTCACCATCTCCCATGGCGACATTAAGATGATGGGCTAGAAGGATAGGAAGGTCAAATGTCAGGCTAATCGTGACTACATAAAATTGTGGGTTGACCCTCTGTCAACTAACATTGTGACCTTGTGATCATTGATTGTGCCCTCCAATCTCAATGGGCACTTGATGACCCTGCAACTCTTGGAGGGAGATCACTGGTGAGTCAACCACTGTTGGAAGGTGAAGATCGGAAAAGAATAGGGTAGCAACTAAAGGAGTCGGATCGGAATCCAAATTTGGAAGGTTGTAGGCATCCGCATCATCGACAAGAAGGCATTGGAACAACGGTGGCTTACATTGATGGCTTAGAGAGAATTCTTCATTACAGTTGAAGCAAAGGCCATTTTCACAGCAGGCTGCCATCTCAATTAGTGAATGGGGGCAGAAGGGAAGTTTGGGTGGAGGTCGTCGTGGTGAAGAAGACAGACTCAAGGGTGGGGGTGTATGATATAGGTTTGATTGGGGTGGTGGTCTTAGTGAAACTAGTGGTGAAGCCCTAATTTTTTCTTCGATAATCTTCGCCATCCCCGTAGCCTGAGGTAGAGAGGTAGATTAGAGTAGAGGCATCTCGTAGAGTATGTAATTGCGGAGGCCAGAGATGAAGCAATTGAGAAGGTTGGTGTCGGTGAGGCTAGGGTACGAGTCGATAGTGTCTCAAACTCTGCCATATAAGTAGCCACCGAGGTTGTCTGTTTGAGTTTGTAGAGAGCAATTTCATAGTTCACAAACGTTAAGGGCTCGAATCGGAACTCCAAATATTGGACAAAACTAGGCTAATTAGAGAGTTAGTGGGTCGCGCCTATCCAATGAAACCACATCCGTGCGTTGCTAGCCATGTACATGGCGCCGAGATCGAGCTGTTGTTCTGGTGGGAATCTATAATACGAGAAGAATTTTTCAACCTAGAACAGCCAACTTAAGATGTTCTCGCTAGTAAAGAAAGGAATTTCAAGTTTGGGGATTTTGGGTGATGAAAAAACAGAGGAATCGAACGTAAGGGATGATCTAGGTGTGGGCTCAGAGTGGAAAATTGTGTTGGAGGCGGGGGTGGTGCAGAGGCTGATGGGTTCAGAGGTGGCCGTAGAGGAGGGATTAGGAGTAGGTAAAATGGCGATTGAGGCTAGTTGTGGTTGTTCCATGAGGGAGAGGCTTGCAAGGACATCATTAAAAACAGCCTGCTGGGCACCAAACTGTTGTTGGGTGATTTCATAGGAGGTGAAGTATTTTTTCATAGAGGAAGAGTGGTGTTTGAGGGTGTCAAGGATGGTGTCAAGTTTAGACAGGGCAACTGAATGACCGAAAACTTGATCGAAAAGTTTAGTGCAGTTGTCTTTAAGGGTTTGTAACAAGTTTGGTAAGTGCACCCATTAGGGCAAAGGGAAACAAGAGCACCAATGATACGATTCAGGGAAGAAGTATGAAGGAGGGGAAGGAATTTATGGAGAGGAGGAAGAACGAGAGAGGAATTGAGAGAGAGACAGAGACAGAGACAGAGAGCAAAAGAAGAGTTAAGAATTTTCTCCTAATATCCTTTTTCTTCATTCTTCATTCATTAGCATATAAAGTAAAGTTGTAGCAAACTCAACAGGTGGCATCACAGCTCACCAATAGCAAGATTACACTGTGAGCCAAAATTTTTATAACCTAGATTGGCTACTCTAGGAAGCAACGACACTCAAATGTAATCATGAAATTTAATAGGGGTGTATTTCTCATAGGTGCTGTTAGCAGTTATGTGCTTTGTAACAGTATAGTACAGGTTAGTGGTATAGGGTATATGTCCTAAGAATCACTGCTATATGAAGCACACGTAAGGTTGCTCCTTTTCTCTCTTTAGTGGTGGTGAAGGTTCTCCTCATCTAGTCATTGTTGTATATCTTAAAAATCAACAATTCAGAAATCAGCTCTCAATAATGAAGATCGAACATTGAACACCATTTATATAGCTACAATAAGTTTAATTTAGTGGAAGCAAAATAGCCAAATTTTTTCATATGAAATCATAAACAAAAACACTGAGTAACTAAAATATGCATTATCCTATGATAAAATGTTCCCCATAAACTAACATAATGAGTAAATAATAATATGATATGCTAATTAATAAGTGCTTGATTGACTATATATTTACTCCCTAATGCTTAGTGATTAATGTTCTGATGTGCTTAAGATACTTATTTTGGTTTATATTTTGTTTTGGGTACAAATTGGAGGAACAAGAACTAAAATGAGCTAAAAACACATCCTTGGAGCAATCCTATTAATGCTTAATCTTATTTGCCTTTGTGGAACAAGAAGGAGATGAATTAGGGTGAAGATAGGACAAAGAATGGAATAAACGAATATATTGCAACTTACATGGTCATATATAAGACCTGAGTTTCACTGAAAACATATAGGAGTGTGAAGATGTAGATTTAGCCTCTCCTATAACCTACACAACCATGTGTGGACTTACATAACTGTGTAAGTGGCCATGCAGCTCACTAAGGTCATGTAAGTTCACAAATTTGGGAAAATGACATTTATTGTCATCTACACATCGGTGTAGTTGACCGTGTGTTATGATGGAACCCTAATTTTTAATATAAAGGGGCATTTAAGAGGCCAAATGAGCCATAAAGAGTTTTAGGGACACAAAAGGGGCAGACTTCTTCCCTGTTGGAGAACTATGATGAGCTAAACTTCATCCTTCCAGTTCAAAGGGGATATTGAGGCCGATGAAGGTGTTTGGACATTTCTGAATCTAATAGTGTTGTTCTCACCCTCTTTTGGAATTGATTGTATGATTCTATGATTAATGTTTAGGGATTTATGTATGAATGATTTAAACACTTCAAATAGAACATTTATGTATAAGCCCATTGCTAGAATCTGTGTTGCAATACATAATCATTGTAACTTTGATTCACTTGTGGTAAACTAATGTTCATGCATCATTAGGGATAACATAACATAGGTTAAATGACTCAAGCTTATGTGGTTATTACCTAAATTAACCTATTTTTCGATTACATAATACGGTTATCACACTAAATTTAGAAAGCTTATTCTGGGTTGTCTCATAGCCAGACCTAATTAAAGAGCTTGTTTTAAGTAGATACAACTTAAGGGCTTGTTTGGTTGGAGGGTTAGTGATGGAATAGAATGGAACGTAACACACTTCCATCGTTTGGTTGATGGTTTCATAATGGAATGGAACAGGATGGGATAAAAGTGGAAAATTTCATATTACGTTCCATTCCATTATAAACAGTGAAAATAAGAAACCTCTAATTCAGAGGTTTTAGGATGGAACATAAACTAATAAATACATACTACCTAATATACCCTCAAAAATTTTTCTTAATACTAATTATTTCTTCTAACCCTAATCCCCTTCTATATAATTAATAATATTTGTATATTATTTCTCCTTACTCTTATTTTTATATTATTAATAAAAATTATATATAATTAATAATAAAATAAAATTTTTATTAATGAAAATAGAAAATATATTTTAAAAAATTTTGTAATTGTTTAAAATAT
>JAOQMS010000001.1:9333540-9349950 GCA_027563885.1 Erythroxylum longipes | reverse complement strand
AACCTTCAATCAAACGATGGAAGCGTGTTACGTTCCATCCCCTTCCGTCCTCAACCCCTCAACCAAACATAGCCTTAGGGAAGTTTTATATTATTATATTTGTTATAACCCTCTTTCCTTTTTAGTTTTAGTGATATCTATTAAGTTATAAAAAAAATCAAGATGCTCCTTATTTGGTATGACCATACCAACAAAAGTGGTTTAATTAATAAGCATAATTAAAAAAAACACCCCTCAACTGTTGATGTATTAAAGGATTAAGTGCTTATTTGAATGAGCTTTTGTCAGTAGAGCTTTTTTGTAAAGTTCCAAATTTGAGTTTCTTAAAAAGTTGTATTTTAGCTTCTAAAAAAGCTATTTCTGTCAAAAAAATACTTTTAGATTTTACGGCCAAATACTCATTTTCTTAAAAATAGCCTTTTGCGATGAAAAAAAGTACTTTTTTACCTTCTAAAAGTTGAACTAAACAGGCACTAATTATATACTATAATGACGCTTTTTAGAGATTAAATGGTTAAATAACTAGTGGATTATTTTTTATTTTGTCTTTTTGGTTGATTTTATATTAAAAAAAGATAATGACCATTCCTAAACAAGTATTTTTAAGACAACATTATTGGATTGGTAAAAGTATCAAAGATAGCGTCAATCCATTATTACGAAGTCCTAAGGTTCTCGTTTTTATATAGGTAAAAATAAAACTCCAACTTTTACCCACTAAAATGACATTAAAGATGAAGAAATTATTAAAAAAACTAACCAATCTTTTAAGTAAGTTAAAGAGCAAAAATTAAATGAAAAACGAAAAAAAGAACATAATTCATTTGTTTCATTCATTACAATTGAAAATCATAAGCTATTGTAGAATTTGAAGTTTGTACATTTTAGGTTCATGATTTCTTTGTAAAAGAGTCAAATAAATTCTTAATACTATGCTACAACAAAAACACCCAGTGAGAATCCTGCAAATACACAGGTCTGTGGCAGTTTAATAGTAGACAATCATATCTCTAGTTAACAGAGAGACTCTTTTTGATAGATCCACAAGAAAAAAATACATACTAAACTAATAAAATAAAAATAAAAATAAAAGACATACAAGAAATGATAATAAAATAAAATAAATACATATAAATAAAAATAAAATATGTACGAAAAAATATAGAATAAGGTAAAGAGTAAAAATAAAAGATAAATATGAAAATAAATACACAAACAGGAAATAAGATAAGTACATAAATAAATCAAACAAGTCATTGCAAGAAAATATTTAGGCTAGATAAGAGAATATATATATGCTAAACAATTAGGAGGGAAGTACTATGTATTACAAGTTTAGGCTAAATATAAGATATAAAATTAGAAGAAAAATATTTAAAAGACCTAAGAGAATGAGAAGAATTTCTCTATGTGAGATCCTTTATCCTATTGGATCAAAGTTTTTTATAGAGGGTCATGTCATCAGTAAGTTCCAATATAATCATATAATTCTTGATCATTTTCCCCCAATTCTTTGTAGGCTTTTTTTTCTTCTTCTTACAGTCTTTAAGTACAATCTTCATGCATCTTCTCCCTAAAGCTTTAGAATGTCTCCTTTTAATATGTCTACATCATTTAAGTCTTCGTCTCTTTTAATTTTTTATTAATATTAGTTACCTTTAATATGTTCTTTACTATTATATTTATGATCTTATCTATTTTGGTAAGGATGCACTATTAATGCTATGTTATTATTCTTATTTAAAAAATCAAATAAGCTTTGTAAATTATCCAAATTGGAGAGTTTAATTCTTTTTTGGTTATAAAATTAAATGCTATACTTAAAAATTATAAAAATAAAGTTTTTGTATATTATCACGTAAAGAAAGATTGACGGTACTTTTAAAATAAGTAAAGATGATATAAGTTTTTTAATTAAAAATTGCAATTTACAACTTGTTTTCATTAAAATAATCAACATATTGTGTAGAAGTTGATTTCAAGTCATTTGAATTAGTTCCCCATTAAATAGAGTATGTACTGAAATCATGTCATTTTCAAATAATTTAAATATAATACAGGTGATATTTTCATACATTGCAATCAACAAAGGCTAAATTAGTAATAAATAATCTAATAAAATTAAAATTTGCGGCTTAATTGACAAAACTCATTGTTAAACTATAGTTGGGATTAATTTTTATCTACCATATTTTCAGTTGATAGTTGGTAGAACAAATTCAAACGCAAAATTGAAGAAAAAGAAACTCTTAAATTTGGATAATCTGGACAATGGACAAAGAGAATCCGGTCAGTGATTCAGTGAAACTGTAATGAGCATAGAATTATGTCATTTGCCTCAAAAACATCTTAAAATTGGTTTCATCACATATTAAGTTGTCCAGTTATTCTAATATAAATTGTTGTATAACTAGTCTTTAAGAATATTTTAATTAAAATAATTTAATAAATATTCTTTTTAAAAAAAAAATAAGACCAAGTGATAGAAGAAAAACGGTATCACAAAGGTTTAGAGCTTTCAGACTCGTCTTAGAGCATCAGATAGACAAATAAAGGTGAGAAACAAGGTGAACAGAAATATCTTTGTATAGACATTGTCCTGAATTTCCATTGTCCAAGTTGGAAACTTCATGAACTATCAGAATAACATATGCCAAAATTGATATGAAATCATAAGCCGTAAATTAAGATACGATGGCAATAAGATCCTACAAAGAGTGATGATATAAAACTCTAAATATAGGAGAGAACAAGAACGCTAAAAAGCCCCCCCACAAAACCATGATGCAAAACAAAGCTGATCAAAATGACCCAGAAAATTCCATTGTCATGCAATGTTAAAAGACAATACAAGCAAGCCTCTTGTTCCCACTAATTAATATCCAGCTACTCTTTTACTCAAATGTATCATCATCGTCATCTGGAAGAGGCTGAGCAGCCGCTATGGCAAGTTCTGCCTCATGCCTGTTAAATCACCATTATCATAACAAGAATGTTAAGAAACATGTCATGGAAATTTTTTATTGCAAGAGAAGGAAACAACTCAACTTCCAAGAACTCATGCAGACAGTAATTTGACCACAGAGAAAGAGGAACTCTTAGGAGACGAAAATTTGCTTACATACAAAGATAATGGAGTATAGTACAATGAACAGAATAATAGTTGTGAAATACATTACATAAGCAATAGAAGAGGGGTAAAGGGAAGGGTTATGAGTATGAATGCTTAAGTATTTCCAACGACATTAATACTAAATAGGAAAGAACAGCGAAGAAAACGGAAATTTGTGTTACTAAACACTTACTGTTGCTGTGCTACCAAATCAATCTGCACTTCAGGAGGAGCCAAAGCTGGAGACTCCACAAAGTGCAAGTTAGGATCCCTACATTCGTGTGAGCAGTTATAAAATTAGAAGATCACACTTCAGAAAATAAAGGACAAAATATGCTTCTTAGTAAACACTGTTACTCACCCCGCGAGTTTTCTTGCGAGGTAGAGAAAAGGCTTTTCGAAGTTGTAATTGCTCTTTGCAGATATCTCATAGTACTGCAAATTCTTCTTGCGGTGGAAAGTGACCTGCTTTGCCTTCACCTGCCTATTCTTCACATCTACCTTGTTTCCACAAAGAACAATGGGAATGTTTTCGCAGACTCTACCCAAAACAACGTAAGGTATTTAATACAAGTGAAAATAGAGATAGAACGCATTGTTAAAAGAACTAAAAGGAACCTGCAAAGATCCCGATGCCATGTAGGCACGTTCTTATATGTCAGACGAGCAGTAACATCAAACATGATGATGGCACACTGCCCATGAATGCTGCACAGGTACCAATTTCAAGTACATCAGTCTAGTCATAACACAGAAGCACGAAAAGGAAAAAGGAAGGAGAAATTGGGGATGACATGGCAGAAAAATGCGTCAACATAATACCACAATTTGCTATAAATTGATAATCAACGAAAGCTAGAAAAGGGACGAAGAAGGCAACTTCCAAAACAAAACTTGCCATCATAAACTAGGCTTTTAAAATTGGAGGTTCTTTTATTAGCAAATAACGAGTAAAAAATCAAAACACGGTGCACATAATAAGGCCTTCAAATGACTCATGGATGAAGGGACAACAAGCCACCAATACTCACTAATATCCATCTCGAAGACCACCAAACTTCTCTTGTCCAGCTGTGTCCCAGCAGTAGAATCGAATCTTCCCGCAGTTAGTGAAGAAGTCCAAGGGGTGAACTTCCACACCGATAGTAGCTGCAGTTAACACAAAAGAAAATTCAGTTTACAGTTTACACACAAGACAGCCTCCGACAATCTTACAAAAATGCAATTCTCGAGTTTTGCAAAGACGCCAAAATAAATAAATAAATAAAGTAACAGTTGCAACTTACGCTCATATTTCTTCTCGAACTCGCCGGTAAGATGCCTTTTCACAAATGTTGTTTTCCCTGCATGGATCAAAATGAAATGTCAAGAACCAGATGGGAATCATCAAATCGACGACCAAAAACCAGAAGAAACAAAAGACCAGATCGTTTAAGTAAATTAGTTTTGAAACCCAAATACAATCTTAGCGAAACAACCGCTTAGAACATTCGCAAACGAGAAGAGAAAAAGAAAATAAAGAACAAAAGAAATTACCTGTACCGCCATCGCCGACAATCACAAGCTTGAAGCTTGGATAATCAACAGTCTGCTGATTGGGCAAAGCCTGCAACCAAACACCAATTAAACCACTACCTAAATCGATAACAAAAATACGTAATCAAGCGTTTTTTTCTTTTTATAAACGCAGATCGAGACTGAGGACTAGGAGAATAATGAAATCAAAAGAAGGGGCGGCGAACCATTTTATCCGAAAGCTTGCGAATTCCAAATTTGAATCTTGAGTTTTGAGAGAGTGTATGCGCTTTCAGCAAACGAAGGAGGTTCGCAAGGAGGTTTTATAAAGGGTTGGATAGATTAGACCCTAAGCTGCTGTTTCTGCCTCTTCTCCTTATTTTCTATTCCTTCTTTTGAATTTGAATCTGCCCCGACGTGGTACAAAATCTGAGCATATCTAACGGCCTGAGGCAGGGATCCAGTTAGGGGAATGAGGAAGTGTGTGACAGGAGATTAGAGCCCCGTAGGTTTCAAACTACTCGCCTAGCTTAAAGATGACGCGAAAAGTGCTGGATCAAAATCGGGACGGCGTCGCGTCTTCTCAACGCCTTCTCATTTTGGGCTTTGATATATTTTCATTTGAGCCTCTTCAAACGATGAGGCACCTGGGCTTACACCTTACTAAATTCAACCTCATCTTGCAATGTTATGTTTCATCTGTTTCCAATTTAATTTCCTCCATCAAAATTTAAACCTATTTTAACTCTTTACGCTTCAAAAATTCTTATCAAGGATATTCCAACATAATTTTAACTGGAAATATTCTTTCATGGATATAAAACCAACTATTTTTAATCTGTATTCTCTTCAATATATATGCTCCATTTTCATCCATTAAGGCATGTGATCCATTATGTTAATAACCAAAATTTCATATAACTCTCCTACTTTTGTATTAATTATATTTTAAAAAATTGCAATTACGTTAAGTTTAAGCGAGTTCCAAAATATGTATTAAATGGTGTGGATTTTATAAACCAACAACAATTTGTGTTTATTACAACAACAAAAAAACAATTTGTGTTTATTTGAATTTGTGAGAATTTAATTATGTGAAAAAGTTTTTGTTTATTATATAGTCGTAAGACCAAAAAAAAACAATAAAGGAACTAAACAAGATAAATTAGGAGATCATAAAGAGCTTAAGTATATCAAAGACAAAAACATATTAGGAAGTAGAAAAAAGACTCTACCTACTTTAGTAGTTCCTAACTATCACAACAAGGATCGACTGAATTTTTTGGGTCTTTAAGTGATCAAGGATTTGTACTAATGTTCCATTTTAAAACCATAGCTTGACTAACAACATTTTGACCCCCTTTATTAAAGATTGTCTCTTTTATTATCTAGTATAGAAATAAAAGAGTGATGTTGTATCCATCAAATTAATTTTGAAAATCCTTCAATAATATATGTAAGGGAGATTTTTAAAATGTTGAGATCACTTTGACTACTATAACAAACTTTGGTAGCCTAGGTGACTATGTTCTTCCATTGGAAATGCATATATCTTGTATCAAGAAGGGACTAAATACCATTACAGAGAAGAGATGAGTATTGGAACCTAAAAAAGAGATGATCGTGAGCTTCAAGTTCATGATTGTAAAGGACATATATGGTGTTAAATGGTTAAGAAATTTTGATTATGTCTTTAGTGTAAAGTCTCTCTGTAACAGCTAACCATAAAATAAAGAAGGCTCTAGGATGTTTATGTGGAAACTAAACTAGATTTCCCTATTTCACCTACCATTTGCTATCTTTGAAGATATCCTAACACAATTTGTTAGTGAACCTACTGACATGTCCTTAAACTAAAGAAGTTTTTTCTCTAATGGTTTGTTAGGTTTGTAAGAAGGAAGACAGCCAATTATAAAGCTGAAACCTTTAAATAGAGGAGGACATCATCATAGGTTATCTTTGATTATAACTGACGCAATTGTATTTTTACTCATGGTTATCATTAAAGAGACAAAATTTGGAATGTTAGAAAGGGTGCTTATTAGATTCAATAGCAATGGCGAAAAGAGGTGATGAATCCATTATGTATCTTAACCTATATATTGGGCGTAGTATCATCCTTAAGTTTAAGGAACTGTCTTATTGTCCAAGAGGTGGAGCATTTAGGATAAATTTTCTAGAAGTTGATAATTTTTAGGAATTGTGTAAGGATCCACTTTACCTAAAGAGACTCTCTATCATTAAAGAGCTTTCATATCATTTTCCCTAATGACACTTTGTTCTGAATCCTTATGAATTTAATTCAAAGTCCTTCCTCATTTATTTGTGGGCAGACATCATATCATCTAACTTTATCTTTATAGAAATCTTCACTATTTCTTGTATAAAGAAAGTTTTTCAACATTCTTTCATTAGATTTAATTAGGGTGGTAAGGAGTGACAATTTTGAACACCAATAGAAACCAATAATAATAAGAATAAACTTGATCAATATGACTCTCCTAGTGTGATATAGTGACTTATTGTTCCAGTAGCCAATTCCCCTGCATATAATATTATATAAAGGCTGACAATCCCTATGGATTAATTTTGAAGCAGAGATAAGTATACCAAGATAGTTAAGAGGTAGGAGTCGAAGTTCTATACTAGATATTTGAGTAAGAGTCTCAGCCATTAATTTCACCCCATAGAGATATACAAATTGCTTTTGGATTGGTTGATGGGTAACATTAACATGTTATTGAACTAGGATAAAGAATGAATTAGAATTTTAAAGGTATTAGCATCAACTTTACAAAAAAGAATAAGTTATCTAAAAAAATGTTAAAGAGCCTTAGTCTTTCACATTTGTGGTGATATCTAAAGGAGTTGCTTGTCATTATATTCTTAGAGGATAGGTTTATAAAAGTTTCTATGAAGTGAATGAAGAGATAAAGGGATAAATGATCATTTTGTCTCAGGCCTGTAACTCCTTTAATTAGCTTAGATGACTCTCCATTCACCAAGATGCTATAGGAGGGATTTAGGACACATTAACAAAAAATAGAAGATGAATTTTTCTTAATTACCAAAAGCTGCCAAAGTATAGAAAAGAAAATTTTAGTTCATTAAGTCAAAAGCCTATGGAAATCTATATTGATTGCATAACTTCTGGTTGAATTTTGAATAAATCTTAAGTAATAAAGATATTATATCCAATGCTTCTTCCTTACACAAAAGCTCCTTGGCTAGATTTGATTAATAAGCTTAAAGTAGTTTTTAGTCCAGTTATAATCATTTTAGAAATAATTTTAAATACGTTATAAAGGACTATAAGTCTACAATAGAGGAGAGATGAGGGATTAGGGATTTTGTAATTAAAAAAAAAGAGTTTTGTTAATCTTCTTACACAAGTTTCCTAATTTCAAGTTTTGTAATCTCTTTACACAATTTTCCTAATTTCAAAAGATCAAGGACAACTTTTATAACTAGCTTACCAATGGAATACCAAGTTTTTGGTAAAAGAAGGCATTCAGACCAGTAGGTCCTAAAGCCTTGTTAGGTTAAGGCTAAAGAGAGAATCTTTAACTTTTTGATTTATAAATGGTTTGGAAAGGAGAATTGGGTAGTTGATATAGACAGTATTGAAGGGAATTTCTTTAAGAGAAGAGGAACCTAAGCTAGAAGAGTCCAGTATTTCCTTGAAACAATTTTTTTGAGAAAATAAAGAATCATTTCATCGAAATAATTGATAGTACAATTGAGAAGTTGATTATGCTCTTAGAAGATTTCCCTTTGTTACTTTATCAATATATTAATTCTATTTCTATTCCTTTGAATGAGAAAACATTATAGAAAGACTTCATCTTCCTATCACCTTCATTCAGTCATTGCACCCTTGACTTTTGCTTTAATAAGGAACTATGATTGTCCAATGCTTTAAATAGAGAGAGAGCAATTTTATCTTTCATTAGGACCTATGAATTATTAGGATCTATAAATTACTAGGATCTAAGAAAAAAATCCTTTAAAAGGAAATTAGTAAACCCTTAGCCTTTAGGTAGCTTCGTTAGTTTCCCCCATACTCCTGTTACGAAGAAGATTTGTCTCTTGATTGATGTCCTAAAGTTTCTTGGCATAAAGCATCATAACCTGTAATTTTAGTATTTAAGCCTCTATCAATAGTTTCCTCAAATCATAGAGAGTCTACTAGAAAGTTAAAGAATCTAAATGGTTTTGTTTTAACTATAAGTGCATGATGTAGTTTTAAGTAGCACCCGACAAGTATAAGTCAATGTAATGAGGACTATGATTATTAGTATTAGCCATATTTCTATTATCTAATCTAAATAAATAAATGATTACATTCTAAAAGAAAACTAAACTAAGCTAAATAATAAACAAGACAAACTAAACTAAGCTAAACAATAAACAAGACTTAATTAACTAAGGAGATAATTAAGGATAAGCAATTAATAGATATATAAGACACTGACATGGAATCCCCCCTAAAATTTCTCTATGCTTGAATTTGTATTGATTTAGTGGTTAATGCTAGTTATTTGGATCAAAAGGAATTCCTAAGTTACAACCATATTCTCTCTTAAGACATGTAATTACTTCTCTTTCTAATCAAACCCTAAGAATTCATTAACTCGCCTAATGAATTCTTATTGTATGTTTCACCCTAACTTAGAAAGACCATGTAGTTCTCTTTTTAGGTACCATATATGACCCCCATTATTATGTTGTGATGCAAGCATACAAATAATGTTTCAATCCTTATGTATGAATCTAATTAGACAATCTTCAAATCTCATTCTTTCAGTTTAACATAATTTATAAACATGAATAAATTTGAAGAAAACGATAATCTTTCATTAAACCAAATCAATCAATTTAGAATATAACTATAAGGTCCATTCATCTAAATCTATATCCCAGTTGATTCATTATAAAGTAAAGGAAATCCATAAAAAATAAAAAGGACAGATAAGAAAGAGCACATGGCTTTTGAATTTTGATCCTACCTGATTGATCTTGATGGAATCTTGCTTTTCTCCCCTTTTCCTTCTTTTTTTCCTCCTTTTATTTCATGAAACTTGAGATTTTATATTGAATACGGGACCAACACATCCTTGTGTTTCCTTATATGCTATCAGAAACTTGGCTTTCATGAACTATAATGCCATCATAGGTCAACAATATAGTGTCATGTTAAAACTTTGTTAAGTTTGTCTTTATTTTGTTTCTTATTCAAGACTCCTCTTTTTTTAATACAAGTTGGATATTGTACTATATAGGTGTCGTGTTAGTGAACATAGAGATATATCCAAACCATGTCCTTTATATATTTTCAAAAACAACATCAATAACAACCCAGTAAAAATCTCGCTGAAACTTAGGGTTTGAAGATCCCCCACACTTATTTGTATATTGTTCTTAATGTGCAAATCATGTAGGAATAATGAAAAATATAAAAACAATGGAAAGAAGTTAAAGATAATTGGTACTCCACTGGAAATAAAATATTATTGTCCTCATCCAATTCTATCAATATCCATTATGGCCAGTGAAATATGATCTCTTTTTGGCCTTTAGGGTAATGCTAACTTTATAATCTACAAAACTCATTGAGTTGCATCTCAATAATAAAATCAAAATGATAAATCTAAAAATAATAAAAACTAAAAAGACATGAAATAAGAATTAAATATCAAACAAAACATTCTAAAACTAATTCTAAAGAATCCTAAATCAACTAATTGAAACCAAAAAATCGAAGTTGTTTAGTTCTTCTCAACCAATGCTTCTTTTTAGGCCATTTAGATGGACTTTTGCTTAAGTTTTTTTATTAACTTGGTTCTGTAATCAATAACTTGCTTCCATCTATCTTCCTAAGCAAGGGCCCATTTTTCTTTAGTTATGCTACATGCTACAATATAATTAGTTAAAATGGCATCAAATTAATAATACCTTTTCATTAACAAACTATGAATATAGAAAGGAATGATAAAACCCCATGGATCTTTAATAAATAATGGCAATTTGTTCTATGGGATGTAAGTCCGCTACATATTTAAGAAGACTACCAAAAATTCCTTGAAAAATCTCCTTCTTAGCTTATATTTCTCTTCCTCTTCTTTTTAAGCAACAACTTCCTCCTTCTCTTTAACCTATAACTTCTACTTTGGTTCCCTTTTTTTTTCCCCCTCTAACTCATCTGCATTGATAAGATTATTATACCATACTAGTCAAAAAATGTTATGGTAACCTTTAGTATCGTATCGATTTATGGTATCATCTAGTATTCCAAATACTAATTTTATATTTGATGGAATTACAAAATAAATTATTTATAGGATCAAACTGCAAAAAGATAGAAACTTAAATTTGTGTACAAACCTTAACACAATAACACAACATTACTATAACAGATGCCCACTCTCCCTTTCTCTTTCACTCCTTCGCCTCTCTTACTCTCAACTCTTAGCAATCAGTACAGTAGTCGCCCAGTCCACTATGTTGTCCATTCTTAAGTCCCACCTCGCCACTCGCTAGCTCTCAACCTCACTTAGTTGCTCTTCTTTTCCATCCATCTATCACCAGTTCATTCTCTAGCCTCGTCTCTAGCTCTAAGCCTCCAATACCACCGCCAACTCCAAGCTCTATCGCAATGTTACCACTTAACAACTCCTTAGTCCACTTAGGTTCTACTTGTTATTTTTTCATGGGTCTCAATTAAGTTTATATAATATTTTGTTATTTTATTTATATAATGACTAATTACTTAATGATAATGAGGGTTATATTATATTTAATGTTTTTTATATTATATTAATTATTTGTTTGGCTTTTTGTGGAATTGAATTATGAAAGACATAAAAGTCCATATTAATTATATAATGAGTGAATGAATCTTCTTATATTTTTTTAGAAGGTCATTGTGTTGTTTGTATAAGGATCTTCCTATATTCTTATATTATATATAGTAAATGAATCTTCTTATATTAATTATTTAGTCTCAAAAGGATTTAATATGTAGTTTCTAGTAAGCTTAAACATATTATTTGCTAATGTTAGCAATATATATGCATATATATTCTTCTATGTTTCTTTCCTTTTAGGGGGACTAATTGCATCCCTTAAATTATCATTTCAAAATGTACAATACAAGGATCTATAACTCTTACTTAATATGTATACATATATACTTTTTTCTTTTTTGGATAAAACACTATAGGTGAGGAGATAGTGAAGGAACCTACAAATATAACATTTTTAATCTTAAAAGAGGTTATCCACCACTATTCCTTCAAATAATCCCTATTAGAGAAGATTAATACATATGTGTGTATATATATATGTGTGTGTGTATATATATACATATATATTACTTCCAAATGATAGCTTTCAATGGCATTGGATTCTCTTCATTAACTTGACATATATCTTTCAAAAGCAAGGAAGTAATCATTAATGTCTCCATCTAACAATATTGCTTTATCTAGATATTCTTGTGCTTTTCTTTAAGGAAGAACATCAATTTATATAAAATTATAGTTATACTAAAGTTACATATACAATAAATCTTATTTTAATATGAAATTATTAATTTAATTTTAACATATGTCTTTTTTTATTTTACAAATAAATGGAAGGAAGTTCAAGTATTCTTAATAATTTAGCCTCTTCAAGTTTAGGAATATTTGATGATCCAGCTTGTACTTATGGTAGACTGCTTCCTAAAATGAAGAACTAAACATTTTGTTATCCAACAATCATTTGAAAGGTGAGTGAATCACCAAATTAAAGAAGCATTAGTTAGGATCAAAGGTGGTGTGGAGCCTTTTCAAAAATTTAGCCATGATATGAAATGAAAAATGAAAACTTTGCTTAAAGAGTATTAATATGAGAAAGATAAAAGGCAAATATTGAACTATAAATTGGTAGTGGAAGCTCCTTTGATTATGGTATAACAATGAGGTGGTGAAGGTTTAGGGATTATTGCACATGATGTGGGGAAAAAGAGGAATATAGGTGTTTTGATGTTTTTGCACAACGAATAACCTTCCATTCATAATGCCTTACAATCTAAAGAAGCAGCTTACAGTTGAGACATGGTAATGAATAAATAGTGGTATGATGAAGGTGTATCATTTAATGCTATCAAATCTTATTATTACTAGCCTATGGTGGATGTTATTGCCTCTTACAGTCCAGGATATAAAGCTCCTTCAATTAATGACTATAGAGTTAATCTTCTGAGTATATCTATATTTGAAATAGAAAGTTATTTTGATTAAAGAAGAATGACTTGGGTAGCATATTAATGTTCAATTATATAAAATGGATGGATAAATAGAATACATGATCCTATTATCCAATTTTTAGTTTTTTTTCCAAGGGGACAATGTTTTTAAATTATATTGATGCCATATTAGAAATTTTAATAATTTGTTTAAGATATTTGATGAAGTTGTGAATGAAGTAGGGCTTAAAAAGGTTATATGGTTTATGACTGCCAATGATTATACTGATAAAGTAGTTGGAAAAAAAGTTTGCAAAGCATGTATAATTCTTTTTATTGGACTCGTTGTACTGCATATTGTATTGACCTAATGTTTGAAATTATGTAGATGCTAGATAGTTTTCTATCATTGATGAAACTATTTTCTATCATTGATGAAACTATGTAAAAAGTAAGAAAAGTGACCAAGTTCATCTGTAATTGTGCATGGGTATTGAATTTTATGAGAAAAGATTTTACCAATGGTAGGAATTTTTGTCTTCCTACTATTACAAGATTTGCGATTGATTTCTTATTATTTTAGTGTTTTGTTTGATTAAAGAACTAGTTGAGACAAATGTTTGTAAGTGATAAATGTATTGTATCTCAATCAGGTCTAATGCTGGAATCAAGGTTTCTAGAATTATAGCTGAAGATCATAAATTTTAGTCCCAATGTCAATTTATCATCCTTTTCTGTAAGCTTTTAGTGAGAGTACTTCATCTGGATAATAGTGATAAGAAGGAAAAAAAGGATTATTTTTATAATGCTATAAAAAGGGCGAAGGAAGCAATCAAAGCCAATCTAAAAAATAGGCCTTCTTTATATACACCTTATTTTATAGCCATCAATGAAAAATGAGAAATATAACTTTAGTCTTTGTTGTTTGCAGCTTGGACATTTTTGAATTGTAGAGTCTATTTTAGACCAGGTTTTACAAAGAAATCTGAAGTTAATTAGGGGGGAAGTTATTAACTATTACAACAATTGCTACACATGATATGATGTAAGATCTCCTAAGCTCACAAATAGAGGTTTGCAAGGATGCTTCTAGTGATTTTGGGATTCCCATTTCAATTCTGTAAAGAGACATACTTAATCCAAGTATATATTATCACTTTATTTTGGTTATAAGGTTACTTTTATTTTCTTACAATTGCTTAGTGGGACCAATTCAGAAGTGGTGTTCCATAATTGTAAAGGTTTGTAATTTGAATTCTAAGTCAATGTATGAGTGCAATACGGTATGAAAGGAATTGAAGCATATATGAATTAACCCATTACCAAAAAAAAGATTGGAACATAAAAGATTGAATAGTTTAATCCTTTTTTGCCACAACTTAAAGCTTCAAGAGAGGTATATTATTATCATGTTGAGTTGAATATAATTTCTTAATAATTTATTTTATTTGTTTTCTAGGACTCTTAATAAAAAAATAGTTCTATAGATCCAATTTGCCTTAATCATATTTATCTTTTAGCGTATTGGGTTTTGAGGAACCAATTTTGATAGATGAAAGTGACTTAGAAGGTAATTCTTGGATGAGATGAATTTAAATGATGATGATAATGAGACTCCTCTCAATGATGAGGATTTTGGACTGAATAAAAGTTTGGGTCAATGTTATTTAAAAGAATATTCGATTGAATGAAGTTCCAGGTTTTTCATTTCTTTTCTTATCTTTTAATTTCACTTCTATTTGATACATATATATTAAATTTTATGTATACAATATAAATATAAAACTTTAATTGTCAATGTTTTAATTTTAGGTTTCGCTTCTACCTACTTGTATTCCTCGACATGAACTCTTATTGTAATACTTATAAAGTCATGGACTTTTATTACTCTTACTATATGATGTTTTGATGCAATTATTCTTTATTATGAGATGTAAATTATAACATTTTAAATATTTTTGCATTATTTTTAGTTTTATAGATCTAAAATAATTAAATAATATTTTTCTTATACTAATTTTGATTGTTATTTATATATGAAATAAGTGAAAAGTAATATTAATAGAAATAAAGAGATAGTTATTATTTTATATTTATATTATTATAATTTTCAGACACAAGAATGATGTAAAATTAAAAAGTATATAGACAGTATATTAAGGGATTATTTTGCAATGTTAAAAAATTTAGGGATTATTTTATAATTTTAAAAATTACCCAAAATGATGCTCGATATTGACTGATACTGGTAACTTATTATACTAGAACCAAATATGGTACTGATATCGGTATGATATAATATTACTCCTCTTCACTTCTCAAAGTTATCACATTTACTTACCTCCTCAGATTTGACTCGGTGTAGCTAGACAAAACACCTTGATGGCCATTGAAAACAAGCTCAACTAGCTATCCACTTAAAAGTCTTATATTATGGATAGAGGCTAGAAGCTCTTTAGGTATTTGGATGCTATTCTCGAATGTAGTAATGGATTTTATAAAGATCTCCTTTAGACGTTGATCTTCCTCCTCCTCCTACTTTGCAAAACATCTGGGTGAAGCTTAATTATTTCAAGCAAAATTAGGATAGTTGCTTCAACTTAGATTATAAGTATCATCATAGTGAATGTTTTAAGGCTAATTCCCCATGAAATTCAAAAGCTCGTATTATAGCCGCCACCACATATAGTCTACTGCCTAACATTCATGATTCAGGTGGCCACAACCACAAATGTTAGACTTCTCCTTGATGTGCCTTTTAAGAATCCTTAGCTCAGGTACTAATTTTTGGTTCTCCTAGATGTTTCACTTCCTTTCTTTTCTCTTTTACCTCATTTTATTTTATAAAACTCAAGATTTTATATTGAACATAAGTTAAAAATGACCCTGTGTTGGTTTTGTGTTGCCTTATGCTCTTATTTGTTTCCTTAAAAATTTACCTGACTCTGCACGCTAAAATTTGTAGTTATGGTGAGTTGAGATTAAATCCACAGGGAATGTTCAGTTAATTTCCGTAACAAAATTAATTGATGCAAGGAAAATACAAGGGAGTTTTGAATTTTTAAGCAATTTAGAATTAAAGTAAAAGTAAACTATCAAAAAATTTTAAAACAAGCAATCGAAAATGAGAAAAGTATTGAATATAAGTAAGGTCCGGTTCTAGGGTCAATCTCAGCCTAAACACGATCAAGCATGTTCTATCATCTTAACGTATTTTCAACTCTCTTCAAACTATTAATCTGAGACTAATAGAATGCTCTACTAATCTCGGTTTTCTTTTAGGTTGTGTTTAATCAAGATACGAGGTTAGAGAAAATTGCGGTGCCGCCGCAGAAATCCATAAGCAGAAAGAGGGTTACGGTAGAAAAGTGTTTCTACGGTAAAAATTCTATTTTCTATTAATAACCTTCTGATAATTATTATTTTTCACTATACTCGTAACTAATAGAAAACAAGTCTAATGTAACGTCTTCTTCTTACTTTAATTTAATATTTTCTTATTTATAATTTAAATTTATATGACTAATAATATATTTTATGAAATATTTTATTT
>JAOQMS010000001.1:9307910-9329901 GCA_027563885.1 Erythroxylum longipes | reverse complement strand
ATATTTTATTTATTAAATTTATTAAATTTATATTTTTAATTTTAAATTAGTATTTTATGATTAATAAATTTAAATTTATATAATTAATAATATATTTTTTATGAATTGAAGTCCACGCGACTAGAATTTCTCAACATCTAAACGGCAATTTCATTTTTGAATAGAAGGATTCTTCCACGCGACGGCGAAGTGAGATTGTGCGAACAAGTAGACCTAGCCCTCGGTCAGAACTCAGAAGTCGAATAAAGTGAAAGCCTTGGATTGTCCCCCAGAAATGTCTTCGATCTTGGAAGTGCTATTGGATCCGAGGAAGAACTGGTTCGCCAAAATGCACATGAAAGCTCTTTCCAGTCGCCTCCGCAAATTCGGTTGGTCTCCGAATCCCTAATTCAATCCCATCTTTTCATGTATATTTTTATTCATTTTTCGGTTGAATTTTGGTATTAGGCCTCCGATACGACGACCTCTACGATCCATATTACGATCTGGATATCAAGGAGGTCCTCAATCGGCTTCCCAGGGAGATCGTGGACGCGCGTAACCAGCGACTCAAACGCGCCATGGATCTCTCTATGAAACACCAATACCTTCCCGATAATCTTCAGGTACATGTTGATTTGTAGACATCTTAAATGTTCTCTGCCTACCCTCAAAAGTTTCGGTTGTTTAGGGATTTTTCTTTGTGCAAATTTTTTGACTGTGCGTGATTTATTACATATCAATTGAAAGTGAAATAGGTAATTCAGATGCTGATTTTTGAATATAGTAAAAGTGAAATATTTTGTAGGTTTAAGAAATCTTAACATTTTTTATTCTTTTACTTGTATCATAGGGAACTGTTCTACTCTACGATGTTCTTGCTTTTCATGAAGCTTGTACTTTTGGGTACAAGTTCAGAGACAGCACTTACTTTGTTCTTCATGCTTTGAGTTTTGTGGTCGTTTGAAATGTTTCTTTATGGTTAAAATGTTTGTTTACTTAGCTTGCGTTCCTTTTCTATTGTTTTTTTTCTCTGGCAGGCAATGCAAACGCCATTCAGGAGCTACCTTCAAGAAATGCTGGCTCTTGTAAGTCATTCACTATGAAATATTTGGTGCCATCCTTGCAGCCTGATGTACCTATCTATATTAGAGATACACTATTACCGATCTGCGAAGGTTTAATTGATTTTTTTTCTTCTTGAAAATTGAAATGAATTCACTGAATTCCCCTATAAAGAGCATCAGCAAAGTATTAATACTGGGCTGTCCAGGTACAAGTTGTTGAACAAAAAATCAAACTGTTACAACCAATCATCAATGAAAGCTGCTAGTAGATATGATGAAGAGATTATCCCAGATTCCATCTTCTTTTGAGTGAATTACTCAGACCATCTATTGCTTTGTGAGCTACAAGAATTTCTCTAATCCAGTAGCAAGTCTCGTAAGCAAGAGCATATTTCTCTTTTTTGCAATTCCTGAGCAGTCTTTGATTCTTTTCACATCAAATTGTAAGCACTGAGCAGTTCAGGTTTAGGCTAGGACATTTTTGGTCTTTCCCGGTTCTTTTGTGCTGATTCTTAGCCCACACCACACCAGTATGTTATCCCAGACAACAACTGGGCAGATCAGTTCATGTTATGCTGCATTCTGGTCTAGATGGTGGCAGTGTAACTGCACTAGAAAAATAAGTGATTTATGGTTTCAGGTTCAAGACAGCATAAAGTGCATATTTGATCAATGCATAACCTTATTATGTCTTTGGTTTTTAATCTAATAGTTAGCTTAGTAAAAAAGGAAGCTTTGGGCAGCAAGGATCCTTTCCATACAATGTTACACCATTGAATGATATGATTCTAAGGTCTGAGAGCTTTTAAACAAAAGGTTTTAAAGAATTCACCACTGATGTTGATTGTCCAGATTGCTTTATTCTTCCTCGTCGAGTAAGGAGGATAATTAGGGAAATGATTCTGCAATCTATCAAAGCCCCTGAAGATTGTAGACCATGCATCCTGTTCAATCACTTTCATAACTCGAGCTTGAAATGGAATTCTAGTTGTAAGTGATGTAAGATCCTCCCTTAAGATTAAAGGACTTTGAATTGCCTAGTTATCAAACTAGAACCAAGAGTCTTGAACATTTTCCACCTGAATTCTGATAAAGGGGTAAATAGCTTGCCTATTGCTGAGCAATCGGGTCAAAAATTAGTTTTATATGTTGCTCAATTGTGGGACAGTTGAGTTATTGTTTCATTATGTTTTAAGACTTATTTTTTTCCAATTTCCTTTCCATTGTTTGAATTGAGATGTGAAACATAATGTTAGTTTTCCTCTATTGGCATTAAAAAAGCAAAGTGATTTTTCCTAGTCTAATGTCAGATAGTAAGAATATATGGTGCAAATGAACAAGGGGTAATTTCAAAATATAGATTAATTTGTGAGATAAATTTAACTTTTTAACCTATACGAATAAGGTGCCTGTAATACCATATTCTAAAGCACGAAGCCACTACTTCACTTGTGAACACATTTTACACTTTTGGATTTACCAGCTACAGGAAGAGTGGTTAAATTGATTATTTCTATCCAAGCAATTGGTGCTGCCTCTTGTTTACCATGTTGCTGGATCGTAATCTCCCTGATATTTTTTCAACTTTTTCTCCTCTTTATTTTCTTTGCTTTTATTACTTTTTCTTTCATTTGTTTTAACAATATGTGGACTTCTAGTAAAAGATAGCAGTAGGAATTGATGCATCTATTGTTAGGAAATGAAGACATGCATATATAAATGAAGCAATTGGAGTTCCTTGTATTTTGTTATTGGTAGTTACCGTTGACGTTTTCTAAAGAAAAGGAAAGTAATTAACATGTTTGTTTGGGATATTTTTGAAGTGTTCGATGCTGAATGACTTTTTGTGACGTATGAGGCAAAAGTTTTGCTCAATTAGACCTGCATAATTTTGCAGGTGAAAAAGGAGAGGGCAGAACGTGAGGCTCTGGGCGCACTACCTCTCTATCAGCGGACTATTCCTTGAGCATTTTAGTTTTGCGGTAGTATTGAATTTGATCATCTATTTTGCCTTTCGAGTGTGTGAAGCAGGAAATGATCATGGTTTCACCCGATTTTTTTTCTGAATGGTCAATCTGGCCAATGGATAGTGTTTACTGCTTTTGTGGTCATGTGATAAATCCTCTAGAATCCAACAATCTGACTTCCATTTCATGTTAAACGCTAATGGGGAGCTCTTTCTCTACAGCTTATAATGTTTCTTTCTTCTATTAACAGTTTACTACTTGTTTCCCAAACAGCCGGTTGTTATCAAATCGTTGGCTATATTCTGAAATTGAGAAAAAGGAAAGGAAATTAAATCATTGATGTTCATATTATATTGAAAGATAACCATGGAACTACAACGCCCCTTGATCGGTTGGCCAAGTATCACAATCTCTCTTTACATTATCACTTACCCCTTCCAATTTTTGCCGTATTTTCTTGTTTCTTTCTACCATTAATTCTTATCAACCTTTTTAGCATACCATTAACTCTTTATTTATGCGGAGTTTTATGGATTTCAAATAGTTAAAGTTATAATTTGCACTTTAATGTTTTTATAAAAAGTCTTAAAGTAAAATTTTGTCATTTTTTTAGTATCACATTATGCCTTAACATTATTAAAATAGTATTTATTGTATCTTGAGTAAGAGGCAACTGTAATAACATCTTTAACTAATATTTAAAGAAATGATTTTTAATATTAAATCAATGTTAGGTCGTCTACATTGCTTAGTTAACATTACATAGATTAAATAGATTATTTATATATTATAAGTTATCATAAATTTATTTTTTTTTAGTATTTTGGGTATTTTTAGTATTATTTTGGAAATGTTAAGGTATAACGTATGACTACAAATAATGGTAAGGACTAACTTAGACTTTTTAGAAAACATTAAGAGGTAATTCTTACAATTTTTCCTTTAAAAAAAATCTTACAATTTGCCTTTTCAAACCCTCATGAAATGTTGGTTTATAGAATAATAAGTTAAATAAAGGTGATGATGAGTTTGGTGATTTGATTATCAAAGTTTGTTCTTTTGCTATTCTTGAATCGTTTAAGTTCTATAGTTTATTTGAAGGATTTGGTTAACAAAGTTTGTTCCTTTATTATTCTTGACTTGTTTAAGTTTTAAAGTTTGTTTGATTTATGCATTGAATGTCATAATCGATTTTCCTTGTCATTTTCAATAACAATCTTTAAATTTTGGTTACACTATTTGTTTACGTGTGATTCGGTTCTTTTGATTCTATATTAGGGTTTAGTTAAAGCAATGTAACTTTTAATTCTTATTTTTCAAGCCTTAATTTATTATAACTTGTGATTCACTTATATGTTAGAAAACATTTGGAGATGAATACTTACACAAAGATGTCAGTGGCTACATGCGTTTTAAGATGTGGGCATATCAATTATATAGTAAGACGATGTTTAATTGTAAACTGAAATTAAAAATAAACACATAAGGTGTGACAATAAGAGTTCATTTTTTAAATAATTTTCATCTAAATTGTTTTAAAGAATGTATCATGTTAGCTTTTTTCATTTGAACCCTTCAGTGAAGATATTTGACGTACGATCCTATCATTTTATGATGGCATGTATTTATAGTGGGTGTGTTCATATCAATTTATGATAATTCCAATGGTTTTTAATTTTTGAGTAGTTAGAGCACTTCTTACAATGGTTTGAAACAAATATTTCTATATGAAGGCATTATATTAAAAGTAAAACTAACTCAAGAAGTCTCTTATTTTCACAATTTTAGTCTTAATTCTACTATTAATAGTAGGATGGGGTAAGTTGATATGTATAAGGTAATAACTGATATTTTTAAATTCTTAAATAGATTTTCGATAATTTTCTAAACCATATAGAACATAAAGCAATTAGCATTTTAATCTTGTGTACTAAATGCTTTGCTAGACCACTTAGGAAATTATTGGTTTATTAGATGACACACAAAGGGGATGAATTGTGGATGTATAATCTTTGCCTATTTAAAATTCAAATAAATGATTTGCCTATACTAATATGATCAATGAAAACCATAAAACTATCATAATAAAGAGATAAGGGAGAGAGAGCATATAGTATTTCTACCAAACAATTATTAATATATAACTACTTTCTAAGTTTCACTTGAGAATTCAATATGTTTCTTTAATAGGTGAAGAGGAAATATTCATACAATATATTCTCCAACATGGTAAATAACCCCTATATTAATCTTCCTTTATTAAGCAATTTTCTTATGCAATCCTTAAGTTGTGCTTAGCATCAATAATACTTTTGATGTTTTCCTTAGTAAATTGCTTAATTAAAGATTTCACATTTTGAAGCTTCCTCGTAAGTTAATATGTTTTGTATCATCTAACTTCTTGACTCCAGTTTTTGCAAACCAACTCTCTCTTTTTGTAAGGCCATTAAAGAATCTAAGGGAGCCCTAGTTACATTGTAAGAGCAAATCTTCAATATTTCAATCTATGAGTGGTTTGGGAAAACATTGTCCTCAAACTGTGCATATGAACTAGAGAATTGAGTGAGCCACTATTGAATAACCATTACTCTATCCAGCTTTTTCTTCAAGCGGGGTCTGACACATTCAATTTTCTTTTCTAGGAGTCAATTTACTTGCCAAATATTCTCTTCCGAAATTCTTGGAAGGATAATTGGCCCAAATAATATTTACTTTAGAAAAGGTTAAAGAATTGGTGGATCATAGTCTTTAGCTTTTAAGGAATACATGATTTGAGAACGACAAAAGGTTCGGGAAAACTACAATAAACTTGATGGGTAAAAGGGAAAGCGAGAGGTAGGAAAAAGAAAACAGTGATTTTGAAGGGAACCTGCCAAGCGTCCTATCTTACACTGCAAATGGAGAGGTAGAAGTAGGAAAAAGAAAACAGTGATTTTGAAGGGGAACTTGCCGAGCGTCCAATCTTATTCTGCTTTTTGAGAGTCACATCAGAGATCCCATTCTTAGATTGCTGGCCCTCCTGCATGCATGAGTGTAATTTAGTTGGAGGAGTTTTATTATTAGTTTTTGACCAAGAAAAACGTTGTATTATTAAAGAGCAACTGAGTTATATATTTCCGAAAATAAGCAATTAGAGATCCTGCTAAGTCGTACCAAAAGGAAATGCCATTTGTAACCGAAACAGAATTTGATTGTTTTCTGAACTAAGGGATTTGATTTGCTCAAGAACGAGACTTAATTATAAATTTTTTAATCGCTCCAATTTGTCCGATACAAAGCAGAACCCAAAAGATGGTCCGTACAACATGTATCTTACCTTACGTAGTGTGGTCGGTGGTAAGTAAGATGGAAGGAACGCTGCATGAAAAGTAAGCGGAAGAAGCGAGGGCACAATGGTAATTGAACAATACGAAACTTTAGGAGAGACGAAGAGAGGGAAGCGGCTTCTGTTCTGCTTCTGCCACTGAAACGGAAGGAAAGGTGCAGCAAATACAGAGAACAGCTTTTCTTCATCAAATCTTTTTCCCTCGTCTTTTCCCTTTTATGTTTGGTTATGTATAATATTGGTAAGGGCTTTATAGAGCGAAGCTCTAGTTATCTCAAAGTTTAATAAGTTTGAGGGCCGACGACAGACGTGGCGATCTCTATAGACAGAAACTCCATTGAGCTGAAATCTTAATAACCTGAGGAGACAACGACGTCTTAAAAGTAACGAAGACGCAAAATATGAGGGTTGAAGACAGACGTGTAGAGCAATACTCGTTAGACGATGGAAGCAGTTTTAGTCTCACCGGAGAAGTTCTGCCCTCTCTCGGCGCCTCTAACAGCACTCGCCGCCTCAAACTCCGTCCATGGATTGTTTCTCCTTATGACCCTCGTTACAGGTTTTATTCGTCTTCTTCTTCTTCTTCTCTTTTCTCAAATTACCTTTTTTAATTCTGGATTGTCGGTTGTAGAATGTGGGAGACATTTCTGGTGTTTTTGGTCTTCTATACGACGTGGGTGTCTCCGTTTGAATTTGGATATCTTGAAAAACCACCCTTCGGTCTCTCTGTAGCTGATAACATTGTCAATGCACTTTTTGCTATTGACATTGTTTTGACTTTTTTTGTTGCATATCTTGATAAATCTTCATATCTCCTTATCGATGATCAATCCAAGATTGCCAAGAGGTACCTACTTTCCTGGTTCATCTTGGATGTCATATCCTCAGTCCCATCTGAAGTTATCAGGCTTATATTACCTGATAATTTACAGTCCTATGGATATGTCAGCATGCTTCGTCTATGGCGGCTTCGCAGAGTTAGTCGTTTTTTCTCAAGGTTGATTTCGCTTATCCTTTAAATGTTCCAGCAATTTTTGTTGCATATAGTAATAATTTGTTGTTGCTGATGGCTACCGTATATCTGTTGTGCCTTGGTAGACTGGAAAAACATAGGGATTTCAGCTACTTTTGGGTTCGATGCTCCAAGCTTATATGTGTGAGTATATATTTGCGCTAAATATTTCGCGAAATGATTTCTCTTTTTACTATTAAAACAATCTAGCTTTGCTTTTAATGTTCTTGCAGGTCACTCTTTTTGTAGTCCACATGGCTGGCTGCTTCTACTATCGCCTTGCTTCATATTATAAAGATCCGAAAAAGACATGGATTGGTTCTGTATGGGAGGACTTTCACGAAGAAAAATTGTCTGTCCGTTATGTGACTTCCATCTACTGGTCTATAACCACGCTTACTACAACTGGCTATGGTGATTTACATGCTGTGAATCAAGGGGAGATGATATTTGTCATGGTGTACATGATGTTTAATCTTGGACTCACATCTTATTTGATTGGTAACATGACCAATCTGGTTGTCCATTCAACGAGCCGAACAAGGCAATTCGTGAGTAGACTTCTTAAATTGAGTTCTTAAACTATTTTTGAAGATCTCAACTACCACATTTTACTGTACGCTTGTGGTTTTTTAGTAACATGTTAAACAGAGCCTTCCTATGTTACTTTCCCTTTGGACACTTATGGCTCGAATATTTAAATGAACCATCAAATTATATGAACAAATATATACGGGAAGCTTGTTACTCAACTGAAAGCATCACATTGCGCTTTCCATATTTACATATATATATATACATACAAATATAACATGCTGTTCCTAAATATAAAATGCCTCTTTTGAGCATTATAAGTTGGTTTAGTATAACCAGACTACAGGTACGTTTTTCTATTGTCCCAATTTGAGCAATATTGAAATTTAAGGTACCAGAGCATGCATCTTTAGATTTTTGTCAATCACAGTGGTTGTTAAGTGCTTTCTAAAGATTTTATTTATTTTATTATCTTAATCTCTTTTCTGGGAAATCACAGAGAGATACAATCCAAGCTGCATCAAGTTTCGCACACAGGAACAAGCTACCTATGCGCTTGCAAGATCAGATGCTTGCTCATTTAAGTTTGAAGTACAAAGCTGGGGCAGAAGGACTCCAGCAGCAAGAGACTCTTGATTCCCTACCCAAAGCCATACGATCAAGCATTTCCAGTTATCTCTTTTATTCACTTGTGGATAAGGTGTATTTGTTCCTTGGGGTATCAAATGATTTGCTCTTCCAGCTGGTAATTCATCTATTATATTTCTGAAAAAGAGTTGAGATTTTTTTTATCTTGAACCTAGGAATTCCATAATAGGTAATGAGCAAAGATTTTGCATTCCGGTCTTTAGAAATGCCAACCTAATTCTGTTGTGCAGTTATTTAATATCCAAGGTTCCTTATAAATTTCCAACATATTAAAGTCTAGCTATGTTGAAGAAAATTTTTCTATTGGGCTATAAATTAAGAATTGAACTTCTAAATTACTCAAATTTGTGTGAATCAGGTTTAGAATGTGTTGCAAACCTAAACATTAGAGTTATGTTCTCATGCAACTTTGTATTCACTAGAGTTTTTCAATTTCATTATTACAAGAACCTTGTTTTGAATCCAAAAAGCCATTTTTCTGGGTAAAGTTGCCTCACAGCTGGGTTTGAGAAACAAAAACTATATTTCCATCCTTTATCACTTTTTTATTTGATCTTTGCTTGATCTCCACATGTTAAATTGCTCAAGGTCTCAGAGATGAAGGCTGAGTACTTTCCTCCTAGAGAAGATGTGATTTTGCAGAATGAAGCACCCACAGACTTGTACATATTAGTCAGTGGTACTGTGGTATGATTTTAACGTCATCTGTCCCATTTTCTTGTCATTGCTCCTTGCTTGCATTTTGGCTATGAATACAAGGAACTTAAAAGATCTATTTGAAAAATTAAAGGATTTCATACTTAAAAACCAAGATTAGTTGAGCAATGTTTTTTGCCTCTGCACTCATCGCGCAAAGAAGGGGGAACAAAGAAGTTTTTATTACAGTTCTCTTTAGGTAGATTGACAGACCAAAAAATCTTTTCTTCCTTTTATCTTAGCTATTGGTACTTGGAAGTCAAATGCTCTGTTCTGGGGTTGCTTATTCATAGCTATACTTTTCAGGAATTCATCATGCAAAGGAATGGAATAGAACAGGCAAGTTTAAGGATTTCAAATTTGTGTTAGTAGCTTGGCTTAACTTTTTGCTAACTATAGCTTGTATATGGTGGATTACTGATTTTCTGATTTTAGCCAAAGATTTCAGGTGGTTGCTGATGCTAAGACTGGAGACATCATAGGTGAAATCGGTGTGCTTTGTTACAGGCCACAACTATTCACAGTTCGCACTAAACGGTTGAGTCAACTGTTGCGTCTCAACCGTACTGTTTTCTTAAACATCGTTCAGGCCAATGTAGGAGATGGAACAATCATAATGAACAATCTTCTTCAGGTAAAAATGACTGTTTAATGAACATTCTACCATTGTTATAACAATCATCTGTTGATTAAAATATAATTCTTCAAGCAATATGCCTGGTGGACAAAGTTCTATTTGGAAGGTCATTTCTCTGTTTATGAGCAAAGTATATCATTTGCAAAGATCTGAAAACGAGGTTTACCTATGATAATAGTTGATTTGGTTGTTTAATTCTCGTCAAGCAAATAATTGCTTGGTAAATAGGAATGAAATATGTCGATGCTGTATTTCCTATAAGACATAACCCCGCCTGATACATTTAGCATGAATTTACTGTGTTTTAGTAGGCAACAGCACACGAGAAATTGTTTTTTGGTGAAAGAGAAATATGACTTGGCCTGGGACTGGTGTGTTCTATCTGGGATTGATTCTTCAAACTTATAGACCAGTAAAACAATACCCGCGGATGTATTTTCCAGAGTGCAGATTCTGATGCGCAAGGCAGTTTTCTATGCTAGGATTAAAAAGTGAAATACGATCATTCCTTACCCCTTTCTATAGGAGTGAATGTGATTCAATATCTTGGCATAAATTTAATTTATTTTTTGGTGCATCATTTTATATGCTTGTCCTTCCCTTGAATGCCTGTACCCTCTTATGGGGTCTTATGAGGATTAATGTCTTCTACGCCATAGTTAGATGCTTCAGTTATGTCTTGTTTCAGTTAGGGCCCACAGATTCATTTGCCGAGAGGCTGAACTGTATACTATTTGCAAAATAGTAATAATATAGCAGTGGCATAAAAATCACTACATTACAACAATTTTAACTCATTTTATGGCAATCTGCTCTAACTGCAACTTTAACAAATAACAGCCACATATGATAAGGAATTTTTATGGAGAAACCTCTCTTTTTATGATAGTTTGAAAGATAATTTTGACAACTCGACAATTCTTGTGGTTGATGCAGCACCTGAAAGAAATGAAGGATCCTACAATGCAAGGAATTTTGGCAGACACGGAGCAGATGCTGGCCCGGGGCAGAATGGATTTACCTCTTACTTTATGTTTTGCAGCGATGAGAGGCGATGATCTAATGTTGCAGCAATTGCTGAGACGGCGGTCAGATCCAAATGAATTGGATAACAATGGGCGGACTGCATTGGTGCGCAATGACTAATTGCATTTGTAGTTTGTCAGTATATGTATCTTAAATATTTGCAATACCTCTCAAAGAACATATTGATGTGCCTATTATTTTCCATTCAATAGCATATTGCTGCTTCAAGTGGGAGTGAGCATTGTATAGTTCTACTTCTGGAATATGGAGCAGATCCTAATGCAAGAGGTACTTCTAGCAAATTATTGAATCTATTATTGAGTTATGTGGAAATGATATACAACTAGTTTCATCATCATTCTGCTCTTCATGATCTTTTTATTTCTTGACCAATGACAACTCGTTTCTTTCAATGTCATCGTTACCTTCAAAACTATTAAAAAGTAATCATACTCCCAATGTCATTTATTGTTTCATAGGGAGTGATGCCTTACCATTAATTAAACAAAAGTCTTCTCATGTACACTTTCGGTCCCAAAGAAGCTTCTATCTAACCTGTTGAAATTTCAGTTTGTAATTTCAACAAATAGGTAATTGCCTCTGCTCACATTGCACTTATACATGGATGGCTAGGGAATATAGTTTATTGCTGCAATTTTTATGCAAGCAACATGTGTTCTCTCCCATCATGTTTGTGATGAGGTTATTGTTTCTTGTTGTGCAGTAATTATTTCATAGGGTTAAGTAATGAAATGGTTCTGTACGTGATGCAGATTCCTTTGTAGCTACATAGCTATGCCCCATGCAGTGCTGCTAGTAGCAATCATGCATTTTGGTTCTGAAAATTTCGACACAAATAGTCTACAATGTGTTGATCCTTGGTCTAGATTAGCTCTCTTGCATGAATATGCAGTGTGTTGTATGAAAGTTGCAATTGCTTTTTGATTCTATCAAGAATTTGATATCAAAACCCTGCATATTTCACGTTAGTAGAGTAGATCTGGTGCAGAAGTTCAAACAAACGATTTAGATTTCTCCTGCTACTGAAATACATCCTGTTGTTGACTAATTGGTAATTGGCCTTCTATTAAACCCTAGCTCGTGAAAATTGCTGCATTTGCAATATATTGAAAATATGCTGATTTTGGTTGTCATAACTGTGTTCAACTCTACAATAATATAATAAAAGAAGCTGGATTCTAATCAGAGATATTTCTCAGTATATTGGCATAATTAGTATTGATCATGTTGAATTTTATCTTCTTAATATCATGCCTGGTAACTTGCAACTCGAGTTATTGATTTCTGACATCTCATGTCCTAATTTGTGATGAACGCAAGGTTTCTTTAAAAGAAATTATATTTTCTTCATCATTGCTGTTATATGTTTATCACTTCAAGCTTCTTTAAACCTTGGTTTGTGTTGATTGAAGAAGAGAAAAAAGAAAAAAATAAACGGGAGAAGAAAAGGGGTTCACTATTTTGTACTTATGCAGATTCAGAAGGCATCGTCCCTCTATGGGAAGCATTGGTTGGGGAGTATGACTCTATCGCTAAACTTCTCGTTGACAATGGAGCTACTCTATCTTCTGGGGACGTGGGTCAATTTGCGTACACAGCTGCTGAACAGAACAATCTGAATTTACTGAAGAAGATTGTTGAGTATGGGGGGGATGTAACATTGCCTTCAGTTGGTGGAACCACAGCACTTCATGCAGCAATATCTGAAGGAAACACCAAAATGGTTCAGTTCCTTTTAGATCAAGGAGCTGATATTGATAGGCCAGATGCTCATGGATGGACCCCAAGGGCTTTAGCAGAGTATCAGGGCCATGAAGATATTAAAATTTTGTTTGAAGGCCGACAAGAGATGAGAAAATTTTCTATTCCATTAAGCCCCCAAAAGGAGGGAGAGTCACCTTTGAAGCCTCTTCCAAAGTACAGCAGTGAACCTTCTATAACTCCATATTTACATCATGATACTATGCCGCGTATTCCTGAAGTAACATGGTCAGCAACTCATCAAAGACGAAGGGTTAACGATTTTAGTAACTCACTTTTTGCCATAATGTCAGCGGCTAACACTGGTGAGAATTTCTCTGCTTTTTAAATCCTTCCATACGATGTTCTTTGTTTTAGGGATTACTAAATCATCCTTATACTTTGAGATTAAAAGACCGTAGTGGTAGGACACGTAATTTATCTTTTGAAAATGGGAAGTTATTGAATAAGAACATATCAACAAGAGTCAACCAGAATGTCTTAGCAAATTTGTTATCTGTATAGTAATAGTTCTATTATATTGTTAGATTTTTACGCCAAAAGAAATATACTTTTCAGGAGCTGTTGAGAATGACCCAATTAGGTATGCCAGTCGTACTTCTGGTTTCAGAAATTTGAGCTCACCTTGCAGAGTGACTCTTAGTTGCCCTGAGAGAGGTGAAGTTGCTGGAAAGCTTGTTTTATTGCCAAAGACTCTTCAAGAACTGTTTGACATTGGTGCCAAAAAGTTTGGATTCTATGCCAAGAAAATTCTATCCAAAGATGGAGCTGAAGTTGAGAGTATAGATGTTGTTAGAGATGGTGATCACCTTGTTCTTGTTAGTGACGCTGGCAGATGAAAGTAAACACGCTACACCACTGGATATTGTATAGAAATTATAAAGTTTAGCCAAACTTAACCAAACAGTGTCATAAATGGTCTTAGGTTAGAATTTTGTCACCACGTCATTTTATGAAGTGTGTATCATTTTTCTTTCTTTTGAAGGTTCTCCAAGCCTTGGCGACAAATTGATTTCAAAAGTGGTTCCTTTCTCCAAAAGTGAACTTGATAGTCAATCTGATTTTAGATAGTCTTCATCATTATTACTTTGTGTACATCATTCACCTGAATTTGAAAGCCGGTGATAATTTTCCGGTATATCATGGAGTCAAAACGTGATCGATTGTTTTTTTTTTTGTTTTTTTAATTATCAAAGTTAGTAAACTGAAGATCTTGAATTATGAATGAGACTACATCGGAGTTACATTGTGTTAGTTACACATTTATAAAGTGTATGCTTAGATGTCTTAAAAATGATTTCTTTGCTCCCTTTTTGAGTTTTCTTGCACTAGAAATTAAAACTTTTTCTTTGATCGAATTCGGTTGCTATGTTATTTTATGATTTTGAGAAGTTACGATTAATGATGTTCTAGTTTAAGGTTTTTAAAATAAAAATAATTAGAATAATTATGTTCTATAAAATCTAATTATTTTTTATGAAAATAACTTCTCATCTGTCCAAGTTAAACTCTTTTCTAATTTAGTTATAAATTTACTTTTAAGAAATGCAATAACAACATAAAAGTGTATCTTTGTTTTACATTTCTAACTCAAGATCTATTTTTTTAAAAAAATGATTATTCTAAGCCTGTTTCGTTTCTTCCATATTAAATATTGCAGTAGAATGTTAACAATAACACCTTTTATTTTTAATAAAAGTAATTTCAAGCATGTGGATGATTTTTAATATTTATCCTTACATAAGTAATCGAGGAATCAATCTCACAAAGAAATACAAAAGCTCATTTAATTTGTGTCTTATATTAAACAACCTTATTAATTTTTGTTTCTCTTGTCAAAAATTAATTTCTTTTTTAGAATGAAATAAAATTTAGAGTCAAAAAATGTCTTAATTACCAATTGCCTCGAAGATGAAGCTGCAACGTCATACGTGGAAATCAATCCTTCGTTCCTCTTTCTTTTGAAAAATTGAAGGAATGTATTCAAAGACAATAAAGAAGATTACAAATAGTCCATTGGGAAAATCTCAAACACTAGTAAGGAGAGATTGGAGTAATCTTACTACTGAAATATAAAAAATACAAATAATAAGAGGTTAGCAACTTAATCTTCCATAGAGTCAATTGACAGTTCTTAAGAAAAGGGTCTCCTTGATGGTTTATAGAATCATTGTTGTTGTCTCTTTCGCAGTTGCAAATTTGTTTTTGAATCTCTTATGATTCCTTTCATTCCATGTCCCATAGATACAGGTCTCCAAAGCAAAAAAATAACTCCCCAAAATGTCTTTATGATTATAAGAATGATCCATTAGCCATTGAATAGTTTCTGAGAATGAATTCCCTACGAGGTCCCATTAACAATATCTTTCAATCTCTTTCCAAACACTAGAAGCAAAGTGGCACTTAAAAAACAAGTGGTCTCTGGATTCATCATAATCCCCGCATAAGGAACAACTCTTATCTACTACCAAAAAATGCAACTTGTCCACTGTGCTTAGTATATTTTTCATTATCAGCCACATTAAAAATGAGTTTCTAGGAATCAAATACTTATTCCATACAATGTTGTACCAATATATCTCGGAACCCAATAGTTGCATCAATCTCCTGGTTAGCTTGTTGGAAATATTAGTAATCGGTTTTCCTTCATTCTTTATTATATGGGCTTCTCCCTCTTTGCTAATAGATTCCTTCGTTCTACACTTTACTTATGTTTCTGACCCTGACCCTACCTGCTCCAAATGTTGCTCTCCTATCTTATATGATCCTCTTAATCTTAACCCCAATTAGGATTCTTTTGCTGCTATATAGTTGTAAAGCCCACAAAACCCAACACAACCCATAAAAGTAAGACAGTAGAGCATATATATAAGGAGGCGACAAAGGTAAGTTGGAATAAAACTAATGAAGATAACTTCTTCTTATTCTTATTCTCCATATTTGCAGCTGGAAAGTGTACACCAACACTATCTTTCTCCTACATATGAAGCTTTTCTCATGTATTTTTTGATTTTGTCTCTCTGGTAGTAGATTAAAGAGGAGAATTTGAAGATTAACAATCCAAAAATATATTGGAAATGCATAGAACTTCATATAGGTAAGATTTTTTTAAAAAATTTATCCCTTTTATTAGTGCTTTTCAATCATCCTAAATTAGTTTCTAGTTGAAGGCATAATTTTTCGTACTATTTCTCCGATTATATTGCTTGACCAAATCTTGAGCTAAAGCTATATTGTCTCCAATGTGTCTATTAGGAATGTATGCACACTTAGTAGGATCAATTAGTTCAGGAAGGGTGTATTTCGACCTCTTTGTAATCAACTTGGATATGATTTTATAAATTGAAGAACAATATGAAATAGGCTTAGAGTCCGTTAAGGACTTGTGCTTTTTACCCTTGGGAATTAGGGTGATGAACGTATGGTTGATCTCTTTGAGGAGTTTTTTTTAAAAAGAAACTCCTAAACTGCTTCTACAATAGTTTTCCTCAGGATGTCCTAATTTTCTAAAATGAATAGGATGTTGAAACCATCAGGATCAAGAGCTTTACACTGAGCCAAATATATAAGGCATTTTCAACTTATGTTGTTACAAAGACAGAGAAAGATTCTGCCTAACATTAGCATTTAGCTTCTGCTAAATAATCTACTTTATCAATCTTAAAGATGAAGAAGTAATGGAGGAAGTACGAAGCAATTGAGTGAAATAGCTTTGAACCTGAAATATAAATTTAAATTAAATGTGAAGAATTGATCCATTTGATGCCAGGGTGAGTATTTTGTTATAGGCATTTTTAGTTAACGCAAATCTGTGAAAGAATAAAGTATTTTTATCTCCACCTTGTAACCATTTGATTTTAGATCTTTGCTTCTAGAGTGAGCAATCAAAGTTAGCATTCTGGATGAAGTTGCTCAAAGATTTTTTTTTCTACTTTTTGGAAAGGGGAGTTGTTAGGGTTGAGTTATAAGTTAGTTTGAGCTTTCTCAAGGTTTAATTTTACAATGTTCAAGAGATGATGGAGGTTTCCATCATTGGCTTTATGGAAAGCCTTGAGTTCATCACAAATATGAATTAGTTTTTTTTGTTAGCATTGAAATTGTTTAGTGCCTCTGAAGTTAGAGCTAAGTCCTCTCTTAATTACTTCCTTAAAACCTAGAAATTCCATAAGGAAGTTGTTAAAGTGAATCAGATGTCAAATCTGAGACTGTAAAGAGTCAAAATGGATGATCACTGGAGAATGATCAAATATTCTAAGATTAGGAAAGGAAACACTTGAGTTAGGAAATTGTAGCAGCTATAAGAGGTTAGAGAGGCCTTCTTCTAATTTCTTTCTCAAGAAAGTGTTGCCCTTATGTTTGTTATTGCAATTATAGAAATTACCTCTACTAAGTAAGTTACTTACCTCAATATTGTTTGAATAATTTTTGAAATCATCATAAAGTGGCCTACTAGATTAATAACCTTTTGCCTTATCAGGATGCATTATAGATATGAAGTCTCCTACCAATCTCTATGAAGTACTGATGCATTGTCAAATGTCATAAGGTTTATTCCATAAAGATGTTCTTTGAAAGCTATAATTAAGGACATATACGAGGATATTTCAAGATGTAAGCTCAAATCTCTAACTTTTTCCTATAAATGAATCAACTGACCACTTATGATTATGTTGATCAGTTCCATTTTGTCATTATTGTACAAAACCAAAATTCTCTTGTTAGTATGAGATTTATGATTAGAGATAGCTATCCAACATAAAGGGAACATAGAAATAATTTCGTAATGATTCTTTTTTAATATTATTTCCAAAATACCCAATAAGTTGAGTTTATTCTCATCAATAAAAATTTTGATTGTTTGTTTCTTATAGGGGTAGACAAACCCTTTATATTATAGGTTGAGATTGTCATGACTTTATCGCAAAAAAAGATTGATTCTTTTTTATGCCAGAGGTGCTCCTATTGAATGCTTAGAAATTCTCTTCAGGGGCTGTCTCTTTGTAACTAGTTTGCTCTTTGTTAGTAAAGGCATCCTTACGAGAAATTGCTTTTGGAGTAGTAGAATATTAAGCTTGATCCACTATGTTGAGATTGCAAATTTAAGTATTTCCTGAAGTGAGGTTCACAGGTGTGATATTGATTATGTTGTCAAAATCTTCAATGGTGTTACAACACAATTAAGTGTTTTCTTGACTTTTCATTTATAGAAGGGGAGTCAATGGTTTCCAGGATTGGATTGGCATATGGAGGAATTGGATGGTCATTTTGGGGTGCAAATGGTGGTTCCTCTTGATCTAGGTTATTCTCTTCTTGCATGAGTTCCCATTAGCTACTTTTTTTTTGAATATTCTACATGTTGGTTGCCAAATCTCCTTAGATTTCAGATTAGGAGGCTTCCAAGTGTATGTTACTTTAACTTTGTCCTCAACAAGTTCCAAGTTGTCATTGAATTTCATAATGGGAACCTCCTAGGCATGTCTGCAAGTGCATCAATAGCAACATAAATCCTTGTGAACTTATTCCTTTTGGTTTTGATTGTTATTTGATCAAGGCATAGAGGTCTACAATGGAGATGGATAAGTAACTCAAACCTTATCTTGTCCAATATTTAAAGGAAATATTATGGATACAAATTCATATGTTGGTGAGCTTAATTTATTCAAATTTCATTCCAGGTCTCCAAGGCTAAACCATCAATGGTTTATTGTTTTTCATTCTAGCGTCCTGATTTGATGACTTTTGAAATTTATTCATGAGATTTGAATTTGAAAAATAATATATCATCTTGTTTAGGATAATGTTAAGGAGATCAAATCACTTCTAGTTGGTAATAGCCCAAGTTTTCATAACTGGGAAATGGACTCTTTTGTCAAGAAAGACTCCCATAATGGTGAATTTCCTACTTCTTGAAGAATGGAGACAGATAGGAAAACTATATGGCATTCTAGAGTGGTATTAGGACGGCAGAAGGATGGTTTGTATTCAGGATTATGGTTTTCAGCTGCCTGCACACAGGTGCGTCTAGTTGGAGTTCTACAACTATAGTAGCATCTAATGCTCGAAGAGGATTAGCAGTGAAAACAAAATTTGACAAGGTAAAGGGAGGATGATAGGTGATTGAAGCATCAGAGAGGAGGGAGATGAATGAACCAAGGGTGGGAATGATTCTCAATTTGAAGACCTGGTGAAGGATTGGTGGTTAATGGCAGTGACTAGTGGATAAGAACATTTGCAGAGGGAGTTAGACTAAGTAAGTTACAGTGTAGAAGGTTGATAGCAAAAGAAGAGAGGATTAAAAGGTTAATGAGAGGAAGGAGTATGCAGGTTTAACATGGCGAAAGGAAATAGGAGCCAACTATGATGAATATTGGAGGAGGAGAAAGAGTTTTTGAAAGAAACTACACTGTATAATTGTACCCTTATAATAGTGTAAGATTCATAAAACTGTGAATTTTGTTACTAATAAATTATTTTATGGTGAATCTTGTTTTGAATTAGTATTAATCATTACTAATAAAGAAAATTTGGATGTTTATTGAGTGTTTGAACATGCTAAGTATTTCTTGTGTATGTTAGTATTATATACATATATTTTATCATTTGACTGATTTCAATATATATTGAGTTATTTGATTGTAAGGGTATAGTCAAGTTACCCTTATTGGGTAGACAACTCACTTATTATCACTATATTTTTTAAGAGATGGGGAGATTGTCGATAACCCCAGTACATGTGATTGACAGTGTGGAGTTTAGCTGACACCAACAGATCAAATTAAGTACAATTATTTTATTATATATACTTTTAAATGTGACAATTCGGATGTTTATACTTGTACAAATAATTTTTATGACCGATGAACTTCATTTTTAAGATTAATAAGGATTTTGGTAATTAATGATGTAATTGTGGAACAATTTGGAAAAATTATGGTTTAAAAATTTTGGAGCGTTATAATGGTGGTGGAAGAACCAACAATATGAAGCTCCTATCTGCTACTGTATGAAGCTCATGCTCATTTGAACCCTTTAGAGTGGTCAACTCTCAACTCTCAACTCTCAACTCTCAACCTTTCTCTATCAGCTCAAGTTTTCTTCCTCTTCTCGTACACTTCTTTTTTTTCTTTCCCTTATGAATGTTGTACCTTCACTTTTTCCGTTAAACAATGGCAAACTCTCTTTTTGACTTCTTGCCCTTATAAACAGTTCAACCTGCTTAGATTTGTTCTTCATCAAGGACTCGTATAGATTTTCATCAAGCATTACCTTAAGCATTACCTATTGAAGCTATCTAACCTCCTAGCATTAGGAAAACATGGGATCAAGTTGTAGGAGACCACAAACCTGAAGTTAAATTGAATTATTTTCCTCCAAGTAGATGTGAAAAACACTATTTGGTATCCCTTCCTATGGAAGTACTAAAGGCCAGTGCTTAAAGATGGAGTTCAACTTGATAGTTTATTTCCAAGATAGAAGTCCAGTAATGAAGGAGTAGGCATAAGAAAATTAGAGGCATAATGGTTTGCAGAACATGTTGGTGAACCTGGATCTCGGCATGTACACAATAAGCCACTACTCCTTTAAGCATGGAGGACAGTGATGAACACAGAAGAAATGCAACAAGAGAATAACCTAATATGGATATGCATCATTAGCAAACCTATTTCCATGGATTAGGCAACTATATAGACATCAGAAATTAACTTTGTGAGGTTTTGTGTCCTAGTAAGCTCCATAACTCATTTACCTGATACAATTCCTATTATCAGAATTGATGAATAATTTGATACTATGGAGGATGCATTGAAAGTTACATATGATTGGAAACTAATTAATTTATTTTGTGTTAGTCAATATTGTAATAAACCGCAAGTGCATGACATAGTTATAGCTAGTACTGATAAGTACGGGTCGATCCTATGAAGATTATGAATACTAGTAATCACCCTTCCCTTATTATCTAACCTAAGGATTGATTTTAGAATTTTAATTGAAAGAAACTAAAACTAAACCAAATAAAATAAAACAGGAAACAATAATGAATACAGAGATAATGGAATTCACTTAGAAAACTATCGTTATCAAAAATTAATATCTAGGCTCGAATCCCTTTACCTTAATGGATTGATCTTTTATCATGCAATTATTTGTTGATGTGTTAGACGGTGGAGAATCCTGTAGTATGCTAGTAGCTGATCTTAATTCTATTAACAAATAATCCTAAGGTCTCTAACCAAATTACTGAGGTTAAATCTTATATGATTGCATTACTGATTTATGAGTCCCTCTATTAGGTTTAACCATAATATGGAGGATTTATGTTATCCCATCTTTATGGTTGCAGTCAACTCCTTCTAATTACAGTAGATCTATTCACATCAGGATTTCTCAATCTCTATGTATGAAATCATATTATGATCTGACACCTTAGGTTATTAGAGCATAAATAAAATGCATAATAAAATCACAATATATCAAATAACTAACATCATTAATAAATGAATCAAATCATGTCAAAGTATTAACATAAGATTCATCTAACCAAAATACTAACTGGATGTTTAGTTACACATAATTGAATACAAAATCAAACATACATTGAAAGAAAAACAAATTAAAAACAATAGGTTCATAATTCTAAATCTCCCTGAATGTCTTCTATCAAATGTTCTCGTGATATAGAGGCTTAATCTTGTATTTCTATGAATATTTTAATGAAATCTTCATATTTCCTGCTTCTCTGGACCAAAATTACATATAGAGAATGACTTCACGTTTGGAAATCACCTTGCAAAAGTCTCCACTTTCATTAGTAGCCGAAAACTTTGTTTTATATCCAAAATTAGGGTTTCTGGGTTATGAACACTAGTATGCACACTTGTGTGCACGCCTGTGCACATGAACATGCATAATCAGAAATTGCCAAATATCGCGAAAGTGCACAGGCGTGCAAAAATGACCCGTGCATTTCTTCTAGATTGCTGTTTTTTCTGTTTTGACCACGTTTTTTGTCCTTTAAGTCTATGCAAGCAATTATAACCTAGAAATAAACTTGAAACATCTTAAGTACCAAATATACAATAAAGTATCAAATATTAAGAAAAATACATTAAATATGGGGGTCAAAATATAGTCAAATATTCATCTATCAGAAACCAAAGCTGTAACACCCCCTTACCGTAGGGTACGAACCGGGATGCCCCTAGGTCATTCCGATACATATCCTATGATAAGGGAGCTTTACGTGCGATCACTACAGTACTCCACATGGCATCATATCAATTTGAATAATTAAAGCAGTACTTGTAAATCACGAGA
>JAOQMS010000001.1:9293441-9307810 GCA_027563885.1 Erythroxylum longipes | reverse complement strand
ATTTATATTTTATTATTTTAATTTAATATTTTATTATTTATAATTTTAAATTTATATGACTAATAATATATTTTTTAGTTATTTATACAACAATTAATAGTTTATTAAATCAATGGACTTTTTAGTCATTTTATTTCTTTTCAGCAACTGCAATCGTACTTGCCAAACACCTATTTTCATGTTTTAGTAGTTACCAAAACAGCAATTCCAAACACATACGAACTTATTGAGAATAAGTACTTATCATTTCAGCAGGTTATCAATCGCTACCGCTCCTCCAAACTAAGCCTAAGTGTCTTTGCAAGAAGTGGAGAAAATGATGAAAAAGAAGTCACAGGATTCTTAGGAATAGTTCATTGTAAAAATGGTTAAAAAAATAATCAAGCAATGAACGAGTGTTTCTTAAAAGCATTGAAGGGATTCATGAGCAAAACTAAAGGGCATGAGAAACATAGTTCATTAGGTATTTTAAAAACTCTAGAAACTTCCCTTATTAATAATGTTGATGAATAAGATACGACTAAAGGTAATGAGCATGAAAATAAGAATAGAAGGCTAGCAACTAGGCTTTCTATAATAGAGTTACTAAAATTTGAAGGAACTGATCGTAAAGGGTGGTTGTTTAAATGTAACTAGTTTTTCCTATCGGATGGTACATCTGATGATTCTAAGGTGAAGTTAGCATATGGTCATTTAGATGGAGCTGCACTAGATTGGCACAAGAATTATAAATGAGAGGTTTCAGAAATTGCCAACTTAGTCTGAGTATGTGGTTTGAAAAATAATATTTTGGGATTTATATGATGATCATATGTCTTATTTAGTTAACCTTAAACAAAAGGGAAGTGTGAAAAAATATGTAGATGAATTTGATTCTATGTTGGCTAGATTGTTGCTACACAAGAAGCATACCCTTAGTCTTTTCTTGACTATGCTAGAGTACTATAATTAAATGCATGTCAAAATGTTTTTGCCTAAATCTATTGCCCAAGCAACACATTTATCCAAATTGTATGAAGACTTAAAAAATCCAAACACTACTAAACACCCTCCTAAACCCTGCTCTATAAGTTCAAACACCATATAATCTATACCCTGTCAACCTTGCTTCTAAAAATGGCTACCTAATAAACCTTTTAACTAAATCCCTTGTATGTTTTATCCTAGCGGTGGCTTACAAGAAGGGTTGATAAACAATCCTCCAAAGAAGTTAAGCTCTATTGTAGTACAGGAAAAGAGTATTAAAGGATTATACTTCATTAATGGTGAGCTATACACACCAAGGTATAATCTTAAAGATAAGAAGGCTTAGTTATTTATCATAGGAGGTGAAGATGAATAATAGGTGGAAGGTACTGTGGAAGAGGAACAAGAAATTTCAGGAGGTTAGGTTGGCACTAATAAACGTGTAAAACCTTAAATATTTGTGCACACCCTAGTAAGTAATTATTATCAAATTATGATGGTAATTGGGCTATATAATAAGATATCCAAACACATTCTTATTAATAATGGGAGCACCCCTAACTTTATAGATGAGCATGCAGCTAAGAGTTTTGGCTACATATTGGAGCCTACCAAGCCCTTAATAGTTTCTTTATGTGATGGAAATGAGGTTATGACTAGAGCTGAATGCAAAGGAGTTAAATGTTAGCTGCAGAATACCGTTTTTAAAGGGTATTTCAAGGTATTACCTTTTGGTTTTTGCGACATAGTGTTGGATATACGCTAGTTATAAACTTTTGAGAAGGTAATATGGGACTTTAAATATCTTTCCATGGAAATCCATTATGCAAGGAAGAGGCATATGTTAAGAGGAGGGACAAGCTAGATTACCAAAGTTATGAAAGGCTAGAATCTCAACAATGCACTAATCAATATGCTACAGTTATCTTTACTATGGTTAGTAAATAGTGAAAATGAGGTTGATGTCGTGTGATTGACTTTTTTTTAATAAGAATATAAGTTTTAATCATGGGTGCATGATGTAGCACTGGCTAGCACAAGCAAGTATAGGTCGATCTCACGAGTATTGTAAGTACTAGTATTAGCCCCTTTTCTATTATCTAACCATTGAATTAGGTTGTGGATTTAATTAAAAATTAAAATAAACAAATTAAATTAAGGTTAACTAGGAAAAAGAAAATAATACATTAGTTGATATCAAATTAGTAGTAACTAGGTGATAAATCCCCCCAAGAGGATTTATGTTGACTTATTTAAAGGATTTATGAATTTCACAATTAGGTTTGACCTTAATTTATAGGATTTATGTTGATCTATCTCTAGGTTTGCATACAAATTCTTCTATTATGGTAAATTTATTTGGATAAAAGAATTTCTCAATCTTAATCATATGAAATCAAACATAGGACTAACATTCTAGTTATATTAGTTCAAAATATAAACACATAAATGAATAACAATAAATCAATCAATAAAATTGCATTGAATAAAAGATTATATCATACTATTCATTCCAACTAAGGGTTCATCACACCAAGGAATTAACCAAATTAGTTCCTAAACATAGAAAACAAATTACATATCAAATATTCAGAAGAACAAATATAAATAAAATAATTTATATTCTACATCCCCCTTTTGTCTCTAATGAAATCTTCTTACAATTTAGATTGAAGGTTGCTCTTTGTAGGATATGGTGACGTATTCTTCGTGTTTTCCTCACCTTCTGTTTAGAACTACTTCTTCTCTGGTGTCTGATATGACTATAAATTGCAACAAACCCTAACCTTAGTGTTTTGGGGGTAAAAATCCTTAAAATTTGCAATATACCAAAATATTTAAGCGTAAATCAATTGAAATAAATAAAAGAAGTTACTTAGGCGTAGTGATTTGAGCAGAAAACACTAAAATGGGTTAGAGATTGAGAGGGTATAATGGTAGGTGCGATGGTGAGTGGAGAAAATGAGAGAAAATGAAGAGGAATAGGGTTTTTAAAACTCATCACGGACTTACATGGTTGGTTACGTGGCTATGTAACTGACTCCGAGATTCATGAAAATATAAGGGTTACAGGCGTGTGAGTTTTTGCAAACTTACATGGTCATATACATGGTTGTGTAACTGACTATGTAAATCTACACGGGCTTGTTTAATGATCGTGTATATCTCTATCAACATGTGAACATGTTGAACTCGTGTATATGCCTATGTATACCATAAAAAATTCAAACTTTAAATTTTTTTTTACTAAATGTCACAAAATTCAACACAAAAATACCATAACAAGAGATATTTGTAGATTCAAATAAGGATGCTCTCGATCCTAGCATAAAACAAATAATAATAAATAAAATCTTATATTAACAACAAAATGGAAACAAAATGAAATTTAAAAAATAATGAAACATATCATAAAATTTATGGGTTTCCTCCTAAGTAGCATTTGTCTAACGTCGTTAGCTCAATTTACCCTTCATGTTTACCATCAACATGGGACTATAATTGATGGCTTGGTTCCACCTGTTTCTCCACATAGTGATTTATTAGCTTGTGAATAAGTTATATGTTGTAAGATAATAATAAAGACATAATGCATCAAATTAATAAATTCAACTGAATCTATCAATTCCTTTTTCGATAACAAACTATAAATAAAATAAGGAATAATAAAACTCCTTGAATCTTCAGTTGACTTAAACAGTTTGTCTTGTGGGAAGTGGAAACTATCCTTACTTAAGGTGACTACTAGCTATTCATCAATATTTTCCTTATTAGGCTCCTCTTCTTTTTCTTTCTCAATCACCTTTGTCTACTATTTTACTTTCTCTTCTTAGACAGAGGCTTTCTCCTCTTCTTCTTCCTAATCATATTTTACCACTCTTCCACTTGCTCTTCTCCTCCTCTTCTTCAACCTCTTCTTTCTCTGTCATTTGTTATTCTTTTTCTTCTAAAGTAGCAATTACCTGCTCATCTTCTTCAAATATATTCTCTATCATCTCTTCTACTATCTCTTCTTAAATTGTAACTTCATTCATGAAGTTGACCTTTGTCTCCTTTTCACTCAGAGGCATTAATAAGCTTAAATAGTATAATGTATTTATCTCAATGTATTCAGGCGAGGAAAATATCTCTTTAAATTTGTGGTGGCTGGCTTCATTATTGACAAGGCCTTCAATTAATGTATTTATCAGATGTTGTTGTTGTTGTTGTAAAGATTCAACTGAAGTGAAATTGTTCCATGCATCAGTGTAAGAGTTGCACCATTCTGAATTATAATTATTCTCATATGGTGTATTCTGAGACCAATTTCGTATGTAATATAGATGATCCCACATATAGTTTGGTGTTTGATATTTATGATTGTAATGGTTACCCCTACAAATGTCACAACATAAAATGCATGTTCATGAGCTTCCAAATACTACCGTTTGTTCCAAATTTATAATGTGGCCATATGTGATGAAATATTATAATTCCTATGCAAATATTGTCCTTTCCATCCTTCCATTGTGGTTTGTAGCTATGATGACGAATCTTAAATCCTAACTATAATCCATAAACACAAAGTCAAAATAGAGAAGTTCAAAAGATAAATAAATAGACACATAAGTGAATAAGAAAATAAAAAAGAAAATAAAGATGATAACAAAAATAAAAATAATGGTTTGATAATCAAAGCTAGGATTTCCTAATATTATAGTCCCCGCTAATGGCGCAAAAAACTTGATTATTTTTTATGCTTATAAGAACTATAAGTTTTAACCGTAAGTGTACGGTGAAGTGATGGCTAGCACTAACAATTACCGGTTGATTCAACAAGGACTGTATGTACTAGTATTAACCTTTTTTCTATTATCTAACTACTGAATCAGGTTGTGAATTTAATAAAAATTAAACTAAAGAAACTAAATTAAAGTTGACATAATAATGAACTAGATAAAGAAAATACTACGATTAGTCGATATCAAATAAGGAGTACCTAGGTGATAAATCCCCTCAAGATATCTTAGACACCACCCTTTATCATACAATTAAATTATTGATTGTTGGACTGTAGAAATTCCTATCCTATGTTAATATCTTTCTCAAGACTATTAATAACTAGCCCTCAGTTGATTAACTGAAATCTCTTTCTAGTTAAAACCCCTAAGATTGCATTACCCGATTTGTGAACTTCACTATTAAGTTTGACCCTAATCTAGAGGTTTTATGTCAACCTATATCTAAGTTTACATGCAAGTCCTTCCAATTATGGTAGATCTATTCATATGAAATGATTTCTCAATCATAATTATATGAAATCAAATATTGGACTAACATTCTAGATATAATAGTTCAAGAATATAACTATATAATTGAATCATAATAAATCAATTAATAAAACTGCATTAAATAAAAGAATAAATCATAGTATTTATTATAACTAGGGGTCTATCACACCTATGCACTAACCAAATTAGTTCCTAATATAAAAGACAAATTCAATATCAAATATTCAAAAGAGAAAATAGAAATAAAATGATTCATATTCTATATCTCCTTTTGTTTTTAATGAAATCTTTTTGCAATGGAATTGAAGGTTGCTCTCTATCGGATCTTATGAAGTACTCTTCATGTTTTTCTTATCCTCTATTTAGAACTACTTCTTCTCTAATCTCTAATACGAATTTAAAGCACTTGTGTTTTACTTTTCCTTCATTATTTGCTTTTATAGTAAAAACTAGGGTTTCCAGAATATACACAGTCATTTACCTGACTGTGTATCTCAAAATTCCCTCTAAATCATAACTTTAAACAGTTATGAATGCTTACACGGGCAATATAAGTAGCAGTGTATGTCAACATACACAAACGTGTATCTCCACATGGGTAGAAACAATGTCTTTGAAGCTCCATACGTTTATAATGACTTACACAGCCGTGTATATCTAAATTTACTTCAAATCTTTATTTTATATCTCAAATTCTTCTCCTTTTAGTCTATAAAGGAAATTATCACCTACAAACACACTTAAAGTAAAGTAAGTATAAAAATACTATAAAACTATTAAATAATAAGAAAACACACCAAATATAGGTATATAAATATAGTCAATTATTCGTTTATCATTATGCAACCTTTAGAGCTTTACTCCGTACAAGCTAATGTCAATACAAAAGTTCCTAGTTTCATTCAGACCTTTTTGTTCCAGTATTAGATTTGTTTAAAGAACCTTAATATCTTTCCCCTGTAAGAAGTGGATTTGATCACCAAATTCCCTTGGCAGATGGGTATAAGCCACTAAACAAGAAAGCATACAGATACTTTGTATATCAGAAAAATATGATTAAAATATTGGTGCAAGAGATGCTAGGTAAAGGGAATATTCAGTCAAGTACTACTCTATATATTGCTCCCACAGTGTTGGTTGGCAAAAAAGATGGCACATGTAGTTTATATATAGATTAAAAATATCTTAACAAGCAAACGATCAAGAATAAGTTTCTTATTCTAGTTATATAGAGTTAGTGTCATTTCCAAGTTAGATTTAAGAGTTAGGTGTCAACAGTTATGGTATTTCCAAGTTAGATTTAAGAGTTAGGTATCAATAGTTATGGTATTTATATAACTACTTTCATAACTCACTTTGCTTATCATGAATTTTTATTTATGCCTTTTGTCCTAACTAATTCTCCCTCCTCTTTTCAGATCCTCATAAATGTCGTTTTCTAAAAATAGTTCAAAAAGTGTGAATTAGTGTTTTCTTATGATATTTTGGTTTTTAATTCTTATATACAACAATATGTGAATCATTTAAAGTTGGTGTTTGATATTTTGAGAGCCAATTCGTTGTTCCTTAAATAGATAAAATGTGTATTTGCATCTCAACAAGGAAATATTTAGGGTATATAATCACTCTTTTCAAAGATTACAGTAGTAGTATATTGGCCACCCCTCACCATATTGAAGCAGTTGAGGTCTTTCCTAGATCTAGTAAGCTATTATAAAAGATTTGTGAAGAGGTATAGAGTTATTCCTAAACCCCTCATAGACATGACTAAGAAAGATAATTTTCACTGGGCTTCCTAAGCTATTGAGTCTTTAAAAAGACTCAAACAAGCTCTTATTCCAGCTCCAATGTTATCTTTACCTAACTTTAATAAGACTTTCATTATATAGGTTGATGCTTCAAGTACCAGGGTAGTTTTTATGTAGGACCATTATCCTATAGCCTATATAAGCAAAAATCTCTACTCTAAGCATCAATTTTGTTATATATATGAGAAAGAATTGCTTGTTTTACTCTTTGCTATCAAGAAATAAGAGAAATATTTGGTGGCAAGGCTTTTCATATTTAGAACTAACCAGAAGAGTCTTAATCACTTGTTGGAACAATACATCACTACACCCTCACAACATATATGGTTGGCTAAATTAATAACATTTGACTATGAAATTCAATACAAAAAGGGTATAGAAAACTATGAAATTCAATACAAAAAGGGTATAGAAAACTATGCTATAAATACTCTCTCTAAGGTAAAAGAAAGTGAGATATTATGTATGGATTTTCATGGTATAACTTCTAATTTAAAGAGCAAAATACAAGACAACTAGATTCAAGTAATCATACAACTTCAGAAGTATCCTCATACACACCTTCATTACATATGGTTTGCTAGTGAAATGAGGAGGGGAAAGTTGGTAGTAGGCAATAATGATATGTCAGAGGAATAAACCAAACAATGCTGCATATCCAGTTCTTCTTTAACCTTTAAATATCCTTTGACAATCCTAGATTGATATTTAAGTGGACTTCATTAAAGGTCTCACTCCTTTTAGGGGTAAATCAATTATCTTAGTAGTGGTTAACAAACTCATGAAATACTCTCACTTTATGACTCTTTCACAACTTTTATATAACTTCAACTATGGCTCTATTGTTCATGGACATAGTCTTTAAGCTATATAGATTACCTGAGAACATAGTAAGTGTCAAGGATTCTACATTTATGAGTGAATTTTATAAGGAATTGTATACTATCTAAAGAGTGGACCTATTAATGTCATTAGCCTATCACCCTTTAACAGATGGGTAAACTGAGGTATTTAATAGGTGTTTGGAGACAATTTAAGCTGTATATGTAGTGATAGTCTAAATACTTAGAGCAAATGGCTCAGTCTTACAAAGTGGCGGTATAGCACCAACCACCACACTTCTATACAAACCAACCCCTTCGTAGCCTTGTATGGCTATACCCTACCACTTCATATGTCCTCCCTGCCTAGTGAGTCCAACAATGAAGTAGTCAATAGAATTTTAGAAGGAAAAAAAGAAATGATTAAGCTCTTGTAATGGCATTTTCAGAGAGCATAAAATAGGATGATCACTCGAGCTAATATGTATAGGAATGATAGATAGTCTATAATTGGTGATTAGGTCTACCTCAAATTACAGCCATATGTGTGGTAACCAGAGGAAATGTAAAGTTGAGCTCCAAATTTTATATACTTATTAGGTTATTGACAAGATAGTGTTAGTGGCTTATAAGCTCCGATTGCCTTCTTATTCCACGATACATACAATATTCCATGTCTCCCAACCAAAGAGATGCTTTGATAATAAAACTGCTACTATTGGTATACCTATATTCATAACGGATTCTAATTATAATCCAGAGCCTGAAGCCATAATTGAGAGATGATGTGCCTAAAATAAGTTCTAAAAATACCTAGGCTATCCTACTCGTAAGTATACAAGTTAGTTGTAGTTGATTACCCATGGTTGTCTCCTACGAAGATGAAATTGGTTCACTCAAATTAACCTTGAACAATATTAAAAACATATGCAATCTTAAACATTATATCTCAATTTGTTGAGTGAAGGCTTTAAAGCAAATCTCAAAATTAAACTGAGAAGTAAACTATTTTAATTGGAAGCAAAAATGAATCGATTAATCGAATTGGGAAACTCTTGAGAACTAATTTCACTAATTTAATCTCCTATACATGACTAAGGGGAAATGATTGGGTAGTCGTCTTACTAAAATTAACAGTTAGGTTCTAAGATCAACTCGAATAATAAACTAAGTCTAACTTTCATATTCGACAAGTTATCATCCGAATTAATATGGAAACCTGACTACTGATTACCTTTTAAGTTAATATATTTCTAGTTCTTGAACTAAGTGTCTATAATTTCTTGTTCCATATTAAACTTCTTCTCTCGATCCTTCATTTAATACTAAAATGATGCAAAGTTTGGTCATGCTATTGCATCCATTCAATTCAGAAATTATAGCAAACATAAGACAACAACACAGTCCCTCAATCATGCATATTTGACTAAAATAGCTACATTAATCCTCAAGGAAAAGAGATCAGCCCAATATCAAAATAACACGATTCATCGTATTCAAATAATTTAATCCCATATTTATTAGTATAAGAGAAGTAGTTAAGCAATAAACCAAGTAAATAACTAAATGAACTGTCAAAAGATAACAAAGTATTAGTCAGTTAAGCTAACAGGGTAGTAAGTTCGGTAAACAATAGAAAGTAAAACACAAATAAATAATGCAACTAATGATGAACAGAAGAAGCAAACAAGATCGGATGAAGGAGTTACAGTGGTCTCCTGCACTCTCAAGCTCTCTACATTGATTGTTTCCTTCTGCTCCTATTTGGTTCTCACCTAAATGATCAGATGCTCAAGCTATTTCCACCTCTCTCCTGTTCTTCTTCTTCTTCACCTCACCCGACTGGTCTCTACTTTCTCTCCTCTTTTCTCCTCCTTCTTTTTCTCTATCTATTTTTATGTCCCCAAAACATCCCAATATGTATCAGATATAAAGAATAAGTAGAATGATGGAATCATAGAATGCGTCATCGCCCTCCTCTCTTCTTTCTATATATAGTCTCATTTTAAGTCTAAGGTTTCAACCCTTTAACCTACAGATGCCACGTAATAAATAGACAAATTAAAGGAAAGACATGTCACGAGAGTGACTTTGTTTGTCATCCCCGTGTGTCTGGTCAACATCATGACTATTGTTTGTCATCCATGTGAGGTATGGTCACCACCGTGACTAAACTTGTCACAGTGGTGACAAGTCCTTTAGTTTAACACCCTACTTTCAACATGCACATACTTGAACATCCAGATGACATTCAGGCATATGCCGTAATGAAAGTGGCATGTTAGAGTAGCCACGTTAACTTAATATGGCACCATACATATAAATATAATATTTAAAAGATTAAACTCCTCATTCCATTGATAAAACATAATTTACATTGTAGCATTTCGCTACATAATCCATATATTCATTATCACAAAAATATCTTAGGGTTTGCTACTCTTTACAACATTCTACATGAAATGAGAACACTATACGAAAACATTCTATCTAAACTCCTTAGTATCAGCTGATTGACCTTTGAGCCATGCCTTGAGTCTAAAAACGCAATACTAGACTTCTTCTAAAGTGTCTTAATAGCTAGGTTTCGTCTCTAGTACCTGAAAATTAACATTGCAATTTTAATGAGTTTTGTGAGCTCAGTGAGTGAACCATACTCGATGTGCTCACTCATACTAAACCACAAAGACAATTTACCATTTAATATACAATCAAATCAAATCAAATCATAAACACTGAATATCACGTCACATTTTATTTTAGAGCAGTTCAAATAGTTCATTTTAAACATTCATATAACACATATCAAATTATATATGTCAATGTTCATGAGACTCCACTTTCGTTTTTATTTTGTTGTGACCCAGCACCTTTTTAACTTTTCCATATCTGTTGTGGATACCGAGCTTATTGATAACTGTCCTGTATCTGTTGTAGATACTGGGCTCATTTTAATACTAAGCTTGTGGCTCTTTATACACATTTATGAACTTTAAGCTCTTTTTCGCTAGCCACTCCTGTCACAACTTCTTTTATCTGGTCATGCATTTCAATGTAATAAGATGCATCAATACACATTATATGCAGTCAATCAATTTCATTCAGTATACACATTCACTTTTCATATTTTCAACAGACTTGAGTCTGGCATTCAACATTTTTGTTGAGTACACTTAGGTTTCCCGATTCACATTCAATTATGAACACTTCCAATGCAATCTCCATTATCAAATTCCTCAGACCATCAATGTCTGGAATTATCACATTTACATAAATATCAGTTTAATAATTGAAAATTAAGCAAATACAATCATTCCTAGTGAGAAACATCTAGGTTACTCATAGTAAGCTCCAGATAGTTGTTACCTCGATGAATCGACAATGTTTGGATGTTGAAGTTTGACTTGCGTGTCTAAACCATGCAATACACACATTTGTACACATTACTAAGTTGCTTAATCACATAAGTATTCAATCATATACATGTGTATATATGTGTTATGTACAATGCATGCTCAATGACTTTCCTGGGTATGTGTCCTTAATCATAAGTCTTGATCATTCAAACCATTATAACTTGTATACATCTAGCTTGTACTTAGGTTTACACCTCAAAGAAACTTGATTATTCTAAGTTCATAAATCAATCATTCACCAATATTATTCTAGCATTATATGATCACATAATATCCAAATTCTCATTCATTCTTACTTAATTCATCACTCATATTCTTTTGGATCACATTTTCATTCCTAACAACACTTTCATTCCTTTAATACTTTAAATTTCTAAATTTTTGATATATTTATCAAACAATCTATACTTAAGTTATAACCTCAATTATCCACCTAAACATATCAAACATTGAATCACTTAATCCATCATCAAACTCAAGCCTCATTCAAGTCTAAATACACCATAGGAAAGTACCTTATCATTAGTTGTTTCAAACATCACAAATAAGAGAAGAATTCATGTTCAAGATGTGTCATATGAGCATATTTTCACCTTCCTTGTATTTCACACGATCGTGGAGACATTCCCATGATTGTGGGTTATCATATCCGAAAATTCCAGCCAACTTCTTCCATGTTTTTCCAGATTTTTAACTCCTACGTGTTACATCTAACACATCATGTATATAGTTCATCATTTCTACTTCATTTCCCCATCAAAATCATCTCCATTCCAACTCAAAAAAATCCATAAAAGAACTCATAACCTATCATTTATCATTTATACAAAAACAGAACATCAATATATTCATTTCTTCATCAACGTATCATCACCCTTCAACCACCATTATAATGATCAATCTATCTCAAAATAATCACCATAAATGTTTCTATTAAGCAAGCCATGAAGAACAATGTTTTACTTGTTTAACTCCAAAGCCTTTCAAATCTCCAAGAAACCCTAGCTTCTTATGCTTACATGATTATCATCTTTCAAGGAGAAATAAGTTGGATTATTTAACAACTAGATGAAGGAAACAAAGATCTTGGAGTGGCTCGTGTAGGATTTTAGTAAACTCAATATGGTGAGAGTAAGAGTGAGATGGTCGTGAGTGAAGAAAATGAAGAAGATGAAAACGAAAGCATGTAACAATATTAGAAGTGAAAGACAAAGATAAAGACGGTCTTTCATTACATATGTCACGGGTTTATTACTTGGTGAGTGTCATGACACACGTCATGACACTTACCACATAAAGATTAATGCTAATACTTTTTTACTTAGGCTACTAATATCACTTAATAATAAGTCCATTTGTCTCCTAATTTCTATACCTATTGTCGCCCAATTTTCTATATCACTTGTCAATAAATCCTAAAGCCACTTGTCATTTATTTCTACTACCATTTGCCACTTATTTCTATTGCCATTTATCAATTTGTTTTACCACTTGACATTTTTCTTAGTCCAAAAATATACACATTAATTCATAAATCTCTCAATTATACCAAATAAATTTAAATTACCAATTATAATTCATCAACCAATTTTCAAGACCTAAAAATTCACAATTCACAATTCACATCATAATCATTTTAAATATTTCATACCTCAAAAAATGTCAATTGAGTGCATATATAGTATTTGCAATGTGTATAAAATCATAAATTCATGTGGATGCTCATGGTATGCATGTGAATGCAATGTACCTCATAATTTCTCATGTATCTCGATAGCTTAAGGCCCTAACCCTCAGTATGGAAAATGGGTTATTACATTTAGTCACCACCTTCCTTTATTATTATTTTTTTCTTTTCATTTAATTGAACTTTCATTTTTCAAGCCAAATTCACAAAACATGTCCTTCAATCTTCATGTAATATTCACACTATTTTCACTCAATTCATCTCACATTTGGATCAAAACACAAGGATTTGTAACCAAAATCAAGATATTAAGGCAAGTAAAGTCAATAGAAATTAGACACAACAATCCCCTATACTTAAACTATGCTTACCCCTAAGCAAAATAAAGAACACTAGACTATAAAAAGAAAAAAATAAAAACAATTTTCACAAATAATAGTCAAAGATATCAACGATCATTTCAATAAACACAACCTGAGAACTTGAAACTTATAATATTCATTGAACAGACTATTCTCTGTATACTTAGCCAAAATCAACAAGTACTCTAATTTGAAGAACCATCAACAAGTGTGATAGACACTCACTCCATTCTCCATCCTGTCAAGCATTCAAAGGTAGGATATATTCACTCATAATTTATTTCATGTAAAGCATCTACCATAGGTTTGCTTACTAATATAATCTCCACCACTAATATCAAACACAAACATCAATCCGAAGGTCTTTATTTTGGTTATGATGGGCCAGGCTAAGGGTAGGAAAAATGAAAATCACAGTTTAAAACCATAGAACAAATTGAGCATTTAAAGTAACACAAACAATGAAGCGTAAAACACTAAATTCTTTCCTTTCAAGTTAACAAGATTATCACTCCCCTTTTTATGTCTCTCCTCTTTCTTTTCATTTTTTTATTATCTTCTCTTCCTTCCTTTTCTTTTCTATTTCCTTTTTTTCTTCTCTTTTTATTTGTTTTGTATTGAGAACAAAATCAAGTTTAAAAGAGGTAAAATGTAGAGGAGAGATACAAATTATTACAACCATACACATTCCTAACTCAAAAACTAACTATATCCTATGCTTCTCCCACACTTATTTAAGTAGTTATTCTCCATACCCAATCATACCCATTCAAATTCTCAATTTTCCCTTATGGTAGGTATGATGAAAAGGTTAAATAATCAAGGTTGAGGGTCACATTTTGTGTAACACCCCACTCTCGCTGGACCCGAACCTGATATCGATGGTGATATCCGAATTCGTGCCCCGCGAGGGTGGTGTGCCACATCACTTAACAATTAAAAGTCGGTATGTATTTTTTTTAAACCACATATTATAAAGAACAGACAATCAGTAACCAAAACGTTCACTTTGTTTTATAACCATTTGCCATTTGATAC
>JAOQMS010000001.1:9268666-9293341 GCA_027563885.1 Erythroxylum longipes | reverse complement strand
ACAGATAAGTAAGATGCGTTATGGGATAAAAGCATGATGATGAATTAATAATGGTTAAGATGTTTTCATTGGATTACACTCACGTTATGGTAATAAGCTAACGTGATATGACCTCTGAGTTGGACTCCGAAAATGGGGTCTAACACTTTCGTTCCATTAAGTTTGAAAATAGTTTTCAATCTCTCTATCATCAATTGGCTTTATGAGCTCCAAATATTCCCTACTAGAGATTCTTTTCCAAATAAATAAGCCTAACTGTTGTGCCCAAAATAAGTTCTAAAAAATACCTAGGCTATCCTACTCATAAATATACGAGGTAGTTGCGGTTAATTATCTAGGGTCGTCTCCTACGGAGGTTCAATTATTCCACTCAATTCAATCTTCAATATAAACAAAAACAAATGTCATCCTAAACACTCTATCCCGATTTTTTGAGTGAAGGATTAAAGAAAATTACGCAATTAGATTAAAAAGTAAACAAAATTAACTGGGAGTAAAGACGAATAGATTAATCGAATTAGAAAACTTTTGAAAATTAATTTCACTAATTTAATCTCCTATGTATGACTAAAGGAAAATGATTGCGTCACCATCTTACTAAAATTAATGGTTGGGTTCTAAAATCGACTCAAATAATAAACTAAGTCAAACTTTCGCATTCGTCAAGTTATCATCTGAATTAATTATGAAAACTCGACTATAATTACCACTTAAGTTAATTTATTTCTAATTCTTAACATAATTGTCTATAGTTTCTCGTTCCAAATTAAACTTCTTCTCTCGATCCTTTGTTTACTACCAAAATGTGCAAAGTTTGATCATTATATTATATCCATTTAGTTCAGAAACTATAGCAAACATAAGACAATAACACAGTCCCTCAATCATTCATATTTGACTAAAATAGCTACATTAATTCTTAAGAAAAAGAGATCAAACCATTACGGAAATAAAAAGATTCATTATCTTCCAATACTTCAATCCTATCTTTATTAGTATAAGAGAAGTAATAAAGCAATAAATTAAGTGAATAACTGAAATGGACTCTCAGAAGCTAGCCGAGTATAAGCCTATCAACTAAAGTAGAAGTAAGTTTAATAAAAATAGAGAAATAATAAATAGAATAAGAAAACGAGTGTCTAGATGAGAGAGTTGCAGTGATCCCCTACCACTTTTAAACTTTCTACAATGACTTTTAACTTCTGCTTATGCTTGCTTCTCAGCCAGCCGACTGGTTGCTCAAGTTCACTAGGATACAGCTTCAACTCTCTCTTTCTGCCTTTGTCCCAAGCCTCCACCTCTCTGTTGTGTTTCTCTCTTTCTCATCTGACTAGTCTCTTCTTTCTCTCCTCTCTTCTCCACCTTCTTTTTCTTTATTTATTTTTGTTTCCAAAAATAAATCTGTGTGGTGTGTCTCGAATATTGAATGAGAGAATGTTAGAATATGTGTCTCTATGAGAATGTCTACCCTCTCTTCTTTTTATTTGTAGTCTCATTTTAGTGTCTAGGTTTTCAAGCCTTCAACTTGCAGATGTCACGTAAATAATTAGATGAATTAAAGAAAAATGTGTCACGAGGGTGAGCGTGGTAGTCATAGGTGTGACTCATTGTCACCACCGTGCAACCATGATCACGATGGTGACAAGTTAAGTCACCACCTTTCTTTGTTTTTCTTTTCTTTTCATGCAAATTATTTACGAAAACTTTCATTTTTCATGCAAAATTCATAAACTAATTCAATTAACATACATGCAATATTCACCCCATTTTCACTCAATTCATCTATCATTTGGATCAAAACAAAAAAATTTGTAACCAAAATCAAGATATGAAGGCAATTAAAAGCAGTAGAAACTAGACAAAATAATTCCCACACACTTAAACTATGTTTTTCCTCAAGCATAATATAGAACACTAGATATACAGAAACGACATTGGAAATAACAAATTTCCTAAACAATAGTCAAAGATATTAATGATAATTTCAATAAACACAACCTAAGAACTTGAAACTCATAATAGTCCATCAACAAGTTATTCTTCGCATATTTAGCCAAAATCTACAAGTATTTCAATTCAAAGAACCATCAACAAGTGAGATAGACACTTACTCCACTCTCCATCCCCTCAAACATCCTGAGGTAGGATATGTATTCAATTATAATTCATTTCATGTAAGGCATCTACCATAGGCTTGCTTACTAATCCAACCTCCACCACTTGTATCAAGCACAAACATCAATCTGAAGGTCTTTATTTAAGTTGTAATGGGGCCAAGCTAAGGATAGGTAAAAGGAAAATCACAGTTTAAAACAACGAAACAAATTGAGCATTTAAAGTAATATAAATAATAAAGCATAAAACAGTCAATTCTTTCCTTTCAAGTTAACAAGATTAGCACTCCCCTTTTTATGTTTCTCCTTTTTCTTCCTTTTCTTTTCTATCTTTTCATTTTTTCACTTTTACTTTTTTCTCTTTCATTTTGATTTTGTTTCTTTTTACTATATTTTCATTTATTCATTTAAAATAAGATCAAGTTTAAAAGAGAAAAATGTAGAGGAGAGATACAAATTATTACAACCCTACCCATTCCTAACTCAAAAGCCGACGATATGATATAATTCCCCCGCACTTGTTTAAACAATTATTCCCTAAACCTAATCATACCCATTCAAATGCTCAACTTGACTTATGGTAGGTACATCGAAGAGGATAAATAATTAAGGTCAAAACCCATATTTTAGGTTTGAAGAAAGAAAAGGTTTCATGTTAAGCTCAAAGGGGCTAGCTAAGTGTAACATTATGGTGTCTTTTAAGCAAAAGGGGTAAATCCTAATTTCCTTCATTATTTCAACATTTGCATAAGATTATGTGATCTAAAATAGTATTTACAAGCAAGTTCTAGATTTCCTTAACCATGAAAAAATACTCTCAATAGAGACTACTTGAATTTGGTGTTTAATAGTTCAAAAGGGCTGAAATTCTTAAAAAATGAAAAGTTCCATTCTTTTAGCACAAGAAACTAATGTCTTTTTAATCGAAGTCCAAGTCAATTATTCTAAACATACAAGTATACTCATTCTCTCATATTATGCATTTCTAATTTTTATCAATTTTATGTCATGACCATACATCTCTAAAACTATTAAATGGGAAAACAAACACACAATACATAACTAATAAATTTTAAATTTTTTTATAACTAATACTCCCCCCACACTTAAACATCACATTTTCCTTAATGTGATACAAAACAAAGCAAAAGAGGGATCTTCGACATAAAATAACACGAACAAGGACAAACATTAAAACTAAAAGACATTAAACTAATAAGCATTAAAAATAATAAACAGAAGAGGATAGAAATACAATACAAAAGTGTGGGCAGTGATTGCGTTGATGCAGTGTGAAGCATAGCATCCTACATCGAGGAGTAGAAAATAGCTGTGAAGAAGACAGATAAAAGAGATTGAAAAGTAAGCTTGTGCACACAAAGTAAACAGATTAAGTTGATTTTCACTAAAAATGAAATATAAACAAATAATTGAAAAACAAAACAGAAATCATATGGGTTTCCTCCCATTTAGCACTTCTTTAATGTCTTTAGTTGGACACCTTAACCATCATGCTTAAGGTGGATCACTCAAAATGACCAATTCCTTTTCTTCTCTTCATTGGGATTTTTCTTCAAGAATTCCCAACGTTTCCCTAAGTTGCATCAACCAGCAATTGGTAGCATTCATCACTTTCCTTAACCAAGTCCAACACCTTTTCTTCTTCCTACAAGGAGAAATCAAAATAGATAGCATTAATTTGATCAAAAAAAGAGCAGTCTTCAAAAATAGTAATAGTAGAAATAGGTTCAATATTAAATATTGAAATTTCTACTGTTTCTGCCAAAATAGTCATGTTTAGTTTCCCGTTCTTCACATCAATCAAGGTATTAGTAGTGTCTATAAAAGGCCTCCCTAAAAGTATGGAGTGCTCCTTCCCTTACTCTTTAACCTCCCCCATGTCTAGGACAACAAAGTCTACAGGAACAATCAATCCTCCAATTGTCATTAAAACATCCTCCATTATTCCTTTCGAATAACCGATTGACCTATCAACTAATTGCAAACACATATTTATAGGTCTTAACTGTCCTCAATCTAATTTTTCATACATAGATCAAGGCATAAGGTTTATACACACCCAAAGGTCAAGCATACCCTTAACCTCATTACCATTTCCTATTGATAGTTGTATAAAAAAACTCCTTGATTCCTTCAATTTGGGTGGCAATTACTGCTGAAGCGCTACACTTGCAACCTCTGAAACTACCACCTTATTGTTTGGCTCAAACTTTTATTTCTTGGTGCTTAGTTCCTTGAAAAACTTCTCATAAGGTGGAATATTCCTGATCACACCTAACAAAGGAAGATTAATGTTAACTTTAGAAAACATGTTATATAGATCAAAAAATTGCTTATCTTATTTCGAATCCTTAAGGCAGACCAGATACAAGATTGGTGGTCTATAAACATTAGTCGCCTTATGCAGTATTAGTCCTTTATTGTAGTCGATTACATGCCCCAGTTTTTCACCTTTCTGAACATCACTTAAAACTTTGTCCTGCTCATTGCTTTCTTCATTCTGCTCACCTTCTTCATTAGTGAGGCTCTCTGCCTTTTAATTACCTGCATTAGAAAGATTAGAAGGGATCTCAACATGATTATCAATCACCTTACCATTTTTCAGAACAGTGACTACTTGGGCTTCCTTGGGTTGACTAGGCAACTTCCCCTTTGACTTTTGTGCATTTGAGTGGTGAGTTGCCCTACTTAGATCTCAATTCTCTTTATAGACTCCTTCAGAGAATCGAATATCTTATTGTTAATTTCTTGATTTTAAGTTGTGACTTGAAAATACACATCCAAGCTTTACTCTAAAGAAGGCTTGCTTAAGGTGTTTTGCAGTAAAGATTGCCCTTGGTTAAAAGTTGGCCTCTGAAAATTTTGATATTGCAGTTAAGGCTGTACTGATTGATTGTTGGTCTTCCATGAAAAATTGGGGTGGATTCTCTAACCAGCTTTGTAGGTGTTTGAGTATGGATCATTTCGATCCCTTAGCTGAAAATCGTTAGGTGAGTTCACTTATTCATCCTTATTTGCAAAAAGCTCACAAGAATACGAAAAAAAACATTAGCTCCTTACCCACAAGTTCCACATATATCACATACCTCTTAATTTGGAACATTTTGGGGTAGTCTTGTAGTTAGCATCGTTACATGCCTTGTTAACTCCACTAATTGCATAGTCAGTTCTTGATTCGAGCTCACTTTATAAATTCCAGCCCTTCTTCCCCTCACACTCTTTTGTTGAGAATTGGCCCCCAACATTTCGAAGATTTCATATGTTTCTTCAGCCATCTTCTCTCCCATAGCTCCTCTTACTGCATTGTCCACTATACATTGACACTGTTGTGTTAATCCATCATAGAGGAATTGATTCTACAAGTGGAGTGGAAAATGATGGTGTGGCTACTAAATGATCAAGATTTTAAAGTGTTCTTATGCCTCACAGAATTGCTCTCTCTCTATTTGAGTAAAGGTTGCTATCTTTGTCAGCATCTCAGAAGTCTTTTGATGGGAATATAACTTTCCTATGAATTTGTTGTACACCTCCTCTAATGTAGTCAATAAACCAGGCGCAAGCACTATCAGCCATGCCTTGGCCTGATCCTTTAATGTGTATGGGAAGCACCTCATCCTGAGTTAATCTTCATTTAGGCCATCCAACGAGAATGTCTGGAGACTCGTACAGAATTTTCAAATGAAGTTTAAAAGGTCTTCATTAGGAACCCCATAGAAAGATGGCAAAATATTGTAGTGGATGCTCTTCAATTTATAGTTTTTGGCAGCCTCCCCTAAACATATTCATGAAATGGCAGTAACAATTACTAGTCTGACATGCTCCTTCATTATTGGTTGCCTTTCATCCATCTCTTGATCTTCTAGTTTAGGTCCCTCAAGATTCTCTTTAAAGCCCCTTAGAGGTCCTTTTATTTGATGTACGTTGTCAGAAAAGGGAGCAAGTTCACCTTCTCGAGACCTCCTTCCTCACATAAACCAAATTAAAACAACAGTGAAATAATAAAAAATTACTAAAACAACTCAATGAAATAGCATGATAAAAATGTTTGCATGAATAGACCAAAAAATTGACAAAATAATCAAAATTAAATTAAGTGCAAACATTAAACACCTTCACAACAACGACATCAAAAACTTGTTGTGCCCAAAATAAAATCTAAAAAATACCTAGGTTGTCATACTCATAAATATACGAGATAGTTGTAGTTGATTTCCCAGCATCATCTCCCACGGAGGTGAAATTGGTCCACTCAATTCAATTTTGAATATAAATAAAAACAAAAGCAATCCTAAACATTGTATCCAAATTTGTTGAGTGAAGGCTTTAAAGAAAATTACATAATTAGATTGAAAATTGAATGGAATTAACTAGGATAAAAGACGAATAGATTAATCAAAATGAAAAACTCTTGAGAATTAATTTCACTTATTTAATTTCCTATGCATGACTAAAGGGAAATAGTTGGGTCTTCGTCTTACTAATATTAATAGTTGGTTCTAAGATTAACTTGAATAATAAACTAATTCTAACTTTTGTATTCGACAAGTTATCATCTGAATTAATAATGAAAACTTAACTGCTAATTGGAACTTAAGTTAATATATTTCTAATTCTTAACCTAAGTGTCTATAGTTTCTCATTCCATATTAAACTTCTCTCGATGCTTCATTTAATACTAGAATGATGCAAAGTTTGATCATGCTATTACATCCATTTAGTTCAGAAACTATAGCAAACATAAGACAACAACACAGTCCCTCAATCATGCATATTTGACTAAAATAGCTACATTAATCCTCAAGAAAAAGAGATAAGCCCATCACAAAAATAAAAAGATTCATCATATTCTAATATTTCAATCCCATCTTTATCAGTATAAGAGAAGTATTAAAGTAATAAAGTAAGCGAATAACCGAAATGAACTATCAAAAGATAATAGAGTAAAAGTTTATCAACTAACAGAGGAGTATGTTCAGCAAAACAATAGCGAAATAATAAACAAAATGAGCAAAAAAGTGTTCAAATGAGAGAGTTGCGGTTATACCTATAGCTCTCAATATTTTTGCATTGGCATTTAACCTTTCCTTCTACTTGGTTCTCACCCAATCGACTTGTTGCTTAATTTCACTGGGATTTGGCTTTAAATCTCGCTATCTGTCTTTATCCCAAGATTCCACCTCTCTGTTGTGTTTCTCTCTTCCTCACTCGACTAGTCTCTGGTTTCTCTCCTCTCTTCTCTGCATTCTTTTTCTCTATCTATTTTTGTGTCCCCAAAAGAGTCTGTGTGGTGTGTTTTCAAAGTGGAATGAGTAAATGTTGAAATATATGTCTTTATAAGAATGTCTGCTGCCATCCTCCTCTCCTCTTTCAATTTATAGTCTCATTTTAGGTCTAGGTTTTTGAGCCTTCAACTTGCCACGAAAATAATTGGACGAATTAAAAATAAACATGTAATGGGGGTGAGTATGGTAGTCATAGGTGTGACTCATTCTCATCCCCATACAGCCATGGTCACGATGGTGACAACTCACCATCATCACTAACGTGTGACGGTGGTGACAGAGTAAGCTTGCCACGGTGGTGACACCTTAAGTCACCAGCTTTCTTTGTTTTCTATTCTTTTCATGTAAATTAATAACGTGAAATTTCATTTTTCATGCAAAATTCACAAAATAATCCAATTAACATGCATGCAATATTCACACCCCATCCAAATCATTTAGCTCTTTTCATTAAATGGGGGTCTTCTGAATTCAAGGAAATTAGTGCTTAAGTGGAAGTTGTAAAACCTCCTTGACTTTATCTATAGCATATTTAATATTGAGGCCTCTTCTAACATTAATCTTTTAGCTCCTCTTTGACTGGCTTTATCATTTTTACATAAATATATTACTTAATACTTGTTATAAAACTCTCTAAAACCATTAGGACTGCATACTGGAGACCTTTATCCTCTATTAGGAAGTTATTAAATCTAAATGGAGAATTTATAGCAAAATTCTTAAGTAGATTCTCTATTTCAATTGGAGTATGATTTGATATTAGAGGCTCCATTAAAATCACTTTACATTTTGGGAATGCATTTAGCCAAAAGGAGTTTACCAAAGCCCTATGCAACTTCTTCATAAATGAACTAATTTAAAGATTGCTTATTGCTCCAAGTGAGCATATAGCCCTCTTACTTTAGGTCAATTACCCTTATACTTTCAACACAACTCTGAAATCATCATAGAAACTACTCAAATTAATAATACCCTCAACCTCAGTTCTAGATAAGGTGGCATTAAAATCTCCACATAATAGCCAAGCCACCATATATCTGCCTTGCATAGCCTTCAAGCTATACCACAAGCCAATTCTTTAGAAAGATGATATACGCTTAATTGATTATGAATTTTTTTGTGATACGTAGCGATTAAAGACATGAAATTGCTTAAGATACTCACTTTAACTCATATGTGATTTTAGGCACAATTCGGAAACAAAGAAGTTAAAGTTACTCGAAAGAATGATATTTGGGCCATTTTTCGAAGATTAATATTAATTTGTCTTTATGGAGTAAGAAGAAGAAAATTAAATCAAGAAGAAAACAAATTCAATCCAAAAAAAGACAACCAAGAAGCTACTAGGAGGTGAGAAAAATGGCAGCATATGTTGGAAACATAAGGAGTAAAATGACAGAGCAATATGAAGGAGAAAAATGCATGCAGTAGCTGGAAGCCCAAAGCAAAAAATGGTAGCACAAAGACACAGTAGCTGGATAAGAAACGACAACGTAGTAGTCGACATTAAGGTTTTCATGTAATCAAAATAGCAAAAATACAAATGGCTAGGAGAAAACATAGCATAGGGAGAGTCACAACGGAGCTAGCCAAAATGTAACACCAAATGAACAAAATAGCAGCAACAACAAATAGCCATGTTGAACAAAACAAAACATAAGCATAGTGAGAAAAAACAACAAGGGGTTTTTTGTGTGTGTTGTTTTAGGCAGTTTTTACAATAATAGACCAGTAGCAAGAGAGGGAATTTTAGTTGAAGAAATTTTAGGGAATAGAATAGGTGTTTTTTGGCTGAATCATAAGGGACCTTTGGGACCTTCCAGAAAGCATGAAGAGGGAGGTAAGCTCTCCACTATAGGATGACCTATGGAGGGGTAGCTTGTTGATATAAGTTTGGAGGTAATTTTGACGCTGACGACCCAATTAAGCTTTCCTTTCATATTTTTATTACTTATTTCTCTCTTATTGATTTGATTGTGTTATCCTAGGCATATGGATTTGGATTTTGTGAATGAATGATTGTATTATCATATAGTTCGTTTGTTTGTATGAACCCATAGCTAGAATTTCTATATAATTCGTAATTGTTATATTTCAAATTCATTTGTAGCAACTAATGGTTTGTAATCATTAGGGATAACACAACCTAGGTTAAATGATTCATCATATATGATTGTTGCCTTGATTAATCAGTTTTCCTAATTCGTAATGATACTACCCAATTAAATCTAGAGATCGTATCCTAGATTATTCAGTAGTTAGGTCTAATGAACGATCATATCTTGATTAAACACTACCTAAGGGAAAACTCAGGTTAATTATTAACCGGTGATTAATAGTTGCTAGGAGAGGTTTGAGAACAAAAAATAATTGAAATATGTTTAATTAGGGTGCAGTGCAGGTTGAGATTGAACCAAAGAACCAGGTCCCTAATGAATTCACCACTTTCATCATTTTTCACATGTTTTCTTTAATTTGTTTTTCTTAGGTTAGTTTTTTTTTTCTTATTTCAAACGAAACAAAAACTCCTGAAACCTAAACACGGATTAATTTCATTTCAACAACTTTACACACACTCTCTATGGGATTGACCTAGACTCACTACTGCTAATGTAGTAATCTAGTTTATTTTCATTAGTGTTACGATGCATTGTCAATTTTGTAGTTATTACTAAGGACTGCTATGTTTTAGTTTTTGTTTGTGATTTTAATTGGTTTTTTATATATATTTGTGCGTAATTAGTTTCTTTTTAGTCATTTCATGATCTTTTCTTTTTTGTTTCGTATTTGTGGTTATATAAAAATAAATTTGACGTAGATGGAAGTAAATTCTTTTATAACTCATATCCCCAATCCTGTAGCCGAGTTTGGACTGATCAACCTAACTTTTGTTATAGATGGGATAATCAATAAAATTACTTCCCTGATATTTTGCAGGATGCACAACAATTCCTGTATAGGCTAGAAGTTTCTTATTTTAACTCAAGTACACCACTAGATGATTATATCAAGACCTGTAAAGCTACCCATCTTCAATTTCAATAGGGTACGCAGTAGATTCAATAGAGTATGCAACAATTTCAACAAAATACCCTACAATTCCAATAGAACAGATGTTAAGCAAAAAGGAGCAGCCATATTAACCTAAGGAGTACCCAAGGGATGTCAGTGTGGAAACCTTACGGAGTGATAAGGATCTTGAAAATAACGAGCGGACTACTCAAAGAGTTGCCTGTGTGGAAGAAATGGAGAATGAGCTCGAAGCAGAAAAGGATACATCCTTTAGTTCGGAGGTAAATACTGAGTTCCAATTTGTAGTTAAGAATGATTTTTTTCTTTTATCTACTAGGTTAGAGAAATTGAACGCAGAAGAAAATGATGAAGAGACATTCAAGGTCTTTCCTGATAGTATGGAGTCAGTAGAGTTTGGGATTTCGAAGATAAGGCATATATTGAATATGACAGATTATCAACCAATAACCTATCCTGAACAACCTCACATGGAAGTGGCTCAAACAGTACTACTTGAAGATCATAATTTCGTCATATGAGGAGAAAACATGGAGTTGAGCTAGCAACCCTAAATAAAGGCACTTCTTGGGAGGCAATCCAAGGGAAGTAAATTTCTTTGCATGTGTGTTTCTATATTAGTTTGTTTCTTACTTGTTTTTAAGTTTTAAGTCAAAATGAGAGAGAGAATAAAACAAATAAAAATAAAAATATTCTCTTTTCTGTTGCTTTTAGGACTATTTATGTTAGAGAAGTGCTCTAAAGGCAATCACCTTTAGCACTTATTGTACAAATCATTTTATGATTAATAAAGGCATTTTCATTATTTTGATGTTCCTTAATACAAAACATAGCATGGAGGAAATCATGATAATGAGATTCTATCATGTGTAATTATCTTAGTATTTAAACTTTCCTTAGTCATAGGATTAATGAGATGGGATATCATTAGTTGGATTATCAATAGTTTGGATAGACTAACGCATGCTATACTCTTTGATTAGATCAAGTGGTAGATCTCATAAGCTATAGATATGAGTTGTTTAGAGTTAACGTGTGGATGTTTACTAAGGCTAGTAAGTAAATTGGATTGATCTACTATGAGACAATCATATGGATATTCTATTCTAGTGTTAATGATAATCTCATCATAGCAATGGTGCAAGTATCTTTTGACTTGAGGTGCTCAAGGATATCTCGAATACTAATCCTATGTTTTGACTCCATTCAATGGTGCCTTTCAGGGGTTACTTATAAGGTGGTGATTAGGTACAACTTGAGATATTCGAAGGTAATTGATTAGCCAATGAAGGATTCACCACTCCTGATAGAAGGAGATGATACTCATGGCCTCTTATCAGGGTCATTACTTGGGAGTCTCTAGCTAGAGTAGATATGTGTTATGAAGAGAGTATTCAATGATATATAGAGTAATGAGATCCTCAGGACAAGATCTAATATCACTTAGACTAGATGTGACGCGATCAGTTTAGTGGGATTTGACACTTCGACCATACTCTGAACCAAATGGGGTATAGATGGTGAAAGGACAAATTGCATGGCAACATTTCATATGGAAGGGTTCGTAGTCATACCACTAACTTTTTGTTTAATTAGGGGTTATGATATGTTTCTAGATATCGCTCTTGATTTACTTGAATTAAGTGTTAATTCAAATGGCCAACATAACAAGGAACCTAATGGGTCACACACATAGGATATCCGAAGGATGAGTAAATTGGTCTTGAATGGTTATTCAAGATATGAGAGAGTGTTTCAAGATTGTATCGTAATATGATCGTGGTAGAAAATGTTACATGGAATGGATTAGAAACAAGTGTTGTTGGCTTCCATTAATGCATGTTATTCATGGTCATTAACTTCCATTAATGCATGCTATTTATGACCATTAACTTCCTATAACTTTCCATTAGTGATGGGGGTTATGGAAGGCTTAATGATGTAGAAATTTGAGAATATTTTCGTGCATCTTGTGTAAGACCCAAAATGAAAAAGATAGGTTGTTTTTCTTACACACGCGCTTTTTCTCTCTAATTCTCTCAAGAGTACTTGTCTTTGCTAGCACAAAAAAAAGAATTCTAGCCATCTCATAGTGAGGTTTTATCCTTCTATCTTCCTGTGGACTTTCATTAGAGACAGTTTGCATTGATTATTGTGGTTTACAATAACCCAACGTGGAGAAGATTAAAAAACGAAGGAGATCGTCAGAAAGGAATGTAAACATCTTACATTTCATGTTTTTGTTTTTCTATATCTATATGCATGAGTAGATCTAGTTTTTGAGGTTTTGTTTTATTTCCACTATATATATTTGATATATATTATGTATAATATGCATGATTGGAAACTAAAAGTGGTATTAGAGCCATCTTGTGCCTTGCTAGATGTAGAATACATGACATGTGAAAACTGTTTCATGGTTGTGACAACTTAGGGTCTTGTAATGTTTCATTAGAAATTAATTATAGAAAAAACAATTTCATAATTTTGTGTCACCAATCTATTCATAATATGTACGTGAATGATTCAGTATGATTGAAAATAATTTTAATGTGATTAAAAAATTTAATTTCAACTTTACAAGAACATGCATGAAATTTGTCTTTCTGCTGGGCATGTAATGTCTATTAGCTAAACTGATAAGATTACAAATGATTTTTGTAGAATTTGATTCTATAAAAATTATGTAAATATATTTGGGATGTTTATGCCTCTGTAATTTTTGTATAATTATTAAAAATATTTTAATAATTTTATCAAACAATTTTCCAAATCTAGCTAGTTTTCCAGAAATTGTAGGATTTCTTTTATTTGATGTTTTTGTATGTTTATATTTCGGTTCCAGAACATTTAAAAAATTTTATGTGATAAAAATGTGTTAATTTGATGTTTGATGCTTGCCTAAATTATTTTTCTCGAAATTTGATTTCCAAAAAATTTTAGATGTCATATTTGTCGTTTTTGGTGTCGTATCGGTGACCCTCATGAAACGACCTAGAGATGCTTGGAATGATGATTTGATGTTTTGGAAATTTTAGGAAATCATAGAAATTAATTTTAGTAGAGCAATAAATTTTCTAGTAAAACTAAAAAAATTGGCATGTATGACAAATTGAAGTTGTTTAATTTTGGACATCTATAATTATTTTAAGGTAAATTAATTATGAATTAATTTCTAGAATTGGTAATTCATGTTATTTAGATTAATATTAATTCCAATCAGAATAACATACATTAGTAATTTTAGCCAAGTTAGTAAAAGGAAGATAGTAAATCTAAGTGTTGGATCGGGCTTAGATCTAAGTGTTGGATTGGTTTTCCATGTTAGGATCCAGAAGATGTGATAACCAAAATAATGTGTTTACATATATGCATTAGAGAATGCATGGTTAGGAGAACTTGTGGGCTTACATAATGGATGGTTATCGGCTTAGGCCCAATTTGATTGGGTAGTCCATATATATATATATATATATATATATATATGAGTTATCTGTATAAGACCATCTAAGTTAGATGAGACTTTAGTCAAACCCCTCATTTAGAATATTAAAACTAACGCCTTTCTTTAATGTGGCAAGAACTAGAGTCCTTTTAAAGTTAGGGTTGTTGGAAAAAACCTAAGCCTACTCTACACGGATATGTTCGAACCATGGAAATAGGATTTCCATATTAATAGGTCATTTTTAACTAAAAGCGTTGGTTTATTGGGCAAAATTAAGATCAATGTGGGTAGAGGTGAAGTTGGGTAGTGTATATTAGATGTACACCTATCAAGAGTTGATAGCCAAATTGGTGTGCACACATCAACAATTGATAGCACTAGATTCGATAGTGGCATTGTAGATGCAATTGGTATGATCGATACCTACCTGTTGAACTAAGGTGGCTTGTTGGGCAAACCCAAGGTCATTCCTAAAGATATTGGATATCAACCCATTAGGGGAATTTTTCTATATGTTCTCTCAGATTTATGTTGAGGGTTATGAATTTGTGAAAATAATGGGAGCCATAATACGTGTTATTAAAGTCCTTATAGATATGCATTTAAGTACATTCTAATTTTTTTTCAATTTGACGATTGGCTGCTATTGCTCGAGTCACACCATGAGTACTAGTATGAATCTAAGATCATTGATGGAAACTAACAAGTTAACTAGACCAAACTTCCTTGATTGGCTTAGGAATATGAGAATAGTTCTCAAGTCCGAGAAGCTTCGTTATGTCTTGGAAGAACTACTTCTTGATCCCCCTGTTGCTCATGCTCCTGATGATGATCAAAGGGCATATGGGAAGAATTTTGATGATAGCGAGATGGCTAGTTGTATTATGCTAGCCATTATGTCACCAGAGCTGCAAAAGCAGCATAAGGCTATAGATGCTCGTACCATAGTCTATCATCTTAGGGAGCTCTTTGATAAGCAAGCAAGGTCTGAAGGGCTCAAGACTTCGCAATTGCTCTTACACTCCAAAATGGATGAGGGGACATCTCCAGTGCAGTAGGCACTAAAGATGAATGGATACATCAAGTAGTTGGCCTCTTTAGGTTTTCTTTTGGATCATAAATTAAGTATTGACTTAATTATGACGGGTTTAATTGATAGTTACTCATAATTTGTGCTTAATTATTGGATGAACAATATATCCAACATAATTCCCCAGCTGCTCAACATACTCAAGGTAGTTGAGCCATCTTTCCCAAGGACAAGGTTATGATGCTGGTGGATGTAAAGTTATCATTTTTGTACTAATTTTGGGATAAATTTCTTTGATGTGTTGACATTATTGTTTGAAATTGATGGACTTGTTTCTAAATTATTCTCAGGTGGTTTTCAACACATGAAAGATGAAATTGAATAAAAAATATGGAAAGAAAAGAAAGACAAACCGAATTCCCAGCTGGCAGAAGAAATAGTTGACTAAGCATGGGCACAAGCAAAGAAAAGAAAAGCCTATCCGTAGAATTTGATTTCAGATCAGATTTGATCCATCTAAAATCTTTATGATTTTTTAAATCAAATGTTGCCTTATTTATGGGGATATATGACCTGAAGATCTGGGAGATATATCTGTTGAAGATCACGATAAGATGATGGAGGGAGGGGATCAAAAAGCATAAAAGATATTCACTATTCACGAAACTACTATTCACACAGAACCTTAGGCTGAGTTTTACATTTTTTCTGCAGCTTCTTTTCTTTTCTGGTTTCTCTGGTTTTAGGATAAAATTTTCATACTTTTCAGAAAAGACCAGGGATGGAGACTTTATCTTTTGATATTCTTTTATTTGTTCTAACTTTTGTTATGAGTAGCTAAACTTTTCTTCTTGGTTGAAGGGAACCATGTAATCATCTAGTATGGTGAGATTTCTAAATAAATTTTATTTCATTGATGAATATTAAGTGTCTTTCGAATTGCTTTTCATGATTGAATTGATTGATTTCTAGGGTGCATAACTAGGAATTGATTCATTTAATTTATAGCTAGATTAGTAGGATATGGCGTTCAGTCTTGTTAATCACAAGTAGAAATTAGGATTGCCATCTTTACGTTAGAGTTGGAAATTCTAAGAAGACGCTTAGCTAGATTAAATGCATGTCATATATGTGTTGTCTTATTCATTGGTTTCTTCATTCTTAAAGCTATTAATTAATTAAACTTAAGATCGTATCTAAGTTGTTGACTGATAAGAATGTTAGAATACATGTTTCTATTCATTTAATCTTAAGAGAAAACATCCCCTAATGAATGTTTGTTAATGGACTGAGTTTTATATTGAGGATCTATATTAGTTTGATAACATCAATGACCCGAAACCAAGGTTTGTTAACTGAATTTCCATATTTGAATATTTTGGTTTATTTTCAATTTCAGCTATTTTTAATTCCTCTAATTCACGTTAATTAAAACCCCCCTCTTTGTTTTAGTTTTCAACTCGTATAACAATTGCCGTTAGAATTCCTCATGGGAACGATCTCAACTCTTTACTAACTACATTTTCTTTTATTGCTAGAATCGGTATTAAGTTGGTTGTAGGCAACAACAGTACTAAAATTTGGCGCCGTTGTTGGGGAATTTCTTAACGGTTTATGTATGTTCCAATGAGTAGACAAGACAACTTAATTGCAATTTGATTCAGAGATCGAGAATATAACCAAAAGACTAAAAAAACATACAAAACAACAAAAACAAGCGCAAAAACTGGAAAGAATGGATGCAAATCGCACTCTTCGTGAATTAGTTGCGCCTACGATCGCTCAATAACCCCACTGCATTAACTTTCCCAATTTGGGAGACAACAACACTTTTGAGTTAAAATTTGGGCTGATCCATTTATTGCCTATTTTTATGGGTTTATGAGGATCCTTACAAACATTTGAAGGAGTTTGACATGGTTTGTATGGGTATGAAGCCAACAAATGTGATAGAAGAGCAAATCAAACTAAGAGCCTTCCCATTTTCTCTCAAGGATGATGCTCAAGATTGGTTATACTATTTAACTAGAGAAAATGTGCAAACATGGGCTGAAATGAAGAAACTCTTTTTTGAGAAATATTTTCCAGCATCGAGAGCTGACATTCAGAAAGAAATTTGTGGCATCTGACAATACATAGGAGAGACACTATATGAATATTGGGAAAGATTCAAGAAACTTTGTGCTAGTTGCCTCCATCACCTAATAACCGATTAGTTGTTGATTCAATACTTTATGAAGGCCTTTTGCTTACAGATAGGAGTATGATCGATGCTACAATTTGCAGAGCCCTAATTGACCGAACATCAATAGTCGCAAGGGACTTAATAGCAAATATGGATTCCAATACACAACAATTTGGGACCTGTTCTAGCCATAGCTCAAAACACGTCAATAAAGTGAGTGTGACAACATTGGAGAAAAGATTGAATGGTCTTACATCTTTAGAGCGACAACATACGGTTACAAAGAAAGAAGAAGCAAAGGTATGCAGAATATGTTCTATGTTAGGACACCCCACTGATGCATGTCCTATTTTGTAAGAAGAAAATGCAGAACATGTGAATTCTATAGGAGGTTTTGTTGGACAAAATTAGAGGAAATATAACCCATTTTCCAATACCTACAATCTTAGTTGGCGCTATCATCTGAATTTACATTATGGGAACTCACAAAGACAGCAAAATACAATAAATTTTGAGCAATTTAGACAACCATATGTGCCTAGACAACATCAACAAATGACATCTAATTCTGAAGGTAAGTATTCCTTTGAAGATATATTTCAATCTTTGGCCACTAACACCTCGACGTTTCAGCAGGATGCTCAAGCTAGTATTCAAAACCTTGAAAATCAAATGAGCCAAATAGCAACTGTCATTAATAGATTAGAGACACAAAGTTCTAGAAATTTTCCAACTCAACCAAAAATGAACCCTAAAGATAGTGCTAAAGCTATCATGTTAAGGAGTAGGAAGGAATTGAAGGAACCACCACCGAGAATCTCCAAAAGAGAAATTGAGGAAGAAGCAACAAAGGAGGCAGCTGAACAGTATGAAAAAACACAGATAAGCCTAAAAAATCTAGTTGTGCAGCCCCCTTTTCCTAGTCAATTCAACAAGGCAAGGAAGGAGGAGCAAAAGAAGGAAATATGGGATACTTTCAGGAAAGCCCAGGTAAATATTCCTTTACTTGATGCAATAAAACAGATTCCACATTATGATAAATTCCTTAAGGAACTTTTCACTTCAAAACAAAAGTTAAAATTTGATGAGAAAGTGCAATTAAGGGAGAATGTTTAAGCTATTTTGCAAAAGAAAAAGCTCCCACCTAAGTGTCAAGACCCAAGTATGTTCACTATCCCATGTAAAAGTGGTAATTTGAGAATTGAAAAAGCTATATTAGATTTGGGTTCTTTCGTAAATGTGATGCCTTATGATGTTTATAAGTCTTTAAATGTGGGACCTCTCAAGGAAACTAATGTAGTGATTCAATTAGTAGATTGTTCAAATGCTTATCCAAAGGGTCTGTTCGATGACATTTTAGTTTAAGTGGGGGATATGCTTTTTCCAGTTGACTTTTATATTTTAAAAATGGCGAGTGACGATAAATATTCTTCAACCCCAATTTTGTTTGGAAGGCCATTCTTAAAGACCAGTAGAATGAAAATTGATGTTCATGATGGATCATTGACTATTGAATTTGATGGTGAAATAATTAAATTCAATATATACAATGCCATGAAAATTCTGAATGATGAACAACCTATTGTTTCTGTGGATTTTACTAACACGTGGTGCATGAAAATTCATTATTAAGTGGAAAGTATACACTTGAAACACTGCTGGAGTTGGGAGATTCATCATAATGGCAAGGCCTTAAAGATTTGTTGCTACCCAACAATGGTCTTGAAGTGTTGTTTAGTCATTTGGAGAAAGCCAAGCAAGTGATGAAGGAACTGTCATATGTAGAGTTATCCAGTAACAACACCAAGCTACTGCCGTCTTTGCTCAAACCACCAACGTTGGATTTGAAGAGTTTGCCTAGCCGTTTAAAATATATCTTTTTAGGTGAGAAAAACACGTTACCTGTTATAAATTCTAATAAACTTACTCTTTTATAGGAACAACAATTGGTTCAAATGTTAAAGGAGCACAAGGAAGCTCTCAATTGGACAGTGGAAAATTTAAAGGGTATTAGTCCCACCATTTACATGCATTGGATATTGATCGAAGATGAAGCTAAGGAGGTAAGGCAACCCCAACTTCGGTTAAACCAACCCATGATGGAAATGGTGAAAAAGGAAATTTTAAAGTTTCTTAATGTAGGAATAATTTATCCAATTTCGGATAGCAATTAGGTAAATCCGATCTAGGTAGTTCTGAAGAAACTGTGGTAACTATGGAAGAAAATAATGATGTGAGTTAGTACCTACCCATATTGAAAATGGGTGGTGAGTTTGCATAGATTATAGGATGCTAAATTCGTTTACTAGAAAAGATCATTTTTCACTTCCGTTTATTGATCAAATGCTTAAAAGGCTTGCAAGTAAATCTCACTTTTGTTGCTCAAATGGTTATTTAGGGTATCACCAGATTTTGGTTACACCTAAGGACCGTGAGAAAATAACCTTCACATATCCCTTCTGCACCTTTGCTTACCAAAGAATACCATTTGGGTTGTGTAATGCACTATCGACATTCCAACAGTGTATTGTAAGTATTTTTTCTAACCTTGTGGAAAATTGTATGGAAGTTTTTATGGACGATTTCATAGTTGGCGGAGAGTCTTTTGAAACATGCATTGTCAACCTTGAAAAAGTGCTTAAACATTGCATTGAGACTAATTTGGTTTTAAATTATGAAAAGTATCATTTCATGGTTGATCAAGGCATAATTTTGGGTCATGCGGTTTATTCTAAAGGAATTAAAGTCGATAAGGCTAAGATAGATGTTATTTGAACTTTATCTTACCCCATGACAGTGCAGGAAGTTTGTTCTTCTCTTATCCATGCAAGATTCTATCGGCAATTTATCAAGGATTTTTCAAAGATTGCGCTACCCATATGTAGACACCTCTAAAAAGATGTGAAGTTTGATTTTAATGAGCCATGCAAGACTACATTTGATGAACTCAAGGAATGACTTAATACGGCTCCGATTATTCAACCACCGAAATGAGATATTCCATTCGAGCTAATATGTGATGCTTCAGATTATGCAGTTGGAGTAGTACTGGGACAAAAAGTGGACAAGGTACCTCATGCCATTTACAATGCTTCCATGAACTTAATGATGCTCAAAAAAATTATTCCACGATAGAGAAAGAGTTATTGGTTGTAGTTTTCAGGTTGGAAAATTTTTAGTCCTACTTATGGGCACGACGGTGATCATTTATTCAGACCATATAGCTCTAAAATACTTGGTGAATAAGAAAGCTTCAAAGCTGAGATTGATTCAATAGATCTTACTTCCTCAAGAATTCGATCTAGAGATACGTGATAAGAAAGGAGCTGAAAATTTAGTGGCCAATCATTTAGTAGGATCATTCCCACCACTTCATCTGATGTTATCCAAGACAAATTTCTAGATGAAAGTATCTTCGCAATCTAACAAGTAATTCCATGGTATGCTGACATAGTTAATTTCTTAGTAACTAATTCCTTAACTTATAATTTATCTAGAGCTGAAAAAGATCAAATTAAGAAAGAGGCTGAATATTAAATTTGGGATGAACCTCATCTTTCGAAATTTTGTGTTGATCAGATTGTTAGAAGATATGTTATGGATGATGAAATTCCTTCCATATTAAATTTCTATCATTCATTTGTGTGTGGGGGACACTTTGGTCCCAAAAGTACAACTCAAAAAATTCTTGAATATGGTTTATTTTGGCCCAAGCTATTTTATGACTCTTACATGTTTTGCAAGTTTTGTGATCGTTGTCAAAGAACAGGTGGCTTGGGATCGAGAGATCAATTACCACTTACTGACATTCTGGTATGTGAGATTTTTTATATTTAGGGAATAGACTTTATAGGTCCTTTTCCTTCTTCCTTTGGTAAGACTTATGTTTTACTTGCTGTGGATTATATTTTGAAATGGGTTGAAGCTAAGGCTACTTTGTTTGAGGATGCTAAAACTGTTATAGATTTTATTAAATCTAACATTTTTGTCAGGTTTGGAATGCCTCGCACTATCATTACTGATTGAGGGACCCATTTTGCCAACAAGATTTTTTAGGCTTTGATGAAAAGATGTGGTGTCACACACTGGGTTTTTACAGCCTATCATCTATAGACAAGTGGGCAAACTGAGGTCTACAATAAGGAAATTTAATCAATCTTAGAAAAAGTTATGAATCTGAATGGAAAGGATTGAAACTTATGATTGGACGATGCCTTTTTGATGTACCGGACTACCTACAGAACTCCAATAGGCATGTCGCCATACAAATTAGTTTTCGATAAGCCTTGTTACTTACCTATGGAAATAGAACATATAGCTTATTGGGTTGTGAAGCAGTTGAATATGGACTAGGTAGAGGTTAGTAACAATAGGAAATTGGTATTGCAAGAGTTGGAAGAGATTCGTAATGAAGCGTATGAAAATGCCAAAATTATGGGAAAAAAGTTCTTTTGTATCATTCGAAGCTTAAGTTATTTCCAGGAAAATTACAATCTTGTTGGATTGGACCATTTATTGTTACTAACATTTTTTCTTATGACGCGATAGAAATTGAAAGTTTAGATACGTCCAAGGTATTTAAAGTTAATGGTCATTGTTTGAAGCCATATTATGAACAATTTATAGTCGAGCATGTAGAAGAGATAGAGTTGTTAATGCCAACCTCTCTTTAATCAGGTAAGTCCATACGCACATCTAGCTAACGACTTTAAAGAAGCACATTTGGGGGCAACCCAAAATTTTTAGCTTACATTTCTATTTTATTTATTTTAAGTAGTTTTCATTTTTATTTTGTTTAGTTGCTTTATTTCAATTACTAAATTAGCTCCTTCAGCATTACTGATTGTTCTTTTAATTTATGCAATTTTGTTTATTTATTATTAAAAAAATTTGTTCTAGCGTCATCATCTAGTTTACCGCCTACCCAAAATTCACTTCCCACCGTCACGAATTTTTTCTTCAACTTTTCTTCATCTTGTAATTTATTCAATACCCACACAAAACCCACCGTTTTCTTCTCTTCTCACCAAAAACCCAAACCTTTTATATCCGTTTACTAAAACTTCACCCAATATTTTTGCTATAAACCCTCTATTACCCATGCAATTTTGTGTTCTTGCTTTTAATTCCAAATTTGTGTATTCATCAAGATTTCCATAATGCCAAGGAAGAAGAGTGACTCAAGAAGGGTTGCACATCCCATTACAAATATGGAAACAACCCAAATCCCATTGAACACTACAACTCCATTACCGCCGGTTGCAACATCATAACTAGCAGAACCTCTGACATCTAAACCAACACCAGGCCCATCCACAAGAAATCGAACAAGGAAGGGGAAGCAAGTTGAACACTGAAGTAAATTGAACTGAAGTATTGGAGGATGCACTTCATTTTGACTTCTGGAAGTTAATGAAAAATTTCAACAACTCAGTCAAAGAAAAATTTACACATGTAAGTATGTTCTTGCCGATGCTCTTCAAGATTTAGAAATTCATGATTCCTTTGAACAATTGCTGAAACCAATTTGCTGGAGTGTGTTTGCTAGAATTAATTGTCCTACATTTGTTAAATTAACATGAGAATTCTATAGTACATTTCAGTTTAATTCTTATGAAGATTTTGACTTGTTCACTGAAGGGATTATTCAATTTAGGCTTATGGTTAAGGAGTTTGCATTATCTGTTACTGAGTTTAATGTGGCTATGGGTTTTATTTCTGCTGCTGATGTCCAAAATGAACCATTCTTAAGCTCTTGTTGTGATTATCATAGTGACTTTAATGTATATGAATTGTGGATTTACTGGTCTATCAACCGTCATCAATACAGCTCTAGTACATCTAAGAGTTCATATTTAAAAAATCCTATTTTTTAAAGCATTCATAGACTCTTAGCGTAGAATTTTTCAGGGCATCAAGAGTCTTTAGGTACCATTTCTAAGGCCGAATTCTATTTCTGATGGTGTATAAATAGACAAATGCCTGTTAATTTGGGTTTTCGATTTTTGACTCATTTTCAATCTGTATTATGCAAAAAATCCAAACCATTGATATTAGGGTCATATATCACTCAGTTGGCTGTTAATTTGGGTATATTATACCTTGAAAATACTGATATGATGATGGCTTATGCCATAAAACCTTTGGATTTGGAATGTTTATGCAAGATAGAAATTATCGACATAAGTCGTGGAAGAATATCCTTCACCAACCCTAGACCAGCAACTCTTTTCAACCTATGCCAAACCACAATGAGTCAGGTCATCACTGATGCACCGTAGAGCCACCAAACCCCTCAACCCAATTTTGACACTCGCCTAGCGTCACTTGAACGTCGGATGCATAGAATGGAGAAAATTTTAATGGCATATTTGGCAGATCAAGGGTTCCAACCTGACCAACTCTATGATTTTGAATTTCCAAAAAATAGAGAAGCGTTCTTTTCTCTCTTACTTTATATTTTTTTGCTTCTTTATTCTTATATTATAACATTGAGGACAATGTTGGTCTAGGTGTCGGGGAATTGAAACACATGTGTGTGACTATGTGATCTTACCTCTCTTTGAATTTCTTTTCGTTAAATTTTTTCTGTTTAATTTTTTTTTGTTCTTTGCATGCTTGTGTCCTTTGCTGAGCCATGAACCTTTGTCATATTTATTTGGATGAGATTGACAGTGTGCATCAAATTAAATTGGGCCATGTGCTTCTAAGTTGAACCATGCTGATTAATTGCAATAACTGATCTTGTACATTTAGTCAAAGTTTGACATTTGAGTGATTAGGTAATATATGGAATTAAGGTGAACTTTTGAATTAAACCTGCAAACGAATTTGAGCCTTAATGACATCATCTTTATGTCATTCTATTTCTTGATGTGTGAGTATCTTCTAAGGTGAATTTTTCTCTAGAACTTGGTTGGAATCGACTTGAGACCACATTTGTGTTGGAGTTATGTAAATATAGTTCCCTAGAAAGCATTTACAAGTACCTTAATCTTTGTCAATTACAATTTTGTAATGGAAATATTTATTATCAATAAAATAAAAGAGTTTAGTTTTAATGAGCATTATATATCTAGTCATAAGGTACCAAGATTATTTTTTAAGTAATATACATATACATAAATATGTATGGGAAACATGTATATTGTTAGAATCTAAATTAATGGATTCACAGTTGAATAATCAAGTTGGTTGCTTGATTATGGTTTAGACTGTAGAGTTGTGATTTATCTCCGTGTAAGTAAAGGAGTTTACTTCAAGGGAATGATGAGTTTCATATCATGATAGTAGTTGACTATCGATAATGGCATTATTAAATGAATTTGGAATCAAGTATGTTTTTAATAATAAAGTGGGTCGTTACTTTAATCTTAAAACATACAACTTAAGCATTCACTTATTATGAACCACAATCTTGATGAGTGGTGAACTCGTATGTGTTTCATTATAATTCTTACTATGATCATAATGGGTTTTTACAAAGTATTGATCCAGTGTCTGCATATTGGAATTATTAATTGAAACATGTATCAGGGAACATTCACTCAAATAAAGAGTTTATAGTG
>JAOQMS010000001.1:9255002-9268566 GCA_027563885.1 Erythroxylum longipes | reverse complement strand
GCGCTCCCTTATTTTAGGATATGTATCGGAATGACCTACGGGCGTCCCGGTTCGTACCCTAGGGTAATGGGGTGTTACACTTCTACTTAACCTTCAGTGTTTTCCGCGGTGAAGCCAAAAGGGTTGGCCACGGCGAACTCTTCTAGACAGGTCTTCCACTTGACCTTCGAATGTCTCGCCGCGATAAACTTTTCCTGAGGGGTCTTTGTACCCGATACCCTTATTAAGTAGCTTTGTAATAAGTTTTGAGACCCGGGCACCAACACTATGTTTTTCAAAGTAATTGGCATATGTTTCTTGCATAATTGTTGCTTATTGTTGTAGTTTAGGATTCATTTTGTATGTTTTCATTTAGTTTGATTTTCATTGTTGTTTTTTTGTGTTTGATGTTAATTTAGGGTAAGAATTGATTATTTTTATGTAGGAAGGAAGATTGAACAACTTAGAGATTGAGCTGGAGATCAAGGAGGAAAAGAGAAGAGGAGACTCTCTGTTGTAAAATCCCATGATCATGGGAATCATGCCAATTCCTACGATCTTAGGAACTATAATCCGAGACATTACGCGGGATTTATTAAACTTTGTAGTTTTGGACTATTATAGGAGAATTAAGCCTCCTTGAGGGAGGAGAACGAAACCCTCTATAAAAAAGAGCCTCTTTGAGTGAAGAATACAAGTTTTAAGTCTCGAGGAAGGATTGAGGTCAAGGATTATCATCAAGATTAGGAAAATAGCACATCAACGTCAAGAATTCCAGATTTTGGCAAAGAAGAGAAGGAGTTTCTTTATTCAATTTTATGTCAATTTTATCTCTTCTAATCTTTGTAGAATGGAATATTTGAGTGTTGATGATGTTATGGAGACCATAATTGGCTGCTTTATTTTTAGGGATTATTTTTGAACTATTTTTGATAAATTCCTATTTTATTGAATTGAATGAAAGTTTCTTTGATGATTGTTGATTTTATTTCTGTCTTATAATAAATTGAGAGAGTGAGTAAGGTTATTCGTGTAGGATTGTACAACGAGAGTTGGTAACTTGTAGACTTGTAATCATCATGTTAATTGATTAGTTAGAAGAGAGATCTTGGCTAATTCAATTGATCACCCATAGGATAGTTTAATAACTAGTGAAATTGGTGGTGTGATTGGGTAGGTTGAGCGATCATGTAATTGATTACATTTAATTTGATTAGGGATAATTAATTATACCTTGAGAGAGGGTAGTTAATACATTCGAAAATCTTAGGTGAAGCACAATTCGATTAATAAATTAGGAGGGAGAAAAAATAGGGAGAAAGTGATCTCTAGTCTTTAGATTCTTGAAATAAAATTTTCTATATTTCGATATTGTTCATTGCTTATTATTAGTCTTTCAATTTTAGTTTAATTTTTAGATTATTTCTATTACACGATTTCGTTTTTAAACAAAGTTTGATCTAAATTAAGTAGTACCTGGGCATCAGTCCCTGTGAGATTAATATCTACTTTCTAACTATAAGTCACGATCTGTACACTTACGGATTTTAAACATAAAACTAGGAGTTATTTTCTAATTAACAATCATATAACATTTCTAATAGTTTAACACAACCTACATTTAATCATATTATATCTCCACTAGTTATAGATCTATCACCTCTTTCATATGATTCCTCTCCAACAATTCATTCATGAGAACCTCCTACAACTTAACTTGCTCTTCGTCATACCAATCACGTAAGTCAACCATCTATTCATCTTCAAGGTTTTTATATTTATTTTGTTTATGAACTTTGCATATATTATAAGGCCCTTTATGACAGAAAACAATGACAAAAGAATTATAAACACTTACTAGCACTAATACTTGAGACATAGTTAACATACCTTCAAATAAGTTATTAGCTGCAAATGAGTCTATAAAATTAAAACTCAAACTTATGGATCAGTTAAGTGATACAAAGCCCAATTATTTGCTAGATGATTTACCCAAAAGTATGATATTAACTATTACAAAACATTTACTCTTATAGCTTGTTTAACCTCAATCTGCAATTTCATAATAGTTAATGTTAGTACACATTAGCCATTATTCTATATATATGTTAGGAATGTATTCCTTAATAGTGATCTTATAGAAAAAGTGTACATGCAACCTCCATATAGTTATGATCATCCACTTAATAAAGTTTGTCGGCTTTGCAAAGCTTTGTATGAATTGAAACAAGCTGTTTAAATCTAGTTTGCCAAATTTAGCTCCACTATTGATCTCCTTGACTTTCAATTTACCCCCTATGGTCATGCCTCGTTCATTCATAAAACGAATTAAGGTTACTCTTTTCTTCTTTTTTATATTGACGATATGATAATTATTGGCAATGATTTTAACTCTTAAATCATTTTTACATCAATAGTTTGAGATGAAGTATTTGGATAATCTAAGAGAGTTTTTGGAACTCGAAGTTGCATATGATTAATCTAAATATTATATATCAGAAGCAAAATATTCCATGTCTCTTATCTCTCATCAAACACCACTAACATTAAGACTACTATGACTCTCTTTGACCCTAATGTTCATTTTTTTGCTATTAATGGGACTCTTCTTAGTGATGGTACTCGCTATCACTAACTAGTCAAATTTTCATATAGCTCACTATCTTCTACCTTAATATTATACATGTTGTTTACATTATTAGTTAATCAATGTCAATAACTCTTATCACTCACTTTTATTATGTTCTTTGTATCCCTCTATATATTAGAGGTGCTCTTTTTCAAAATCTTTACTTTTGTCATTCATCTCTGTTAGAATTATAAGCATACTCTAATGGCAACTAGGTTAGAGATCCAGCTAATTGACACTATTACTAGAAATTATTTCTTTCTTGATACATCCCTTATTTTATAGTACCGTAAGAAATAAACAGTTATCTCTTGATTTAGCACAGAAGCAGAGTATCAAGCTCATACAAACATAACTTCTAAACTCCTCTGGCTATGTTGGTTGCTTCAAGAAATAGGTTTTTCCTCTTCTTCTGTAACTCTTCTCCTTTACGTTATACAAATTGCTCATAATAATGTCTTTTATGAGTGTACCAAATATATGGAGATCGATTGTCATCATATACAACACCATATTATCCAAGGCACTATTCAACTGATCCCTACTTCATCACAGTATTAAATTGTAAATATTTTCTCCATATCTAATCCATCTTTACAAATTTCATGAACTTATTTTCAAAATCAAAATGTCCAGCTCTGTACCACCTTGAGTTTAAGGGAGATATTAATATATGTACACATTTATGAAGGTCAATGTAATAATAACAAATATATATTCTTGTGTAAATTTTTATATAAATACTTAATTATGTGATAGTTTTACACACACAAAAATTTAAAACATTCTTTGCCTAAGGTCTCTTTTACATCATCTATTATAAAATGATCTAAAACTATAGATTTTATTTTAACATCCACTGTACTCGTAATCACCTTCTCTTCTCTCCCCCCTATGTTTCTTGCTCTTCTCTTCTTCTCTGAAATTCTCTTTATATTTAATCAACCATGTAAAGAAAAGATTGTGGGAAATCTTTTACCAAGATTTGATTTTTTCACATTTCAGACATCTTTCTATCATGTGTATATAAACTCTCCAACAAGGAGTGAAGTTAATAACAAAGAGGAGGTTGGCAGGTTAAGGATTCTCTACATACTTCAGGAAGATAATTTTTAAAAGATAACTAAAAGCCTAGAAGGCCCTTTTAGAGATTAACCCATTAGCCTATTGTCACCAACTAACTACAAGTAGTTGGTTAAAAGTATCACAATTAGATAGACTTCTTTCTTATTACAAAGAAAAACAAAAGAAAATTAAAAAGTTTCTTAATTCTTTCTATTGATGAAAGTGATAATAAGGACAATAGTTTGACTTCCAATTGAATGTAGTCTCTTATCTGAAAAGTTTCTACCTCTTTGCTATTCTTCTTCTTCACCTCACCCGAATGGTCTCTACTTTCTCTCCTCTGCCTTCTTTTTCTCTATCTCTTTTATGTCCCCCAATGTTCCTAAATGAGTCTGTGTAGAATGTGGAATAATTGAAGTGTTAGAATGTGAGAATGTCTGCCACCCTCCTCTTTTCTTTCTATTTGTAGTCTCATTTTAGGTTTAGGTTTTTGAGTCTTCAACCTGTAGATGCCACATAACAAGTAAACGAATTAGAGGAAAGACATGTCATGAGGGTGACTTTGTTTGTCACCCCCATGAGGGCTGGTCACAGTGGTGACAAGTTTAGTCACCACCTTTCTTTATTTTTTTCTTTTCATGACAAATTTAAGTGAACTTTCATTTTTCATGCAAAATTCACAAAATAATCCAATTAATATGCATGCAATTTTCACACTATTTTTACTCAGTTCATCTCTCATTTAGATTAAAACGAAAGAATTTGTAGCCAAAATCAAGATATGAAGGCAAGTAAAGTCAATAGAAATTAGACACAACTATTGCCCCACATTTAAACTATGCTTGTCCTCAAGTAAAATAATACAAGAATAAAAAATGAAAACAACAATGTTCCCAAATAATGGTCAAAGATATGAATGATCATTTCAATAAACACAACCTGAGAACTTGAAACTCATAATACTCTATAAACAACCTATTTTTTGCATATTTAGCCAAAATCAACAAGCACTTCAATTCAAAGAACCATTAACAAGTGTGATAGATACTCACTCCACTTTCCATCCTCTCAAGCATTCAAAGGTAGGATATGTATTCACTCATCGTTTATTTTATGTAAGGCATCTACCATAGGCTTACTTACTAATCCAATCTCCACCACTCTTATCAAACATAAACATAATCCAAAAGTCTTTATTTTTGTTATAATGGGGATGGACTAAAGGTAGGAAAAAAAGAAAATCACAGTTTAAAACCATAAAACAAATTGAGCATTTAAAATAATACAAATAATGAATCATAAAACACTAAATTCTTTCCTTTCAAGTTAACAAGATTAACACTCCCATTTTATGTCTCTCCTCTTCTTTTCATTTTCTAGTTATCTTCTCTTCCTTCTTTTTCCTCCTCTATTTCTTTTTTTCTTTCTTTTTACAAATATTTTTTATTTGGAACAAGATCAAGTTTAAAAGAGGTAAAATGTAGGGAAAGATACAAATTATTATAACCATACCCATTCCTAACTCAAAAACAAATTATATCCTATAATTCTCCCACACTTATTCAAGCAATTAATCTTTAAACCTAATCATAATCATTCAAATGCTCAATTCGTCCTTATGGTAGGTATGATGAAAAAGTTAAATAATCAAGGTTGAGGCTCACATTTAGGTTTAAAGAAGAAATGGTTCATGTTAAGTTCAAAGGTGGCTCACTAAGGGTAAAATTATGGTGGCTTTTTAAACAAAAAGGGTATATCCTAATTGTCTTCATCATTTCAATACGTGCATAAGATTATGTGATGCTAACCAGTATTTGCAAGCAAGTTCTAGGGTTCCTTAATCATGAAAAAAGACTCTCAATAAAGAATACTTGAATTTAGTGTTAAATATTTTAAAAGGGCTCAAATTCTTACAAAATGAAAAGTTTCATTCATCTATCAAAACAAGCTAATGTCTCTTTAATCGAAATCCAAGTCAATCAGCCTGAGCATGCAAGTATACTCATTAACTCATATTATGCATTTCTAATACAGATTGAGTTCATTTAATAACTATGCATCTCTAAATATTAAATGGAAAAAAACAAACACACAATCACAAAATAATAAATTTCTCTTTTTTAACTAATACTTCCCCCCACACTTAAACATCACATTTTTCCTAATGTGATGTAAAAAAGTAAATGAGGGATCTAAAACACAAAATAAAACGAACAAGGACCAGCGTTAAAACTAAAAGATGTTGAAGTAACAAGCATTAAAAATAATAAAAAGAAGAGGGATAGAAATATGATACGAAAGCATGGGTGGTGGCTGCATTGATGCGGTGTGGAGCATAGCTTCCTACATTGACGAGTGGAGAACAAATACAAGGATGAAAAATAGAAGAGATTGAAAAGTAGGCTTGTGCACACAAAGCAAACAAGTTAAGTCAAGTTTCACTAAAAAGGAGTAACAAACCAAAAATTGATCAAAACAGAAATTATATGGGCTGCCTCCCATTTAGCACTTCTTTAATGTCTTTTAGCTTGACACCTCAATTGTCATGCTCAAGATGGATCACCCAAAGTGACTGACTCCATTGTTTTCTTCTCTTCATTAGGATTTGTCTCCAAGAATTTGCCAACCTCTCCTTTAATTGTATCGTCTAACAAATGACAACACTTATCAATTTCTTTCACTAAGCCCAGCTTCTTTTCTTCTTCTCCTTACAATGCAAAATCAAGGTCTATAGAATTACATTGATGAACAAGAGAGCATTCTTTACCAACAATAGTACTTGGATGTGTTTAACATTAAAGATTGAAAATTTTACTGTTTCTCCCAAAATAGTCATGCTCAGTTTCCCGTTCTTCACATCAATCAAGGTATTGGTAGTTGCCATAAAAGGCCTCCTTGGGAATATCATGCTCCTTCCTTTTCTATTTAACCTCCCCTATATATAAGACCACAAAGTCTACAAGGATAATCAATCCTCCAACCTTTATTAAATAACGAATTGACCTATCAACTAATTGTAAGCATATATTGGTAGGTCTTAACTGTCCTAAATCCAATTTCTCATAAATAGAGTGAGGCATAAGGTTTATACTCGCTCCAAGGTTAAGCATTCTCTTATCCTCATTTCCATTACCCATTGATACTTGCACAAGAAAAACCCCCTGGGTCCTTCAATTTAGGGGGTAATTGCTACTAAAGCACCGCACTTGCAACCTCTGAAACTATCACTTTGTCATTTGGCTAAAACTTCCATTTTTAATGCTTAGTTCTTTGAAGAACTTCATAAAAGCTGGAATATTTCTGATCACACTTAACAAAGGTAGATTAATATTAACTTTGGAAAACATGTTATATAGATCAGAAAATTGCTTATCATGTTTCGAGTCCTTAAGGTGGCTCGGATATGGAATAGGTGGTCTATAAAGATTAGTTGCCTTATTTAGTCTTGGTCCTTCATTGCAATCGGCTGCATACCCTAATTTTTTACCTTTCTGAGCGTGACTTGAAAAGTTGTTGTGCTCATTATTTTCTTCATTATGCTTACCTTTTTCGTTGGTGAGGCTCTCCTTCTCTTGATTACCTACACTAGACATATTAAAAGGGATATCAACATGATTATCAATCACCTTATCACTTCTTAGAATAGTAACTGCTTGGTCTTGCTCGGGTTGAATGGGCAACTTCCCTTTTTAATTGTTATACATTTGAGCAGCGAGTTGCCTTATGTAGATCTCAATTCTCTTCACAGACACCTTCAAAGAATTGAATCTTTTATTGTTCATCTTTTGATTTTGAGTTATGACCTGAATAAATGCATTCAGGCTTTCCTCTAAAGAAGGCATGCTTGGTGAGTTTTGAAGTGAGGATTACCCTTGGTAATAATTTGGCCTCTAAAAACTTTGGTATTGTGTTTAAGGTTGTACTAGTGGATTGTTGGTCTTCTATGAAAAATTTGGGTGGTTTCTCCAACTAGGGTTGTAGGTGTTTGAGTATGAATCATTTCATTCCTTTGGTTGCAAAACCATTAAGTGAGTTCACTTGTTCTTCTTAATCTATCAAAGGCACATAATAATATGAACAAACATTAGCTCCATGACCAAAAATTCCACATATACCACATACCTCCTGATTTGGAACATTTTGGGGGTAGTTTTGTAGTTAGCATCTTTACATGCCTTGCTAACTCAGCTAACTACATAGTCATTCTTGATTTGAGCTCACATCATGTACTCTAGCTTTTCTTCCCCTCACGCTTTTTTGTTGAGAATCAGTCCCCAACATTTTAAAGATTTCATATGTTTCTTTGGTTGTCTTTTCTCCGATAGCTCCTCCTACTTTATTATCCATTGTGTATTGACACTATTGCGTTAATCCTTTATAGAAGAATTGATTTTGTATGTGAAGTGGAAAATGATGGTGTGGACATTGTATGAGTAAGAGTTTGAAGCATTCCCACACCTCATGGAATGGCTCTTCCTCCATCTACGTGAAGGTTGCTATCTTCATCCACAACTCAGAATTCTTTTGAGGGGAATAGAACTTTCATATGAACTTGTTTACACCTCCTCCCATGTAGTCAATGAACTGGGTGGAAGGGTCATTAGCCATGCCTTAGCCCGATCCTTCAATATGTATGGAAAGCATCTCATTCTAAGTTGATCTTCATTTAGGCCATAATGGGAATGTCTAAAGAGTGGTATAGAATTCCTAATTGATGTTTAAAGGGTCTTCATTGGGAACCCTATAGAAAGATGGCAGCATGTTGTAGTGAATGCCCTCTAATTCATAGTTTATGGTTGCCTCTCCTAAACATATGCATGAAGTGGCAGTACAAATTACTGGTCTGGCATACTCCTTCATTACTGGCTGTCTTTCACCCATCTCTTGATCTTCAGGCTTGGGTTCCTCGAGATTGTCTTCAAAGTTCCTTTGAGGTCCTTTTATCCGATGCACATTGTTAATAAAAAGAGAAAGTTTGCTTTCCTAAGATCTCCTTCCTCGTATAAACTAAATAAAAACAATAGTGAATAAATAAGAAAATTACTAAAAACAACTCAATGAAATAACACGACAAAAATGTATGCATGAATAGACAAAATAATCAAAATTAAATTAAATGCAAACACTAAACATCTCTCCTGTAATGGCGCCAAAAACTTGTTGTGCCCAAAATAAGTTCTAAAAATACTTAGATTATCCTACTCGCAAGTATACGAGGTAGTTAGTTGATTACCCAGGGTCGTCTCCCACGGAGGTGAAATTGGTACACTCAAATTAACCTTGAACAAAAATAAAAGCAAATACAATCCTAAACATTTTATCCTGATTTGTTGAGAGAAGGCTTTAAAGAAAATTACAAAATTAGAAGTAAACTAACTTAACTGGAAGCAAAAACGAATAGATTATTCGAATTGGGAACTCTAGAGAATTAAGTTGACTAATTTAATATCTTATGTATGACTAAGGGGAAATGATTGGGTAGTCGTTTTACTAAAATTATCATTTGGGTTCTAAGATCATCTCAAATAATAAACTAGGTCTAACTTTCATATTCGACAAGTTATCATCCGAATTAATTATAGAAACCTAACTACTAATTACCACTTCAGTTAATATATTTCTTGTTCTTAACCTAAGCATCTATAGTTTCTCGTTCTATATTAGACTTCTTTTATAGATCATTGGTTTAATACCAAAATGATGCAAAGTTTGGTTATGCTATTACATCAATTCAGTTTAGAAACTATAGCAAACATAAGACAAGAATATAGTCCCTCAATCATGCGTATTTGACTAAAATAGCTACATTAATCCTCAAGAAAAAGAGAACAACCCGTCACGGATATAACAAGATTCATCATATTCAAATACTTCAATCCCATGTTTATTAGTTTAAGAGAAGTATTTAAGCAATAAACTAATCAAATAACCGAAATGAAATATAAAAAGCTAATAGAGTATGAGTCTATCAACTAACAGAGGAGCAAGTTCAGTAAAATAATAGAGAAATAATAAACAAAATGAGCAAACAAGAGTTTGGATGAGGGAGTTGTGGTGATATCCTGCCACTCTCAAGCTTTCTTCTTTGACTCAAGACTTCTACTTCTACTTGGTTGTCACCCAGATGCTTGACTGCTCCTACCTCTTTGTTGTTCTTCTTCTTCACCTCACTTGACTGGTCTCCACTTTCTCTCCTTTCTCTCCTCTACTCCTCTTTTGTGTCCCTGAATGTTCCCAAATGAGTATGTGTAGAATGTGGAATGATCGAAATGTTAGAATGTGAGAATGTCTAACACCCTCCTCTCTTCTTTCTATTTGTAGTCTCATTTTAGGTTTAGGTTTTTTAGTTTTCAACCTACAGCCACGTAATAAGTAGATGAATTAGAGGAAAGACATATCACTTGGGTGACTTTGTTTGTCACCCCTGTGAGGGCTAGTTATGGTGGTGACAAGTTAAGTCACCACTGTGACTAAATTGTTTAGTCACCACTTTTCTTTATTTTTTCTTTTCAAGCAAAATTTAAGTGAACTTTCATTTTTTATGCAAAATTCACAAAATAATCCAATTAACATGCATGCAATATTCACACCATTTTCACTCAATTCATCTTTCATTTGGATCAAAACACAAGAATTTGTGACCAAAATCAAGATATGAAGGCAAACAAAGTTAATAGAAATTAGACACAACAAATATTTAGTTAATAATTATTATATAATCTCAAATTTTGGTAGTTGAAAAAAAGAATCCATTTGACATTTAAAAGTAGTCTTTTATAATCTACTAACCAATGTTATGAATACCATATCGTTACCGATATCAAATTTGATTATGGTAGGATACTATACTAGTAACGGTAAATATCAAGTATCATTTTAGGTAATTTTTTAAACTTATAAAATAGTCCTTAAATTTTTTTAAATTACAGAATAATCCCTCAATATATTGTGCTTTATAATTTACAAATTTATATCAACTTTGTTTTAAAAAAATCACAACAATAGAAATTTGAAATAACAACAATCTATTTATTTCCATTAATATTACTTTTCACATATTTTGCATATAAACAAACAAACAAACAACATCCCAGTAGAAGTCCTGCTAAGACATGGGGATTGGGGAGGTTTAGAAGTAAATAGTTTGACCCCTAACCAACAAAGAGACATATTTTACATATAAATAATAACTACAGCTAATATAAAAAAGGATTATTTAATTATCATACAAATATAAAATTAAGGATTACGATAAGAGTTTGTGTAGAGGAAACAAACAATATGAAATGAAACCTAAAACAAAAACATTTACAGTTATATTTATACACTATATAAAATTTAATATACGCTTCAAATACAAGTGAAATTAAAATAAAAAAGAAATGAAAAACCTGGAACTTTATTCAATTAAATATCTACTTAAATTGCATTGACCATAATTCTCATTTAGTACTAAATCATCATTATTGGGAGTAGCCTCATCATCACCATTATTCAAATTCATTGCACTAAATGACATATCAATACTTTTCATCTAAGAATTTTTTTCCAAGTCACTCTTATCTATCAAACTTGGTTTCTTATAAGCCCTTTCTATCAAAAGATCAATATGGTCAAGGCAAATAAGATATACATAATTACTTTTTATATTAAAAGTTCTAGTAAGCAAATAAAATTAAATTATTAAGAAATTATATTCAACTTAATAATTATAATAACATACCTTTCTCGAAGATTTAAATTGTATCGAATAAGAATCAAGTAGTTCAATCTTTTATGTTCCTATTTATTCCTTTCCTTGGAGTTGATGAATTCAAATATGTTCTAATTCCTTTCACATCCTGTTGCACTTACGCATTGACTCAAAATTTAAATTGCAAACCATTGCAATTCTGGAACGTCACTTTTAAATTGGTCCCACAAGCAATTGTAAGAGAATAAAAGTAACATTATAAAAAAAACAAAGTGATGATTGATTTTAAACTTGTAATAAAAGTGGAAAAATATGAACCTGGATTAAACTCGTCTCTTTGATAAATAGTAATAGGCATCTCAAAATCACCATAAGCATCCTTATAAACTGCTATTTATGAGCTTAGGAGATCTTGCATCATTTCGTGGACAAAATTGTTGTAAGTTAATAATATTCCCCTATTAAATTCAACTTTCTTTGTAAAAATTTGTGTAAAATAAACATTAGGATTAAAAATGTCCTAGCTGCAAATAATAGAGAGTAAAGCTTCTTTCATCCTCTCTATGACATTATAAAAATAAGACATTGTTGCCTTCTCATTACTATCAACCAGACAAAATACCCTCATTAAAGGCTCACAAACTCGAATGACAAATTAATATTGGTACTAAAATTCATAATCTTCAAATATAATTATAGAAAACTCTAATTTAGTATTGGACCTAACTTGCTGAGATGTAACTCATTTATCACTTGTAAACATTTTTCTCAAATCCTTCTTCATCAGAACCTACTTTGCAACCTTCTTCTAGCTGCTTTGTAAGCAAAATCATTGTCAATAATGAACTAAACAATATTTTCTAGCTAACTTCATTTACAATTTTGTCAAATACCTAAAACAGAATATCTACATTTCTAACAAGGCCAAATGTATCAATAGACTTTAAAAACATTGTCCCCTTTACAAAATAAATTGAAAAGTTGATAATATTCTCGTATCTTCTATTTGTCCAACCATCACACCATGATTGAACACCCATAAGTAGCCCAAGTCATTCTTCTTTGATCCAAATAACTATTTATTTTATAAACAGAGCTGCTCAAAAGTTTACTTTTGCAGTCATCAATTGAAAGAGCTTTGTATCTTGGACCGTAAAAGACAATAACATCTACCATAGGATGGTAATAATAAGATTGTGTAACATTGAATGTTACACCTTAATCATACCACCATTTAGTTATTGTCATGTCCATATTACGGGTTGCTTCTTTAGATTTTAAGGCATTATGGATTGAAGGCTAAGATCTAGGAGTTATTTGTGGTGAAAAAAAGTTAAACATGTGTCTTCTTCTTTTCCTCACATTAGGTATAACAGTCCTTTCTTGTTAGTTACTAATACCACCTTCAACATCCCCACTATCATCCTAACCACCACAAAATTAACTTCGATTACCTATTTTGTAGTTTAGTTGTTGCCTTCTATCTTTCTCATACTGATACTTTTCAAGCAAAGTCTTTATTTTTCATTTTACGTTATGACTCACTTTCTCAAAAGTCTCCACATTACCTCTGATCCCAAATAAATGCTTCTTTAATATAATAATTCCCCTTCATTTTGAATGCTTGTCACAGTACAAATAAATAATATGATTCTTTATTCCATGAACCAATCTAGTATAAGCTTAAGCTAGATTATCGAATCTTCCTGAAGCAGGTAAATTATTAAGAGTACTCGAACTTTCCTCCATTTATCTGTAAAATAAATGAAGACGTATGTTAAGAACAACTTCTTAACAATCATATTACATAGACATACAAGTGAACTTCATTAACTTATATAAATGATTCTTTAAGAAAATTCGAGGCTTAAGCACATTCCATATAAGAAATTCTTATATTATGTGAGTGTAAGTCAACCTTAAAGTTATAACTACAGTTCATTTTGTAAAATTACGTAACTTAACCATAAAATCATAGTTTTTTTAGAAATTAAAAAATTCATTAAAAGAATAAGGAGAGTTTACATTAAATGTCTCACTCCCACATGTGTGAGACTCAAACACAACAATAAACTAAAGAAAACGCTGACGTTCCTTTATAAGAAATACGGGATTGTTTAATCACTTAGGGTATAACGAACCCTTGCTTTCTCGCATCTCACAGAAGTTTCTTGATTTGGGGGGGGGGGGGGGGGCCG
>JAOQMS010000001.1:9223464-9254902 GCA_027563885.1 Erythroxylum longipes | reverse complement strand
TCTCTTCTTTCACGTTTTTCTCTTCTTTCTTTCCTTAAATTTCGTTTTTCTCCTTTCTAAAAGCAAGACAACATTTTCCTTTACCCATTTTACCCTTAATGAGAGCTAAAGGTCTTCTTTGCCTTTCCTTTAATACTTCTTGACTTTCTTAACATAATGACATACCAAAATTGCCCTCATTCCTTCTTAAAACATTAATTTCGCTTACTAGTGAAGTAAAATCCTACTAACATTGAAATAAATAAATAAATTTTAATTTCCACTAAATAATTCTATTACTACCTCAAAATTCATCGTAGGGCAAAAATTCAAATTCTATGCTTATTCCATAACTATCATGCTTAATTTGACAAAAATATTTCGGGGCCAACAATCACGATTATGGCCCATATGCCATGATCGTGGGCTGGTTCCCATGTTTATGTCACGATCGTGGGCTGGTTCCCATGTTCGAAAGTCTCCAAAAATTCTCCATTCTTTGATGTTGACCCTTGAAACACTAACAAACACATCAAAGTACCTCAAAAACATAATATTTAAGCTAAAAGACTTATACTAACCCATAAAAACACTTAAACACACAAACTAACATAATTTCTAGCCTCAACACATACTAAACTCTCAAATTAACGCTTAATACATAACAAACTAAGCCCTAAAACATTATGCAATTAACACCTATCAGTATAGTCAAATTAACCTTGAACAAAAATAAAAACATATGCAATCCTAAACATTCTATCTCAATTTGTTGAGTGAAGACTTTAAATAAAATCACAAAATTAAACTAAGAAGTAAACTCATTTAACTGGAAGCAAAAATGAATAGATTAATCCAATAAGGAAACTCTTGAGAATTAATTTCACTAATTTGATCTCTTATGCATGACTAAGGGGAAATGATTGGTTAGTCATCTTACTAAAATTAACAGTTGGTTTCTAAGATCAACTCGAATAATAAACTAAGTCTAACTTTCATTTTTAACAAGTTATCATCTGAGTTAATTATGGAAACTCGACTACTAATTACTACTTAAGTTAATATTTTTCTAGTTCTTAACCTAAGCATCTATAACTTCCCGTTCCATATTAAACTTCTCTCAATCTTTCGTTTAATACCAAAATGATGCAAAGTTTGGTCATGCTATTACATCTATTTGGTTCAGAAACTATAGCAGATATAAGACTACAACACAGTCCCTCAATGATGCATATTTGATTAAAATAGCTATATTAATCCTCAAGAAAAAGAGATCAGCCCATCATGGAAATAACACGATTCATCATATTCAAATACTTCAATCCCATCTTTATCAGTATAAGAGAAGTGTTTGAGCAATAATCCAAGTAAATAACCAAATGAACCATCAGAAGACAACAAAGTATCAATCGGTTAAGTTAACAGGGTAGTAAGTTTAGTAAATAACAAAAAATTAAAACATAGAGAAAGAATGTAATAAATGAAGAACAAGATAAGCAAACAAAGATCAAATGAAGGAGTTGCAGTGGTCTCTTGCACTCTCAAGCTCTTTGCATTGGCTCTCATCTTCTGCTCCTACTTAGTTCTCACCTAGATGATCGGATGCTCAAGTTATTTCCATGTCTCTACTGTTTTCTTCTTCACCTCACCCAACTGGTCTCTGCTTTCTCTCCTTTCTTCTCTGCCTTCTTTTTCTCTATCTATTTTTGTGTCACAGAATGTGCTAGTGTGTCTCAGATGTGAAGAATAAGTAGAATCATGGAATGATAGAATGTGTTGCCACCCTCCTCTTTTCTTTCTATTTGTAGTCTCATTTTAGGTCTAAATTTTTGAGCCTTCAACCTGTAGATACCACATAATAATTAGACGAATTAAAGGAAAGACATGTCACGGGGTGACTTTGTTTATCACCCCTGTGAGGGCTGGTCAAGGTGTCACCACTGTGACTAAACTTGTCACAGTGATGACAAGTCCTTTAGTCACCACCTTCCTTTATTATTTTTTTCTTTTCTTACAAAATTTACGTGAACTTTCATTTTTCATGCAAAATTCACAAAACATACCCTTCAACCTTCATGTAATATTCACACAATTTTCACAGAATTCATCTCACATTTGAATCAAAACATAAGGATTTGTAACCAAATTCAAGATATTAAGGCAAGCAAAGTCAATAGAAATTAGACACAACAAGAGACAGCTAGTTAAGAAGGATGGAACTATTACCACCAATGTTAATCAAATGGAAGAATAGGCCTCTAAAACATTGTACATATGAGTATTATTATGTTTTGATGAAGAAATAACCTTATTTTCATCCTTGAGGACAAAGAGCTTAAAGGGAAGGTAATTATGTTACAGATAATTGCTTGACAATTAGAGGGTGACATCAATAAAAGGAAAGTTCTAGAGGAGTTTGTTAAGAGATTTGGACGTTTGTGCTGATACAAATTACTTTCCATGTTTTTCAATTTCTGTCATTTTTGTCTTGTATCGAATTAGATAAGCCACTAGGGGGGATGTCTCGGATTCATTCAGAAAATCTATACAAAATTCCTTCCTTAGTTTTTTAATCTCTTTGACACTTAATTATATTATGCAAAGATTAAGTGATAATCAAATCATTGGCTCAACTTAAATTGTAATTCCTTTTAGCTTTGCATTGATTATTTCCCTTAATTCTCAATTTTTTGTTAAATTTCTAAATTAAATAACTTTTTAGAGGAATTTCAAGATTCAGAAACCTTTTAAGAAGAACCCATTTCTTAGTTAGGGCTAATTATTGACTTTAAGAGGGAGAAGTCCTAACCAGCTCTAACCACAAACCATATGTGCTCAAAACATCTTATATGAGATTTAAAAAAATCACCTTACGAAAGGATTACATAGTAAAAGCGTTAGAGGTTCTTAATTAAGTTATGAATGCATTAGAGAGAAAGATGCTAGCTTTTTTAAGTTAGAAACAAAGATAACGGCCAGATTTTAAGATTTTATATTTTTTTTAAAAAAATTTCAATATTTAATTTTATGTGTTTCTAACAAATCATGTCTCACGTACGAATTTAATGGGTTTGTTAATGCTAGGGATGACAATTTTTAGCCCATGAGTTTACATTTAGTTGTTTTCAATGGGTCGGTCCATGGATCAAGTTCAGGCCTAAACAAACTCAAGGTCTAATTATTCTAAACAAAACATCGTTTTATTTAGAAAAGTTGAACCTTAGGTAAACTTGGGTTTAGGTAACTTAAACCCTGATCTAATTTTAAAAATAAATTATTTTATATTTTTATTTTTAAAAAATTATTTTAAAAAACTTGGTAGAGGCTGGCCCATGCTAATGACAAATTATTTTTGTAAAATATTAAAGGTTGGAATATTTTATGGTCATTTTAAAAGTTTAAGTTAATATTATAAAATTAAGTAAAATTTAGAATTTGTTTAAATTTGTCCTAAAATAAACGAATAAGAGAAAGGCTGTTATTCAGCCATCATATTTAGACCAAATTCATTTCGTAAGAGAAGATTAAAATGTGGAAATTACTAATAATATATTGGTTGACATTACTCGTCTATTTATTTCTATTAATTTAAGTAGTTAAAGAAAAATATCATGTAATTGCTCAGTCGTACGGAATCCCCTCTTTGACCAAAAATATAAAAAAATATATATAAAAATAGAAGACTCTCCATTTTATGGTTTTGGCAGCCCTCCGCAACTCTCTCTCTTTCTTTCTCTCTCACATTAACAGGAGGCGGAGAAAGGCCGGCCTTCTTTTTTTCCCGTACCACCAACCCCCCAACGACCGCTTTGCGCCGCCTTCTCTTCCTCTTCCTTCACCTCAAACCCACCGAAGTCTTTCACATTTCCGATTTTTCTTTTATATTTTCTATCCTCTCTTTTATATTTTCTCTCCTCGTTCATTATCGCCATCAACATATAGGTGAGGTTCACTTTAGCCATTCTTCCAACGAGAACAGGTTATCTTTCTGACGATAATTATACCCAGTTTTCATCGTAATATTTTCATTTTTTCATTTTATATACGGGTTTTCAACGTGGTTATGGAGGAGACATGTATATACATTATGGTGATTGTGATACTTTAGTTGTTTACGTGCATGGTATTGAACAAATGCTATTGTTTGGCTGTTATGTTTTTCATGTGAATCGACTTTTATTGATTTGGAAATTGTCATCTCCAAGTTTCATCCCACGCTCCGCATCTTAACAGCATGTAGTTCTTGATTAATCTAATTAACCTATAAAGGGGTGTATTCTTTTTTCTTTTTCAGTTTGCCTTGTAAGAAATGCAGAGCATAAGGTCTCCGTTTAAGGGAATTATCAAGGACTTTAAAGGTAGAGCGGCTTGTTATAAGAATGATTGGGATGGAACTCTTTGTTGTGGAATCAGGTACGCAACTCTTATGCATTGTGCAACTATTTTCTTAATAGCCGACAAACGGGTTGTCATCTAAATGAATCTGCAAATATTCACATCAGGATAATGGCTCCAACAACCTATATCTTCTTTGCTTCTGCGCTTCCGGTTATTGCGTTCGGGGAGCAATTGAGTAAGGACACAGGTAAAAGCATCTACTAAGATGATTCTCTTAAATAATATAAAATTTTACCTATTAGGTTAGGTAAAAGGAATTGCTGCTTATACATGTTTTGTTCATATACAGCTTACAGCATATATATATATATATATATATATATGTATATATATATATAGACACACTTGTATAAATTGAGCTTAAAATTTATGTTTTTTCCTGTGTCAGATGGGAGCCTAAGCACAGTCGATACGTTAGCTTCTACAGCAATTTGTGGAATAATACATTCAATTTTTGGAGGACAGCCATTGTTAATACTAGGAGTTGCCGAACCTACTGTTATAATGTATAGCTACATGTACAGTTTCAGCAAAGGAAGGATCGAGTTGGGGCGTCAATTGTACTTAGCTTGGGCAGGGTGGTGAGTTATATAATTAGAGCGTAGTGTGGGGGCTTTTTGGTTTTACGCAAGAAATGCATTATCATGGAAGCATTGTTTTCTTAATACAGGGTTTGTGTCTGGACAGCCCTCATGCTCTTGCTTCTGGCTATTTTTAATGCGGGATATATCATTACAAAATTCACAAGAGTTGCAGGAGAGCTTTTTGGCATGTTGATTGCAGTTCTTTTCCTTAAAGAGGCCATTTCGGTATAAGAATCTCTTACTTCTTACATTTTATTTTTTTTTTGTCGTTGGTGTTTTTGATATTGCGTTGTAAATTGCAGCTGATTTACCAGTGCGGGTAGTCATGTTTACTTTTGAATTATAGGGGCTAGTTGATGAGTTCCATATTCCTAAAGATAAAAACCCATCGTTGGAAAAGTATCAGTTTCAATGGGTATATACCAATGGTTTGCTTGCTATCATTTTCTCGTTTGGTCTACTATTTACTGCCATTAAGAGCAGGAAGGCAAGATCATGGCGATATGGCACAGGTGAATGAACTGAAAACAGTATGTGGCAATTCTTAACACCCAAACAATGTATAGGTGGCAATTTATAGAAGCTTATTTATTTGTTTCGAATTTCAAGTACTTTTCATCTTTATTTTTTGTGCCTTCTATAACAGGGTGGTTCCGTAGTTTTACGGCGGATTATGGTGTTCCCCTAATGGTCCTGGTCTGGACAACATTATCTTACAGTGTACCCAGCAAAGTTCCTACTGGAGTTCCCAGAAGGCTGGATTCTCCACTTTTCTGGGACTCTGAGTCACTGTATCATTGGACAGTTGTCAAGGTTATAGTCAGATGCAAAACACATTTACTATTTAATATTTGATAACTGTTGTGTAAAGAACATAGTGGATAAGTTTCGTGTGCCGTAATTGCACAAATGATTGGTATTACATGTTGAAATGGCTAATTGGAACTCAAAATTTAAGTTCGACCTCAAATAGTACTCATGAGTGTAGACTTAGCATGCAGGATATGGGGAAGGTTCCAGTGGCTTATATCTTTGCTGCCGTTGTACCGGCCATTATGATAGCTGGTCTATACTTCTTCGATCACAGTGTAGCTTCACAGTTGGCACAACAAAAGGAATTTAATCTCAAAAATCCATCTGCTTATCATTATGATATCCTGTTGCTTGGATTTATGGTATACTACTCATGACGGGGAAATTTTTTTTTTTTTCCATCTGTCATTTTACTCATTTCAGGCCTAACTTTTGAATTTTACTTTTTTTGCAAACTCAAGACTTTAATCTGTGGATTGCTTGGACTCCCTCCGTCAAATGGTGTCCTTCCCCAGTCACCCATGCACACGAAAAGTCTTGCACTTCTCAAAAGACAGGTGCGGGACAAGAGCTAATGATGTTAAATTTCATTTTATTAGTCAGAATTAAAAGCTTTCTTATTCTTATTATACGTATAACCATGAAGTATAGCTTATTCGAAAGAAGATGATAAAAAGTGCCAAGGAATGCATAGGAAGAAAAGCTAGCATTTCAGAAATTTACGGCAGAATGCATGATGCGTTTATAGAAATGGATCGATCTTCTCCTGTAAGTGATCAATGCTTGTAGGTTATATATCGCAAATGAAAAGTTGGGTGTGTGAGAGTACGTGCCAACTATTTTTAATAGGAATGTTGCTGCAGACCTCTTCAGTAGATAAAGAGTTGGAGGAGTTGAAAGCAGCTGTAATGAAATCGAATGATGGGGATGATTCCAATTGCAAATTTGATCCTGACAAACACGTTGATGTTTATTTACCTGTAAGAGTAAATGAACAAAGAATAAGCAACCTGTTGCAGTCAATCTTTGTTGGGTGTGCCGTATTTCTCGTGCCTGTACTCAGAATGATACCCACTTCAGTTCTCTGGGGATATTTTGCTTATATGGCAATAGATAGTCTTCCGGGGAATCAATTTTGGGAAAGGATGCTGTTGCTCTTCATTGCTCCTAGTAGACGTTACAAGTAAGTCACATGCCTAAAAATTAGCATGGAAGTAAGTATAATATACCGTGGGAGCCTCTGTGTTATGCAATTTTACTTTCTCCAGAAGCATGATTTCATAGAACATTCTTTACGGCATTTTCTGAACAGAGTGAAATGTTCCGCCTTGTGGGATTTCACTTTTTCCATATGTTGAACAGTGATATAATCTGTCAAGTACCATTAAACTGGAAATACCACCCGGAGCTTATGAACTAGGGTGTAACTGATATAAGATGACATTTAACTTATTATAAGCGCAACACTCAATATCTTTCCCTTTTTGTTTGAACAGAGTCCTGAAAGGCGTGCATGCTTCATTCTTGGAATCGGTGCCATTCAAGCGCATTGCTTTCTTCACAATCTTACAATTCATATACCTCTTGGTTTGTTTTGGAATTACATGCATACCCATTGCTGGAATCTTGTTCCCGCTGCCATTTTTCTTTCTCATTATCATAAGACAACACTTCCTTCCCAAGATATTCCATCCTAACCACCTTCGAGTATTGGATGCTGCTGAATATGAAGAAATTGCTGGTGCTTCACCACGAAATTTGTCTTTATCACCCATTGTATGTTATCTATCCTTCGTGCTGGTGATATAATCGTAGGTAACTGTATACTTGTTCAATTAACAAAGTAGCACCACCTTCCAGACTATGAGCTGAAAAGATATAGAATCTATACTGTACATTTTTGCATGAAATTTCTTCCATTTAACTGTGAATTGATGAGGTTAATGGAGCTCTTCTTTAACCACATGTAGTGTAGGGAATTCATGGTTATAACTGGCATACATGATGCCAAAATGGACGATGTTGTGAATTTGCACTCCGAATTTATACTCAAGTTCGTCTATTTCTTTTTGATGAACTGAAGAATACATATCATTCACGTACTGGAAAATTTTGCACCCGAAATGGGACAGTATATATTAGAACTCCATAAAATTTCCTTAGTTTTCTAGCTTTCTTTGTATGCATAAGCGTTCTTGTACTTCCAAACATGATGCAGGAAGAAGAACCAGTTGACTCGATAACTGACGAGAGTCAAGATGATTCCTACAGTGCTGAAATATTAGATGAGATGACAACCAGCAGAGGAGAGCTCAAGCTTAGAACTTCAAGTTTGAAGGATGAAAAGTTGTACCAGGCAAGAAATTTCAGCTTATCCTTCATGCTTCCGTTAGTTATATAGGTTCATACTTTTTGTTAGAACTTTAACATTGTTGACAGGTTCATCATCACGACGATAATCGGGTACAGTGATGAGCCATTTTCAAAAGCTTGGAAAATACACATCGTGGTGCGGTAATTCTTTATGATCCTCTGTATGAGCAAAAAAGAATGAGTATTGTAACAAAATTTAATAGAAATGGCCTTCTGAGCTAGGAAGACTTTTGCCGATGTGTAGATCTGTTCTCATAAAGAGGAACTCTCACAAAGAAAGCGATGACAAAAACAATGAACACGTACACAACCATGGTCTTAGAGATGAGGAAGAGAAGGAATAACTTGAACAATTTCTTGCATCTTTTTTCTTCCGAGAAGATTATATTACTAGAATTTCAACAATGACGGTTAGCCTTTCCATCATTAGAGACGTATTACCCACCAAATTAACCAACACTAAGGGGAAAAAAAAACTAAGTGGATTGACTTCCGAGATACTATTCCAGTTGCTGAACGGAAGGAAATATTATTTTGTAAGGAGAAACTGTGTACGAATGGGTAAACATTAATGTTTTCATTTCCCTTTAGCTTGATTCCTCGAGCCTTAGGTTGATTATTTTCCTACTTTTTGATAGTATTGATATTATTATATATGCTCCGAAGTAGATTCTAAAATGTATAATTTAAATATAATAAACGACAAACAATTTCATATATTTAAAATATGGACCGACTACATAGCCAGCTTGGGGTGGCTATTCCGTGGTCACTCACGTACTAACTAAGCTATTTAAATTTAAATATATTATAAAGGTGATTTGAGTAATTTATTTTTAAAAGGATATTTCTTGAAATTTCTCTTTTTCTTACACACCATGTTTCCTACTTTTTTGAAAATTATCAATTTCAAAAGAGAATTAAGAGACTGTTTGTTTCTCTTTTAAAAAAAAAATTTATTTTTGAAAAGAAAATTAATTTATAAAATATATTGTCTTAACATTGCAAGTTAGTCTATCGAAAATAATCTCTCTATTCGGTGTTGGTGCTGTTCCAAAACTTGGAACAGCACTTTTTTTCTTTAGTTTGTGCCCTACATTGAAAGAATAAGAGAGTTTCACCTAGTTTATGTACTAGAACGTTTTATGAGACTTTGAATCGAGTCTCTTGTCAAAGCGTGGAACATCTCTTTCTTTCTTTAGTTTGTACCCTACATTGAAAGAGTAAGAGAGTTTCACTTAGTTTATATACTAGAATGTTTAGTGAGACTTTGAATCAAGTCTCTTGAGGAGGGTATGGATACTTGTGCGTGTGAGCAGCATGGCCTGGTTTCAATATGGCATCATCGCGCTTGTGACATAAACGTTTTTGGGACCCATTCAGTTTTATTACCGTATAACATTCCTTTTATTAACTCCCGACCGATCCCCTTTTATTACCAAAACATGCATAATGTTATTACCTTATAATTATTACCATAACGTTATTACCTTATAATTACCCAGTAACGTTATACGTTCATTCCCATTATTATTATTAACGTGCCTTTATTTTTATGTAAATCTCCTCTGAAAGACAAACGCATCTCTCTCCTTTTTCCATCTCACCTGCGTCTTGTATTCTCTCTTTCCAATGCAAGTATCTTTTTTATAGATAGTCGCCTTACGCCCATATATTCTTTTGTATTTTATCGCACACATATCTGCTTTGTTCTACATTTTCTACTTTTCTTCTTCATTTATAGAGACAGTTCCTAACTCTATACCCTTTGGAGTGCACCGAAGTTGGTAGAGAAGGCGTTAACCCTGAGGTCGAATCCCATAGCCCTGATGCATCGTAGACGGGAAATTTTCGATTTAGGGCAATGGTTTCATGACGTCTTGAATTAAGATAAGATATTTCAATTTAATTATTTATTTTATTTTTGTTAACATTTAGTAAGGGTAAGGCTGGTCTTATCAGACTTCCGCAGATCCCGCGCTTCAGTGGAACTTCAACTGGGTGTTTAGATGTAATCTCCTTTTTCTTTTTTATTTTTACTAATTTTTCTCTTTTTTCCCTCTTCCTTGAAAAGAGCTACCATTGTTTGTAACCGGGATATTACACATTTAGGTTAGCAATGAGAGACCTTTAACTTCAAGATTAAATTTAAGAACTTAGTCTTTAATGAATGTTATTATACAAACTTTAGAAAGTTTAATTGATAAGCTGTAAATACCATGTAGACATAAATGACTACCATCCATAACAAGTAAATCACACATTCACTTTAATATGAGAATGCCATAATCAAGTATAAAAAATATCGTACCTTAATAAAAATTACACTGACTCTATAAATCTAATATCACCTTTATGTCCAAAAAAACACCACTACCCATAATAAGTCCCACATTTACCTTAATTATGTAAAACCATCACTCAATATGAAGAATACCATGTATAATCTTCATGTATTTAATATGACTCCCATGTATGAAAATAGCAACACTCATTACAAATAAGTAACACCTTCACTATAATATAGGAATCTATGTCTCTGCATTACGAATACAATACTTCGATACAAACTATACTAGGACTCCATACATCTAGTACTATTTCTACATAAAAGAGATATCACCACCCATAATAAATAAGTCATACTTTCAATTAAATATAAGAATATGATGTCCAAGTAGAGAGAATACTATGACTTGTCACAAACTATACTAGGACTTCATACATTCAATACCATGAGTATATCAGTAAAAAAATGCAACTTATAATGTATAAGTTACTCTTCACTTTAATATGAGAATACCATGACCAAATACAAAAAATATCATAGCTTAATAGAAACTATAACAAGAATCCACATAACCAATACCACCATTATCTACAAAAAAATGGCACCACCCTTAATAGATAAGTGATAACTTTATCTTAATTATGTAAATATCATTACTTAATATGAATAATACTATGGACAACCTTCATATATTCAATACCACTAATTATATAGTAAATATGATAGTCATTATAAGTAAGTACACCTTCACTTTAATATAGAAATCTATATATGAGCATAAAAAATTCAATGCGTCAATACAAACTATACCAAGACTCTATGCATCCAATACCATGTCTATGTACAAAAGATACAACCACTCATAATAGATAAGTCACACTTTCAATTAAATATGAAAATATCATCTCTGAGTAGAAAGGATACCATGACTTAATATAAACTATACTAGGATTTCATACATCTCATACAACATATCTGTAGTTAAAAAACCACCATTTACAATAGATAAGTCACACCTTTACTCTAATTTGAGAACACCTTGATCGAGTACAGATAATCATGTCTCAATAAAAAATAATTCCAGAACTCTATACATTCAATACCATCCCTTTGTGCAAAAAATATCGTAACCTATAACAAATAAGTCTTACCTTCACCTTCACTTTAATACAAAGCATATCAAGTGCAATTGCATTATTTATACGGAAAAAATTCCATGATGTAATAAGACTATGTAACATTTATAAATAATGGATTTTATTTGACCAATTTAAAATAATACAAAGCATCATTATAAAGGAAGCAAATTGGTACACACTTATACACCAAAGTATGTCAAAAAGGGTTATATTTTACATGTTTAACTACACAACTATATGGTCAATTATGCTATTGTTTGAAATTTTGAAGGGATAATGTGAAGTACATGGATAGGTACACATTGAGCATCAATTCGTATCTATAATAGGATTTAGTCAAAACTGTTAACTATATGGATATTTTTTGGGCCATGTTATTAGTTCAATATTTGAAGAAATAATGTTTAATGACATAGATTGACACATGCATCTATATAAAATCATTTTTTTCATAGTTTTATTACACACATTTTTTTATATGTTTGTGTTGTAAAATGTGTGATTATTACCTCTTATGGTCGAACAATTTAAAGGAAACACATTCTTACATGACCATGAACCAAACCATATAGAATTAATGCTTATAACTATTAACTATATAGGTGCATATTTTTAACCGTGTTTTTGCTAGAATTGTTAAAGGCATTAGTTTAAAAGAAACGAATTGATATGTAGTCGTTTACTAAACCAAGTCCATTATAGTAATTCATATTCTTAAGGGTAATAAATTAAGTAAATTACCATGTAAAAATCCTCCTTAAGAAACTTCAAAAAAAATCTTTGCGCCCAATTCCATGGCTAGGTTTTGAAATTCTATTATATAAGGAAAACAGTGTAATTTCCTTTGTCTGAAGCTTTCTTAAGACACTTTCTCAATATATCCTGGAATCTTGTTTTTTCATTAGTTAGTTTCTAATAGAATCCCAAATTAATTAACCCAATTCTCTCATTATCATTCTTACATATTACGTTTTTATGGGTAAACTACAAGGTTGTTAGAGTGTCGACAAACCCTGGTTTAAAAAACTAAAGTAAACATGGTAAGTAGTTAATGTCACTCCTATATGCCTAACTATGTTAATAAAGTACATATGTATATGCATTGTTGTTGTAGTACATATTTATTCTTATATTTAGATGTTGTTTATGTAAATTATTGGAATTATTAAAAATGGCTAAGTTGATGGGTTATGAAGATAAATGAAAATGTGGTCTGTTGATTTGTGGTTTCCACAGTATTGGGTACGAATTTATTAAGTGTAATATATCTCAATGATGTTATATTTATAGCTATCATTTTATTATAATGAATTTATTTTTTGATAATTTCTATTTGGATGAGGTTAACATTAATATTTTGATTGTTAGAGTCTATAAAAGAAGGATAAAGTTGTAATTAGAAAACCTTCTCCTTCAATGGAAGGAAAAAAAAAGGTCAAAAGGTCTAAAGAAAGGTAATGAGCAACCATTTTAATTAAAAAATGAACTGCATATAAACTTAATCTAATATGAAACTTGAAAATGTAGGTTAATGATGAAATTATTTCCATGAGAATAAGTAAAGTGAGGGAGTAAAGAATAAGGACTGAAATTTACACTAAATAAAACTATAATAAACAGAGTGGTTATAAAGTAATACTATTATGCATGATTGTGACTAATGCAACTTAAGTGTTTGTAGAGTTGTTAAATGCAATGATTTAATGAAAAGTTGTTCAAATTGATGCAGACCTTTGTTATAAAGAAGATGAAGTGTATTATTGATATAGGATTCGGTGAACTCAGGGAGATTGAGAGGATTAGGAGATGAGGCATAGATAAAGAAATGTTTCTAATGGAACTTTCTTCTATATGTATTAGATGTTTTTTGTGTTTCCTAATTCCAATTATGATATAAGCATGCATATAATACATACTATTGCTAATAATAACGAATACGAGCAGTTTGTTTAGGAATAGTTGATCTATAACCATTTTTGTAAATATGCTTGTAGGTTTCATGAAAGTGTAGAGGACAAAGATATATTGCCTTCCATAGGTGGTTGTGTTACTGTATTAATAGTAGTTATAGGAGGTAGAAAATTGATTATTATTAGTTAAAAGGTTGAAGTGTTCAATGCTAACTCGAATTATAAATTATTTGCAAATATATTGTCTTGATATGTTATACATAGACCAAGAATTCAAATAGGAGAAGATGGTAAGAATTTTAGCTTAGGAAGATGAGAGTACCAATAAGGTGTTAAATGTTGATAAAGTATCAAAGGGAGTGTATAGAAAGTTGAGAGTAATGTAGAAATTGGAATATTATGGTCACAATTTAATAAAATGAACAATAATAGTTAAAGTGATTAATATATGCTAATTTGTTAGATTTGGAGGGATGATTACAATAACAATCAGGAAGCAACGATGAAATTGATAAAGGCTTTGTGGGAGGTAATATACAAAAAAATAATCATTTTGTCAAAAATATTATGTTTTTATATGAATGTTTCATATTTTTTATATTTGAATATTTATTAATATTTAAGTTAATTATAGAGAAGAGAAGAAGCCTTGAGACATGAGGTGGTACTGATGATAGAAATGAATATTAAGGAATTGATCCTGATCTATGAAGATATGCCAATGATGGACCTACAAAAATTGAAGATGTCCTAAGGCACAAGGAGACGTTGATGATGAATAAGGAAAAGGATGCGGTTGGGAGAAGACAAAAGATGACAGTGGCTAAAGAGAGGAAGAATAGGAAGTTAAAGCAAATGGTATATATCTTACAAGGCTTGTTAGATAGGGTACATATTTTAGAGTAATTTGAAAATTATATTGTAATGCAAGAAAGAAAGGAATTAGAGGCTAGTGTGACTAATGTTATACATGTATAATTGGTGGTAAGTGGGAAGAAATTTGTGACTTACAAGAGAACTAAAGCTCCAAACTTTTTTACATTAAGTTTCTCAAAAGAAAACTTGGTTCACAAATGAGTTATTATTGTTATGGTACAATTAAGTGACTATTCATGAGCATGTTCTTGAATATTATTTAACCTTAATAGTTGTGTTAGTTGAAATGTTGTCATAGGTCTACTGATAATGAGGTCATCAAGAATGTCAAGTTTGGACTCATATTAACCAATATCCTTTCATAACTTGGGCCTAAGATTTGCACAAGTAATATGGTAGGTAATATCGAATATAGTTATCCAAATTATAATTTTTTATGTACATATTATTCTATTAATAAATGGTAGTTTATTAGTAGTTTTTCATCAATTTTGTTATTAGAGAGTTTGGTTACTAGGGTTCATCTAGGAAGGTAGATAATGGATTTTATGTTTACGGTGAGTAATGTTAACATATTTGGCTTTGAAATTATTGATTAAAAATGTTCTAGAAGCCTTGAATGTTATATTAGATTGTGATTAGGTAGACTAATCCAAATGTTGGATGAAAACTTGCATAAATCCTTATCCTTTATTAACTTCTTACAAAATTTTCTCAAGTATGCAATAAATATTTGGAAGGACTTGGATACTGGCATTAATGTACACCTAATTACCTTCATAAATGTATTTTATTGTGGGATTTTTCACCTCTGTAATTCATAATAATCACTAGTTGTTTTACTGTATCTCTAGGAAAATAATAGATATTATGATATTTGACTCTAATCATAAGGAGGATGATGTTGGAAAGAACCTGGGTAGAGCATTAGTATATAGCAACATATTATATGCATAGTATATGAAAATATAAAGATTATTGTGTTATGTCTAATATCATAAAATGTTCTTCTAGGGATACAAGAATATGTCTTAAGAAAAGAGTTGGTATATTTTTCCAATGTAATGATAAAGTTTTGTGGTTTATATTTCCTATCTCATTTGCAAAAGAATTCTTAAGGTAATATAATAAGTAAGATTAATATGTTGTTTATGTTGGTTTGAGTGTGGTACTATTTTTCCCAACTATATACATTAGTATAAAGTTGATTATACTATTGATTGAATAATATTTTAAATATATTTTTTAATTTATAACATTTAGCGATGACTATGGGATTTAAATATGCTATGTATTAAAATTTTAGTCTGGGGATTAACATCCAAAATCATCTGTTAAGGTAGGTTGGTGTTTATATGTTGTGTGTACCCTATAACTTGCAATATACTATTGGTCTTACATATGATATATGAGTTGTAGTGGAAAGATTTTAAGGAGATTTGCAAGAACCTATATAAGCAAGTGATGTTTAGTAATTTTACTCTTTGTCTAACCTATATCAACCTTTAATAATAAAAGTATGGATGAAAACATGCATATGAATAAATGGATAGTCAATTTATTCATTTGGTAATGATTGAGTTAGATTATGTATAGATACTTTATTACTAATTAGATCATCAACAAATTTAATTCTTAATTACAATTATTATTAACTAATGTTTCATTGTTTTATGATTATATTTTACATAGATATAATTATTTTATCTATAGTTAAGTAACATCTAGTTATATTACTGATGGAAAAAATAAGTCTTTCACTTCCCTCTTATTATCAATTACCACCACTTTATAAAGGAACATACTTAATTTAAGAATGTGGGAAAAGAATGGGATAATTAAACCATGATTATAGTTGGGATATTTAAACCACATTAAAAAAATTTAAGGAAGTTAAGCTTATACAATATTAAATTTCAAAACCCATCTCAAAGGCAAAGTGATTCATCAAATTCTCTATATCTCAATTATTTTGTTCAATAGCGGTGATGATGGTGAAGGATGGCTATTGATACAAATTCAACAATAATATAAGAACTACTATAAATGCCAACAATTCCTATTACCACTTCTTTATTCTTCCTGAAAAGTTGAAGGAGACTTGTTTATGGATTAATAATATTAAACCATTTTAAATTTTTAATAAAAGTGAATTATTTATTATCTAAAAGCAAACTCAACCTGAGAACTATCTAGTAATTCATTAATCAAGTTTAGCTAACCGGTCTAGTTTGGTTTTGACATCATTATTTTAATTAACCAACACCTTTTTCCACAAGATTGTAAGAAAAATATATATGACAATGTATTTGTTATGTTTTATAATTTTCCCAACATATAGTACGAAACAATTTTATTGGGAAGGTTATAAATTTTTTACAATTAGGTGAATTTTCAATTGTTAGTTCATTTTTTTTCTAAAAATGATTGGCACATTGATAAGGGCTGAATTTTTCATATTTTTGGATTTATATTTAAAGCATTTCCTTATTTAATTTGAGTTTTTAGGTTGTAGTTCATTTATTTAGACTAAAGGAACAAATTAAGGTATGTTTGGGGCCAATTTGTAGCTATTTTGATCAAGTTATAAAGATGTCAAAAAAGTATATAGGCACCAAAATGCCCGTTAATTTCAACATAGCCCTGTTTCATGTAAGAAAAAGTGGTTTTAAAGTTCCAGATAGTTACACGACTATCAATAAGCCTATGTTGGAGATCAACATGCCTATGTTGATGACTATAGTCACATTTTGAGCCTATGTTTACCACAAATTTGAGGATTACGTGATTGTTTTTTAAAAAATAAGAATTATATTAAGACTTAGAAGGCTAACAAATGAATATTCTAGTACAAAAGCAAGGTAACTAAAGCTTTGTGACTATCAGTTATTGCAAGGAATAAAGAAATCCAAAAGGAAAGAAGATACTATAGATTCTAAAATTTCTATTTTTGTATATTGATTTAGAGCCTGATATGCTATATTAGATGATTGTAAAATTGATCATAAGGAAGCTCCTTGTAATGAAAGATTCTACTATTGCTTTCATCCCATATTGTTGTAACTATAGATGATAGAACAAACCAGAAGCACTGATATGCATCCTTGTTTAAAAATCTATTTAGCAAAATACCGAGCTTTAATGCTTCTCAAGTTGGATAACTCCTTATTAATCAAGCATCTTCTCATTAATTCCTCCCATATAATTTTGGTATAAGTGTAGTTAAATAAAAGATGTTCTAAATTCTCCTTCATTTGTTTACAGAGTGCGCATCAATTAGTAAGGTTTGAGTATTTTACAAGCTTGCCAATAGTTTCTAATTTTTCCTTCATTGCAAGCCAAAGAATCATAGTAGTTGGAGGGTTAAGGTAACTATCCCACGCTGCTTTTGTCCAAGGCACAAGAGAAAGATTCCTGAAGATAAGCTTTTTACAAGATAGATTAGTAAACTTACCATCTGTGGTACCAAATGTATCTATCTTCTTCAAGATTCATGAAAGTCTGGCAAATCTCAATTTTAAGAGGGTGGAAAGAGATGATTGTTTAAAAATCTCCTTATCATTGAGTGCTATTGTAACTGACGCATTTAATTTTATTGGGTTCTTAAGAGTTGAGGCTTCATTCATATTGATAATTTGACTAACAGATAGCTAATTTTCATACCAGAAGTTAGTGGATCCCTCCACTCCCAATTGGAGCTATAAAATCAGTTTTGAATTTGTCTCTTAGCCTCAAGATAGTTCTTAGAGTGGATTAGGGAGACTAATTGACTTTAAGTGCCCATATGCTTCTGTTCTTGATGAAGTAGGTGTGAATCCACCTACACCACATGTATTATTTATTAGTCATAAGCCTCTATAGTCTCTTTGTGAGTAAAATGGTGTCCACGGTCTTGAGTTAACATATGCCAAGGCCACCCTGATTCAAGGGAGTGCATACTTCACTCTATTTCATAACCACTAACATTCCATATTAATGCATATGTACCATTTAGAAATCTAAGTCTTGAACTATAAAAGGCATAATTAAGTGGAAAAGAGAGAATGATCCTCAAGAAACAAAAATTAACAATCTAACACAGTAAAGAGAATGAAGAACAATTAAGGAAACCCTTTTAGAGTAGATTTTTATCAATCTAGAGTGAAGTTAGTGGAGACTATACGGAGTTCATCATATTATCCTTGATTTTTTGCATTCTCTTTACTTTTAATTTTTATATGATTATGAGCTAAATTATTTTTTATATCTAGATTAGATGAACCTTGGGAAGGACCTTTTAGTTATTTTATTTTATTTTATTTTATTCTTTAATTTTATTGAGATTAAATTATATGATTTTAATTATTCTTGAATTATTATTGCTACCATATTGATTCATATATGGTTTCATGCAATTAAGATTGATAAATCCTTTGTATGAATAGATCTATCATAAATTAAAGGAGTTGCAGGCAAAACTAGAGATAGGTCGACATAACTCTTTCAGGTTAAAGTAAACTTAGTAAATTCAGAAATAGATTAACACAATTCTAAAGGTTTAATTAAAAATAGATTTCAACTAATTAACCTATGATTATGTGGTAATAATCTTGAGAAAGATATTAGCATAATTGAAGAATTTATATGATCCAATGAACTTTAGTTTAAATTAATGTGTGAAGTCATATTTGTTTCTTGGTTTAATATTCTTTCTAATTAATAAATTGTATTGAATTGTTTTAGTTTATGGTTTTAATTTTGAATTTGGTTAATCATCATCACTAGAATTTATTAGATTAGATAATAAAGAGATGATTAGTAATAGTAATTTTAGTTTATGTAAGAATGAATCGTATCACCATAGCATCAACTAGTAACACTTTGGGCATTGAAGAAAGAATGGTAGATTCAACCTTTGAAGGTTGAGCATTAATAGAGTCGAAACACCCTATGCTTCAATTATTCAAAATGCATCACTTGAAATGTATGAAATCTTAAAAAAGGAATTCAAATTAAGTAGGTTAATTTGACCATATAGTTTGGTACAAATAAGTTTAACTGCGGAATTAATGGAAATATTTAATAAATCTAGTTTCCAAAGTTTTTTTCAAATATTTAAAGATACCTATACTAAACTCACACTCAAAGCTTTTAAAAATTTTTAGTTTACTAAAGTTGTGGAATGGAAGAGCCTGATGGTAAAAGTTTTGGATAAGTGGTGTAGATTTTGCAATGTCAACCTTTAAATTTGGTATAAGTGTGTGGGTTTTATTTTTTAAACTATATGTAAAAATTTGTATATTTAAATTCAAAATTAACTTCCCTAAAGACATATATACAACCGTGGAATTTTGATGTAAAATCTCCCACATAAGCTATGATTATAATCCTACAAAAACTAAGGGGTCCTATATTAAATCATTAATGTTGTTATTTTTACATCATCAAGTTACCCTTATCATTTTTTGAAGAAAGGAGAGTAGGGAGTGACGTCTCTATAGGATTTATTCTATTTATGGTGTTTTGCCAAAGGTCACCATTTTAATTGGACTTTCTATTTTTGAAGCTAATAGGTCATAAATAAAGCACTTATCAAAGAAGGTTCTAGGTAAGTATGACCTAGATGCCTTGAATATTCTAGTTGCAAAGGTAGATACTTTGTCTTAAAAATTCAATAGCACTAATAATGTTCTTGTGACATTTTTGGATCCCCAATACATTTAACTGCAAATTGTTAATTAGGGAACTCATTTTTTTTATGATTCTACTATTGAACAAGCTAATTTTGTTAACAACTGCATCATAAAGAACAACCTTTTTGTAATACTTATAACCCGAGATGGAGGAGGCACCTTAACATCCCTTATGAAATTACCTCTTAAAACAATAGTCAACCACCTCGTTTCCAGTCAAGACCTTATAACCCTCCTCCTTAAAAGTTGAATTTAAAGTCTCTTTTAGAGAACTTTTTGATCACACAAACTTTTAAAAAAAAAAGAGGAGTTCAAAAAAGAAATTGGGCAACTCAACCTTAAGGTAGATTCTATTGCTACCTATAACATGATATTAGAAGCGTAATTAGCTTAACTTCTTAGCTAACTTGAAAATCTTAGAGAGTATCATGAGGCTATAACATTAAGGAGTGGTCAGCTATTATAGAACTCTAAGGTGTTGGAGGTTAGAGATGGTGAAAATTATGAAAAGCAGAAACTAGGTTACAAAGGTCAAACTAATAAGGAGAAAGATGAATAAATTAACAAACCTAAATACAGTCCCCATGTAATATACAAGCCACTTATGCCTTTCCCTTAAAGATTAGCTAAGGTTAAACTAGATAAACAATTTAGTAAGTTTTTGGATGCCCTTAAAAAGTTTTAAATTAATATCCTCTTCACTGATGTTTTAAAAGAAATGTGCTCTTATGTCAAAGTTTTTAAGGAGATATTATCTAATAAAATAAGGCTCAGGAACTTTAAAATTGTGATTGTGGCTAAGATAGAGGAGTGTAGTGTTATACATCAAAATAACTTACATCCTAAACTCAAGTACCCCAGAGGTTTCTATATCCCTTATGTTATTAGTCATATGAGTTTAAAACATGCTTTATATGATTTACGAAAAAGTGAAAGCCTCATGCCTTTATCTCTTTTCCAAAAAGCTTAAGATAGGAGATCTAAAGTCTACCACCATCAAGTTATAATTGGTGGACCATTTTGTCAAGTATTTGGTTGTTGTACTGGAGTATATACCTATTAAGGATAGTAAGTTATTTATTCTTATTGATTTTGTTAATTTAGAGATGAGAAGGATACTCAAATCCCTATCATCATAGGGAGGCCCTTTTCTAGCCATAATTAGAGTCATTATTTATACAAAGAATGGAAAGCTTTCCTTAAGTGTTAGTGATGAGAAGGTTAAGTATAATTTACCTAATGTTATTAAATGTGATTCTCTTAAAGATTCTTGTTATATGATTAAACTAACCAATAGGTTGTCAAGGAGTTAGTTGACTCCCTAAATAATGAGAATGAAGGGAAGACTTCACAGATATAACTTAAAACTTCTTCCTTCAACTCTTAGGTATGAATTCTTTAAACCTAATTCAACATATCTAAGTGAAATTAAAATTGAAATTTTAATAAAAGAACTTCGGTTAAATCAAGATGTTATATGGCTAACATTGATGAAATTAAAGGTATTAATCCTGACATGCACGTCGTAACGTTAATTAAAATCAAATAACTAAACTACTACTGTAGTAGTGGTGAGTCTAGGTCGATCCCACAGGGAGTGTTCAGTTAGCTTATGAAATAAAATTAGTTGATGTTTAGGTAAAAGGGGGTTTGGATTTAATAAGAAAATAAAATAAAATAAAACTAATGAAAATAAATTAAAGAAAACATATAAAAAATGATAAAATTGGGGAATTCGGTAGGGATTCGATTTTTTGTTTCAATCTCAGTCTACAGCCTAATTAAGCATAATTTATTGACTTGTTCTTTTATCTCTCTTAGTAATTATCAATCGTAAATTAACAACAAGCTTTGTTAATCTCAATTTTTCCTTAGATCCTAATTAATTATGAAGCACTCGTTAATTAACCCTAGCTAATGGAAAACCTAAAATAAGCTCTCTAAATGTAGAACCCCACTCTCATAAGACACATACTCGACATCTTGAGTGATGTCTGAATACGTACCCCGTGAGGGTGGCATACTAAAACAATCAGTCAATCAAATTCAATACAGAAATTTCTTTTAAAATAATGCACGCATATTGCAAAAAAATAATAAATAAATTGGGCCCGCTTTTATTCATATACATTTGCAAACACAATGTCACAACCATTACATTATGAAATCATTTACATACACATTGCAAAATACTTATGAATACATATTTTGATACAAAAATTAAGGGAATACTAATGCAGACTTGAACTGATCCCGACCTCTATCTCTTACTTGGATGCAGTGGTTATACTCCCGTTAGCTTAATGGGGTAACTCTTCTGAGCCTGAAAAAAATATTGCAAATTTTGGGTGAGTTTTGCGAACTCAATGAGTGATTATCCTCGATAGCTCACTCAATCACATAACACATACAGTTCACATTTTTTCACATAATTTAAATCACCTCATTTAACATATAGGATCACATTTAGGTCAGTCAAATTAATCATTTCAATCATTTAAAAAAACACATATTACTTATAATGCAATGCGCATGAGACTCACTTTCATTTATTACTTTGTTGTAACCAAGTGCCTATAACTGTCCCGTATCCATTTTAGATACTAGGCTCATTGATAACTGTCCCGTATCCGTTGAGGATACCGTTCTCATTTTACATAGTGAGCCTTTAGCTCTTATACACTTTCTGAGCTTTAAGCTCTTTTTCACAATCTGAGCTTTAAGCTCTTTTTCACATTCTAAGCTTTAAGCTCTTTTTCACATTCTGAGCTTTAAGCTCTTTTTCACATTCTGAGCTTTAAGCTTTTTTGCAATGGCTACTTTGGTCACAACTTCCTTTATGTTTCATGCATTCATGTAATGGAATGCATCAATCACATATGATCAATTAGTCACTTTCATATATCATCAGACCTTAGTCCGGCATTCAACATTTAAGTTGATAATCACTTTTTCATTCATATGTATATTCACATTCAGATCACACTTATCATCGAACTTTAGTCTGGCATTCAACTTAATTGTTGAGCAACATATATTTCGTCACATTCACATACAAGTAGCACTTCAATATTACATTCATGCATCAAGTCTCAGACCTTATCAACATAAGCAAATCACATTCATATCAATCATATTCACATTGTATAATAATCATAACCGTAGTCATTCAATGTAGAAACTGAAATTAAAACAAACAATGAAATGAGACCATCTAGGTCGACTCACAGTACGCTCCAGATTAACATTTGCTTCCCATATCTAGAAATGTCTGGATGTGGATATTTTATCCTGAACATCAATATTATGCAATACACACGTTGCACACACATTAATAATTTGCACAAATCTTAAGTATTCATTTATGCACAAATTTGTATATGAACTATGTACAATGCATGCTCAATGACAATTCCCAGGCATCTTTCCATTATTCTCATCACATAATCATTCATATTTCAAATTCATATAAGTATCATTTATACTTATGGTTTATACCTTAATAAAACCATAACAATCAAAATTCATAACTTATTTCTTCAATTCAGATTTTTCCTAAAACACACTTTCGGGTCAACTTTCCATGATCAATATAATAATTAAAAAGAAGAATTTAGAGGATACTTTCTTCTATAAAATTGTTCTTCTATCTATTAAGTTTCTAATGACACCAATATCATTCAATTCGGTTTAGTATCCCAAAAGTTATACTCCAAATAAATTCGAACTATTCTTAAAATGTAACGGTGCCCTGCACTCAACTTCAGTCTAGAATTTGAAATTCTTAGAGACAGAATTAAAATTATATTTCTTTAGAAAAATTGTATCCATATGTCTCTAGTTTACTCTAAATCAAGAATCACTCCATTCGGATAACTACAGAACACGTTATGATCAAAATACCAAAGCATGTTTAAGCTGTACAGGAAAGTTGGCCGCAGCGAACTTTTCTCGAGAGAAATCCTCATAAAATCTTGCAAGTTGGACACGGTGAACTAAGGAGTTGGCCGTGATGAACTTTTCCTGAGAGAAATCCTACAAATTGACTGTGGAAAACCAAGGATTTGGCCACGGCAAACTCTCACAGAAAGCAGTAAATAGAACTCATTTTCCAGTTTTTACAACTCTATTTTTCAGGTCAGTATTTTATGACCATTATGACCTAGAAAATGAGGTTTTTTGGCAATACCTTCTCTAAAAAAATTGTTCATATATGTATTGAGTTTCTAAAGAATCTAATTTCATACAGTTTGGTTTATTATCCTGAAATTTATACCTAAAATACTACAGACTATTCTTATACTACAACAACTCACAGTTCTTAACTTCAAGCCAAAATTCAAGGCCTTTAGAGATAGAATTAAATACTTCATGAAAATTGTAGCCATATATCTTTAGTTTAATCTACATAAAAAAATCGTCCCATTTATACATCTATATATCAATATATGGCCAAAACACATATGCATATTTAGTGAAAGCACTCTATCTAGCACATTCCAGCACATATTTAACTTCAATATCACTCTACTTTGTCTCACACTATTATCCTACTTCTTCTCATCTTGTGAATAACATTAAATCAATACCATTTACAGCATGATCTCTTTTTTTTGCACAACACCCACGTTAAAACACATATATGAAAACCCATGATCAACAATCTCAATTTATTCATCATAAATGCTTTATTAAACACCAACCCATGAAGATCAACATGTAACTTGATTTAGCTCCAAGATTATTCAAACTCTTCAAGATCTCTTTTAACCCTAGCTTCCTTCTCTTACACGTACATCATCAATAAAAGGTTATAGGGTTAGGTCTTTAGTGACAAAATGGAGAAGAGAACAAATCTTGGAGAAGCAAGGTGAAAAAGCTAAACAAAAAATCAACATAGTGAGGGTGAGAGTGAGTTTCGTGAGTGAATAAGAGAAAGGTGAAGAAAAAGAAGAAGAAGATGGAGAAATGAAGCATACGTCGTGAATGAGTAAGTAAAAGACCATGGGATGGTCTTTAATTGGGTAAAAGATAGTAAGTGATGAGGGTAATGACACTTGTCACGATCTTATGGTCCCACTTTTGGTCTTTTAATCTACTTGTCCTTCTGTCTCCAATTTTCAATGACATAAGTCATTAAATCTTAATGTCTATACTAAAACTTCTAATACCATTTGACATTTATTTCTACCACTATTCATCAATTGTTCTGCCACTTGGCATTTTTCCTACTCCAAAATACCCTTAAATTCCAGAAAATTTTCAAATTTTCACCACAATTCTGATTCACTATTTATACACTCCAACTCAATTTTTTTAACACATTTATTTCACAATTCTAAATATAATCATATTTATAACTTAATTATACCCAGAATACGTCAACGAATGCATGTACAGTCATTTTAATGTGCAAAAATCAATATTCACATGTGTGTGTATGCTATCATTATGCATGAGCATGAAATGTAATTTTCTAATCTCTCAGTGCTATTTCTCAATTAGAGAAATATACAGTTCTAACCCTTAGTATGGAAATAGGATGTTACACTAAATTTATCCAGACAATCGCCTTACAAATCAGAAAAATAAACTAATCTAGGTAATAATCATACAAGCTCAGCTTATTTAACCTATGCTATATTATCTCTAATGATTTGGAACCATTAGTTGCTACACATTAATTAATAATACAATGATTACATATTGTATTTGATTCTAGCAATGGGTTTTCATGAAAAATAATTCAATAGAGCATTAAAATCATCATCATTCAAATACCCAATCAATCCACACAAGATAACATAATCAATTTCATATGAGAGAAAGAAACAACAAAACAAAAAAAATACTTAACTTGGGTCGTTGGCATTGATGTCGCCTCCAAACCGGCGTTGGGACATTTAGCCCTTCATGAGTCTCTCAAGAAAAATGCTTCAACCCTATGAAAATTATCCCTAACCGAAACCCCTTTTTGCTCCTTCTTCACTGCCACAAGCTTCTCTTCCTCACTATTCACTGATTTGACAAATAAATATGTTAATCCATCTCCACTATTCATGCCTCTACTCTTCTCTCGCAACCCTCTTTCGTAGCTCTTCTCATGCTAATCCTTTTGTTTCAGCCGCCAGCCCTCCTCTCCTTACTATTCCCTAGCTACTATAGCTTTGATGTGACAATTTAAGTTTAATGGCCCAAGCTACTATACATGTCTCACTTAACCCTTCTGTGCGTTTTGAGCAAAACTCACCCTACGTCTATGTGAAACGCAGACGTTGTCTACATTTACACACAACGTCTGCATTAAAAACAGACATCTTGAAGCTGTTCATTTTGAGCTGCGCATCTTGTAGTTTTTGTTGGCTTCTTGTTGTGCGTTTTCTTTATGCTTAAATGTCGCTTTGCTTCTTCAGCTGCTATTGATTTTTTCTTCATTTTTCCAGCAAGCACTTTTAATTCTTCTTGTTTGTATTTTGATTTTTTGCTTCTTGTCTATTAATTTTCTTCTTCTTGCTCCATAAAGACAAGTGAAAATTAATCTTCAAAAAATAGCCCAAATGAAGTGCTTTCGACTCACTTTAATTTCTTTTCTTCCAAATTGTACCTAAAATCATATATGAATTAAAGTGAGTATCTTAAGCATTTTCATATCATTAATCGCTAAGTGTAAATGATTAAATGTATCAACAATTAAACACATATCAAAGCCAACCCAATTTTCATGCATAGGATGTTACTGGAAGATAAATATAACCTTCATTGAGCACCAAAGGAGGTTGAATCCCAAAATAAAAGAATTTGATAAAAAGGAGGTGCTCAAACTACTAGATGTTAGGATAATATATCCTATCTCTAATAATGAATGGGTTAATTTAAGTGGTTCCTAAAAAAGGAGGCGTGGCTCTTATAAAGAATGAGAATGATGAATTAATACCCACTAGATTATTCATGGGTTGGAATATGTACATATATTACAAAAAGTTAAATAAATCAACCCGAAAAGATCATTTCTACTTCTGTTTTATTAAAAAAAATTCTTAAGAGGTTAACAAAGAATTCATATTTCTACTATGTGGATAGTTATTTTAGTTTCTTTTAAATTCTTATCTATCATAGTGACCAAGAAAGTATCATATTTATATGCCCTTATAGCACTTTCACCTATAGGCGGACGTCTTTTAGTCTTTGTAATGCTCCTACCACTTTTTAATATTGTATGACGACCATACTTTATGATTTTATTGAGAATATTATGGAATTATTAATGGATCATTTCTCTATATTTGACACTATATTTGGTTGATTTTTTAACCAATTTAGTTAAAATATTGCAATGATGTAAGGAAGTTAATCTAGTTCTAAATTCAGAAAAGTGCAACTTCATGATAAGGCCAGGAATTTTCCTATGTCAGTTGTTGTCTAATAAAGGAATTAAAGCAACAAGTAAAGGTGAAAGTGATAAAGAAGATACTATCACCCATTAATGTTAATGGTGTGAGGAGTTTTCTAGGCAATTTCAATTTTTACTAACATTTCTTTAAAAAAAATTACAAATTAATAAACTTTTGACTTGCTTGGTTCTTAATGATTTAAGTTTTAATTTTAACCAATAATTCCTTGATGTTTTTTTTTCATATTAGATGAAGCACTTGTATCTACTTTATTTATACAACCCCCTAATTAGAACATCTTATTTGGGGCTATGTGTGATGCAAGTGACTACGCAACAGGAGTAGTTTGGAAAAGGAGTATTCATTATATAAGATGAACATTAAATGAAACCATGGTGAATTATACTGCCACCAAGAAGGAGTTGTTAATGGAGTTGTTTGGAATTGTCAAATTTTCTCTTAATCTATAAAGGTTTTGTCTCTAGGTCTAAAGGAAAGCTCAATCTACATATCCATTAAGCTAGCCTTTAAATATATTATTGCCTAAAGAGTGTTGTTTCTAACTTTTTTATTTATGTTTTTAAGTTTTAACTTAATTTCCTTGAGCCTAATATTGCATTATTATGATTCAAAACCTACTACATTTGTTTTGACTCCTCTAGTGATAAATAAAGTATAGTCAGTTGTGATTACCTAAGTTATTAAATATTAAAACTAAGGTGAAATTTTAATGAAGATTGATATGAAAATAGAGGGGGTGAAAAATACATATACTATGGAAGAAGTGAGAGGTCCAAATAGTATTCATAATACATAATCTAATTTCTGTCTTAAGTTAAAATTCCCCGCTTGTTTGTTACTCCTCAAGATTAGTATTATATAAATTGTTCCTAAAATCATTAGCATTAGTCTTTTTTAAAAATCTTCCTTTCACTTCACAAGAGTAAAGTGTGTTGCCAAAATTTCAAAGAGCAAGTTATGTATTAGAGGTGGAGTCTCCTAGATTAGTAAGGTCAGTCTAAAGTACTTTCAATTGAGAAGTGAGGTAATGTGCATAAACAAAGGTGCTATCATAAAGGGTATTTCTTTAGGCTAGATTGACTATGAAGGGTATTTCTTTAGGCTAGAGTAAGTGTGGTGTGAAGTTATTAGTCTAAACAATTGTTTTGCTCAATCTTAATTTAATTATGATCGAAAGAAACAATATTTTTTCTATTGAAATGAGCTTAATGATTAGATATAGTTTGACATAAATTGTTTAGAAACCATAGACATTACTTGAAGTAGTTGGATTTTATTTTGGTCTCTGATAGATTAACCAAAAAGGGTTTTCTAAAGATCAAGAAAGAATTTAAGGCTTATTGTTTATTAAAGCTATTTAACCTTCAAACATTACAGGCTGTAATAGACATTAAGTGACAGTTTTAGTTTTAAAAACTTTATTTTTACTATCTAATTTTCTTTAGACTATAATAAAATATATATCTTTATATGGACCTGGAGAATGGTCTATCGTAAGTTTATCTATAGTCTTGGTAGTTTGTTTATAATATGGTTGACCATTATTTATTACCATTCTTATAAGTGATTTGTCTCTTAATCCTTCTTATTATTTAGGTTATCTCATCACTAGCCAAATCTATAGTAATATTTGGATTTTTCTCTTATAGAGTAACCTTACTAGATAGTCTTATTATCTCATAATAGCTCCCTATTATGAACTTCCTACTTGTTAGTTTCTAAGCTTCAAGCTTTGTTTGATTTGTAAATGTAATAACCCGATTTCCAAATTGAGGGCTAGAGCATTAATTGTCATTGGAATTCATGAATTTGCATTTCATTCACATGCATATCATTAGCATATACACACATGAAATATGAACTAGAATACATTACAAAAATAGCATATGCACTCAATTGATTTATTCCGGCGTATGAAAATTTTAAAATATTTATTATATGAATTGTAACATGTTTATGCCTTGAATTTTAGTATGATTAATTACAAGTAGTAAATTTGAAATTAATTGATATAATTGTAAAATTGAGGGATTATAATGTATATTTGGTTTAGGAAAAATGCCAAGTGATAAGATAAATTGATACATGAAAATTGGAATGATTAAGCCTATAATTGAGTGACATTTGGTATTAATCATTGCGGGACAAATGGACTAGTAAGTTGATGACAAATGGCATTGATTAATGGAAAAATCGTTGCTATACTTAAATGAGATGTAACCTTTAATGGTAACATATGGCATCACCTATACTTGATAAATGTTGAACATGCCTTTAGACATGTGGCTATTCTATTAGATGACACCTAACATCTTAGGTGTAACATTCAGCAGGAGCAAACTTGGTTCAGCTCATTTCTTATTCTTTTTTCCCTCACTCACATCACTAAAACTCTTTTCTTTCACCTCCCTAAACTTGCTTATGGTTATGCCTAATTTCTGCATAAATAATCCATTTTTTAGCCTCACAAAGTTAAGTAAAAGATCAGCTTGAATTTGCCTTACTACACCTGGCCGAAATCCATCTAAGTTTTACCTTGAATGTGTGATGTTTCTGCTTGCTTGGAGTATTGGATTGGCTTGATATTTTGAGATGGAATTGGATTTAAACATTTTAGTAAATGATTAGTGTTTATATCATGCTATGATAGAGAATTGATGATGATGAATTAGGATGAATTACATATGATGTTAATGATTGATTGTGCTGGAAATTTCTGTATGAACTTGGGTACTTTTCTGTTCTGTTTTTGCATGTATGAAAATAGTAACTTAAGGATTGTTGTATGGATTATTGAATTTGGGATTTTAGGTATAATTGATGAATAATTCATGGTAGAGATAGGTGTTATTGAAGTGTTCTAGAATCTAGAAAATTAGAGCTGTAGGTCAAAATTCTGGTTTCAATTTCATCTTCCTCTTTCTATCTATTTTACATATCTTTATGGCACGAATTTGAAGAAACTCAAAGAATAAAAGTTGTATATATAGATCTTAGCTTGACCTCTGTGAAAGTTTCTTAATAAAATAGTAACTAGAGCTTGAGTTATGCTTATGTTTCTAATACTGCCTATGATAAACCCCTATATAGAAACCTTGTAATATTAGAGCTCGAATTAATCAAAGTATAAAACATGGAAAATGATTATTAATGTCTTATTATTGCTTCTATGAAACAGTTTATCTAGAAGATATCTTGATGAGTTTATGTAGTTACGTGAAGTCATAACCAAAAGAATGGACTGTTTTGATAGGGTTGAGTTCAAATCTAGAAATTTTGATTTGTTTAAGGAGTAAATGAGTTCTTTTAATGCAAACATGATCTTAAGAACATGAGAAATGTGTATAAGGTCTGGATGAATGAGCATTGAAGAACATGGGGTAATTATGAATGTGAATTGAGTAAATGTATGAATGTATATTACTGGAAAAAGTTTGGTGAATGTATAGATTTAGGTTGCTAAAATTCCAAATTTAAAATAACAATTGTGTGTGTTATAAGAGGCATTTGATCATGAAAAATATTCAAGGATAAGTGTAAAATATGAGTTGGTAGTTATATAAAGATGTTCTCATGAATGTAATGTGATTCAAAGTATATAAGTGATGCATTGGGAATGATTGAATGAGAACTAGGAAATTGTGTGAGTGTAGAATCCTAGGAAAAAGAGTGATAAATTTGAGTGATGAATTGAAAGTCATCAAGTGTATTAAGGCATAAACCTAATTTCAAACTAAATGATACACAACCATGATGAATGTATAAGTATGATTTGTGAATAAGATCTCGTACCCGAAACAATCAATTGAGCATGCATTAAACATGATACATATACATGTGTAACTTTGAGCATTCATTTGATTGATCAATTTATTGGGCCCCGATTCTTTTCATACTAAATAAGCATTTGTTCAGTTTATTTTTGAGTTTGATTAAATTGTTTTGGTTAGGATTTTAATTAAATTGTCTATGGGTGGAGAAGTTTATTTCTT
>JAOQMS010000001.1:9212852-9223364 GCA_027563885.1 Erythroxylum longipes | reverse complement strand
AAATAATTATAAATAAAAATATGAATAATTTAATTTATATAATTTTTGTATTAAATTAAATAAAATTGATTTAATAATTATTAATAAATATAAATAAATTTTAAATATTTAAATATTAAATAAAATTTGACTTAATAATTAAAATACAATTTAAAATAAAATAAAATTTAATTTTCAAATTATTTTTAATGAAATATAATAATTTTATTTATAATTTAGTAATAAATATTATATAAGAGGTGAAAATAAATTTAATTAATTAAAAGTAATTTTTCTTTAAGTTTTATCTAATATGTAATTATCATCAGTGATGAAAATATAACTATGTTGACATTAATATTTAAACAAGATTTTGTTTTTATATGAAAGAAAATAGAAAAAAAAACTAAAAATTGTAATAAGAAAATAGAGGTGGAACAAACAACCTCTTTGCTAATATTGCGGAAGAGTTGAATGGAATGGGAGAAGAAGGGGTGGGTGGTCGAAAGAGAAGCTAGAGGAATTCCACTTATAAAGGAGGAAAGGTGTATTAGACATCTTTACGTAAAAACATTAGGTTTTAAATATGCTGAAAATATTTTATAAGTTCCAATATTAATTATTAGTTAAGATTTGATAATTGTAAAATTTTTAATTTAGCTTTAATTTTCTTTAAATAAATTATAAATATAACAATAATAAGCCAGTGAAAGTTTCACTTATATGCAAGGTTTAAAAAGATTCATTAGTACGTAGTGATAAATTTCGAGCAATCATGATCACTTAATTATTAAAAATATTAAAGTGGCTTCACTTACCTAAGCATGCATAATCATACCATTTAATCATTTTTTTTCATTCACAGATAAATTAAATTTTGAAGTACAAAGTTAGGATACACTATATTTAAAATGCAAATTTTCTTATAAATGAGTAATTAAATTTATAATTGATACTTGGAAATAATATTTTATCTATTGGAAATTTCTCAAATCAATCGTAATCATAATTGTATTAATATTATAATTTCAAATTATCTAGCATCTATTTTAGAAGTGTCATCTTTAGCATTTCTTGTCAAATATTAGAAGCAAAATAAACAGCATCATAAATCAATTCCAACTAATTAATTAAGTCCAAGGACATAAACCAACACTTCACCAATTAACATTTTTCCTTGATGGATTAAGAAGACGCGACGTAATCGAGCTCACCTTTGCAATGCAAGTGTCGTGGGCTCTAGATTAATTAATTCGTCAGCAAACCGAGTGCTCGCCTAGTCAAACTCATTGATTACTTGTCTTCACAGGTTTTGGCCTGATAGTACGCATGACACTGTTATTTTCCAACATTTTTTGTGTGAACATATGTGATTTCGAGGCACATATGATTTCGAAGCTATATTTATCTGATATAAGCCAACTATCAGATTCAGAAAAGAAATAAACTCAAGAAATGGCAAACATAACCTACTAGGTTACTTTACTAGTTTCACCACTAGATCATGAAAATAACATTTCAACAAGAAATCAAGGGTTTGTTTTTTCTGGTAACCATGAAATAAGCAACTCCCTTTTTTTCTTCTAACTCACCCTATATAATGCATTCTCAAAAGCGAACACAAAAAACAAACAACCATCTGCTGGTGGTGCAACTTCTAACAATGGCTGAGATCACATACATATGCAAACGTACTGTTGTAAGCACAAAACCAGTGCAGACAGAAAAATCTTATATCCCATCAGTTCTTGACCGAGTTATGGAACAAAGTCACTTGAATATCCTCTATTATTTTGAGATCCCAAACCGCGGAGATGTCGGCGAAATGACCAAAAGGCTCTCACAATCTCTATCAGAATTGCTTACTTATTTCCCAGTAGTAACAGGGAGGTTGCTAAAGAACAAAGAAGGCCATTGGACCATCAAATGTAACGATGCTGGCGTTAGAGTTGTGGAGGCTAATGCCAAAGGCAGTGTGCAGGAGTGGTTGAAACTTGTAGACAGGGAGATGGAGCTTAAGCTTGTTTGCTGGGAGGAAATGTTCCATAAGCCTTACTTTTGGTCTACTTTCTATGTTCAGGTATCAAGAGGAGCAGATCCAAGTTTGGAATTTATGCAACCTTTTCTCCCCCTTACAATAATGGAGAAACTAATGTAAACGGATAGGCTTGACTTCAGATTAGGGAATATCGTCACCAGAATTAATTACATAATTTCGGTCGTAGTGCTTCAACTAAGTTTAGAGTATAAGAGAAATTGAGAAAGTGAGAAAGTGACACGATCTTGATACATCTAGATTGTTCAGCGCATAAAATTTTTGGATCATGTAGTTATCATCGTTAAATAGTTGTTATTGTTTGAAAGAGAAAACTAGGTGTGATGCAACAGAGCTCGCGCACATTAGAATTCGAGTCAAATTTCCAGAAAACTCCAATCTTAGGATTCTAGTTCCCACTCTACCAAGGCAATTTTTGCAACTAGAATTCATGCATGATATTCGATCTTAAGTCTCAAATCTGAAAGGCCTAAATGTAGCTTAATATGATACGTTAATTTGCTTCAGTTGACAGAATTTGAAGGTGGTGGCTTGGCAATTGGATTGAGCTGCTTCCACCTCCTGGCTGATCTTACTTGTGCTACTATGTTCATCAAGGCCTGGTTTGACATAACTTTGTCCGGAAAAATGCTTGATCCACCACTCTTCTCCACATTGCCCCGTCGAAGACCTGACAACTGTCCTAATCACAAGTCCTACACTGACTTAATTGATGGATACAAATCTTCTATCCAAAAATCCCACTTGCTCGCTGACACAAAGTACGCAACTGTTACTTTATCATTTTCAGATCCTATGGTCCGTGCCTGCATGGCCGAGGCTAGCGAATCTGATCACCCAAGCCCATCACCGTTTGATGCACTATCAGGACTCTTGTGGTGTTGCACAAGTAAAGTGAAAGGATTAAGAAACGAGCTCATTGATATGTCAATATGTGTAGATTTGAGAAAAATCCTAGGCTTAGATAAAGAGTTCTTTGGAAACTGCATGGTGTGCAACAAAGTCCAGACAATGTCTCTGAAAGAGAAAAAATTATCAGATGCTGCTAAAGCTATTGGAGAAGCGGTAGCAGACATGGATATTGATGGGATTATGGATTTGATTGAGTGGCTTGAAGGTAATGACTGCCATTCTTCTCCATTCATGAATGGTTTTGATCTCATTTGCACTAGTTTAGAGACTGTGAACCCGTACTTAGCCATGTTTGAGGAAGGGTACAACCCAATTCGGGTTTCATACAGCTGTGAACCAGTGGTTGGACTGGGGCAGGTTATGATCCTTCCTTCACCACCAGGTGAGGGCCCATTAAGTAGAGTAGTCTTGGTTACTTTGCCAGAGGATGAGATATTTAAGGTTTGCGAAGATGACATGATTCTACGCTTCTCTCCAACGTTCTTGATGGGAGCTGGCAGAAAGTAGATTGTTTGAAGTTGTGACGTTCAAGAAGCTGGATCATGTTGCTCGCTTCTAACAAGTAATAGTCCCAGATTTTGCGTGGAGAAAATAATATATTGTTTTTCCTAACAGGGGTAAGTTCACTATAGTGATTATAGTGGATGCCAACATTATTATACGATGGTTACATTCTGTAATGTCCCTTAATATCAGTCATGAAGATTATTGTTCCATCGTTGCTGTAAAAAATCATAACCTTAAATTCAAAGTCCTCTCCTTTTTTTTCCAATATTGTAAGAAGATAATAATGTCCAGTGCTCATTTATATGTCCCTCACTTTTATTTCTCATAACAAAGCTTTCAAGTCCATTAATTCAATACGTAAAAATTTGGACCGATTGCTTATTACTTGACGAGACTTCTATCCTGTCTTTAAATACACGTATACTGATGACCACTCAGTGCTGTACTAAGCAGTATTCTCATCAAAGAAACGAACTACCTTCTGAAACTACTCTAGTTGTCCGGTTAGATGCGGTCCTTCATGCCACCAGAATGGAGTTGGTGTTGAGAAAATGGAAACTGAAATCATAATTAAAGTACCTAAGTTCTAAAGATACAACAAAATGAGGAAACCCTACCAAAACAGAAACGCTCAGAACATCCTCACCGTTGACGGTGACCAAGGAGTTTTTCGTCTGATTCTTATGCTGTAATTGGAATTTTGATCCCCTAGTCAACAAGAAATTAATGTAAAGAAAGAAAAGTAGCTGACAGAAGATTGAATGTCAGGTTCACAATTATACATAATTAAAACGAATGATTTTTTTTTCAAAATTAAAATATACTTAATAGAATATAGAAGGGAGCAAACCGGGATAAGATCCGATTACACGTGCATTAGAAGAAAAGCGAAACTTTTTATTTCAATATTTCAAAAGGTAAAATCATTTTAAATTTTATAATATGATCAATCACTACAACAAAACTGACTTTCAGGTGTGATTTTTTTTAATTAGCAATGATTTCTAAAAGTCAACTATTGGCAACAATTTTCACAATTTTCACAAAAAGTTCAACTTTTCACAATGTTTAACCAAATCGTTATTAAATGAATTTATTTTGCGACGATTTATGTGCTTCATCGTAAAAGGAGCAACATTTTCCAACGTTTTAAGAATTTTTGTCGCTAGCATTGAATTTAAAAATTATCGTCAAAAGTTAATATTAAAGATTTATAAATCTTATATACACATTTCTTAGAAAAATTTTGAGGACTTAGAAGTGTGTGATAATATTCTTAAAATTAATAATGTTAAAAAGATAATTTTTAATGCTAAGTGTACTTAATAATCTCAAGGTTAATTCTAATTGACATTTATATGATTTTTTATTTTTTTCACTTGCCTTCTTTATAAATTTGTTTAAATAACTAATGCATTCAAACTCTATAAATTTATTTAAATCTATGGATTTATGCAAAAATTTATCATTATCATAAGTTCATGTTGACTACTATTCTTAATTATTAATATTTATTAAAATTAAAATAATAATACTTATAACTATTAAAATATGGTAAGCAATATAATAATATGATATATGGTAAGTAGTACAAAATTTTAATTAAAACCTTAACAATTCTTACAAACAAAACAATAAATGAAGTTTTATGCCTAATATTTTGTTGAAAAGGAAAAGAAATAATCATTTTTTTGATCCCAAGTGACATGAGACTCATTAGAAAAGGTAAATGGTTTCCCAATGTTTGGATTTCTAAGAAGGCTCCTCACAATGATTGTAAGTGTCAAAAAAGAATTAGTGAACAAAAATGTCAATTAAAAATTTTATAAAACTAATAGCATAAAATTAATTTATATTACATTTGTTTATACTTTTTATTAATCTCTTTTAATATATATGATTTGACAATTTTATATGGTCTCACAAAACTCCATTTATTATATACAATAGAAATGATATATTACAAAAAATTTACAAAATATAAAAATCTATATATATGTATAGTATTGGTGACAAATTTGTAATTACATAGCCAAATATGTCCATTTAGCAACAATCTTATAAAATAACATATTGTTTAAAAAATTGACACAAAACGACATCGTTTTTGCTTCAATTAAAACCAAATGCGCCTTTAGCGAAGTTTTGCTAAAATCATCGACTATTGTTTAACATGTAGTGACGTTATATGGAATCATTTACAAATGTTGAGGCATTTAAAATATAAGTTGAAAACGACGTCGGTTGCGCTTCATCTGAAACAAAATAACCTCATCTTGCCCCAAACCTTCTGCCTCTCTTCTGTTTTCTTCTCCCATCCCTGTCATCTTCATTCTTTGTGTCTACCATCTTCCATTGTCTGCATCCATCATCTCTGGTCCTTCGTTGGTCAAGGTTAGTCATTGATGCTTTGGTCTTGGGTTCTTTTTTTCTTCTTTCATTGTTGTTGCTAAATACAAATTGTTGGTCGGTTATTTGAATTTTGGGTGAGTTGTTTGTGTTTATTTGGAATGTTAATGGTTGAATGTTGGTATGAATGTATTAGTGTTGGTGACAAAAGGGAAAAGACAGGATTTTCGTACGTAGTTAGGGATGAAAATTTAAAGCTTATAATGTGTTTGATGAAAGTTCTCTTAGGGATGAAATCAAAATAAAGGGTTAAAAAATTAAGTTCATTTATCCTAAAAGTAGGTCAAAAGTATAATGTGGATTATATCAACAAAAGTTGTCTCTTGCTATAATTTTTAGAAAGTTAAACAAAAGATAAGATATAGTTATTGTGATTTAGAAATTAGACATTATCTTAGACTATTCGTCCATTACAGAATATACTTTTTGTGTTTGTTATCAAACTTTCAATCTCACAGGTGAAACTCAATATCGTCGATATCGACAAACCTGATGTTTCAAACTATGTGACTTCACTGTTGAAACAAAGGACCAAGGATCATCGTTATCTACTACATCAATAGTACAAATCTTTCCCTTTGGATGAGAAGGAAATGAGACATGTTCCCCAACAAATGTCTCCAAAAAATTAGAGTGATAGATGTGATTATTGGGCCTTTGCCGATGTTAAGGTTTGTTTTCTTTCTCTTCACATCTACTTCCATTAATCTTGTTATACAATTTAATGACTATTTCTTTTTTTTATTTAAGAAAAGTGTGAAAAAGCCCAAGTTAGCAGAGGAAAAATGAAAACTCCTCAAAACCAAGGCTCCAAATCATTATTGTCCTGCGAAATGAATATGTAAGTTCTTTTTTTACAAGTTATAATTATATCAGCAAATAAGACATTATTTATTAGATTTTGTATTTTTTTTCCATAAAACAGAATTAGAAGGAACTACATAGACAACAGTATGATAGGATCACACTCTATATGATTTTAACAACTTTAAATATGATTCCATTAATTAATCACCTTAAAAATATGATTTTAACAACTTTAAATGTTCAAGACCACTTTTTAAAGTCCAGACACGCTTAAAATACTTTATAAAATATTCTCTAAAGATTACTTGAAAGATTAAGGTACTTTGATAAAAACATCCCTATTTGTGTCTAATTTGACAAATCCCCAATCTTAGTATGATACTTAAGTTGAAAGGTTCAATTAAAGCATCAAGAGCAATTTTGTTACATAATGGGCAATTAGCAATTCATATTGGAAAATTTTGGAGTAGCAGAGAAGAAGATTAAGGTAGAAATAGATAAGAGAAGGAGAATAGAAAAAGGAGATAAGAGAGAATGTATTCATGTATTCATTCATAAGGATATATTCTGTTACACGAATATATATATATATATATATCTATATAGTACATTCTCCTCTAAATTTGCATGAGCTAATAACAGAAAATGCTAAATGACAATGACAACTAATTCTACCCATATGCTACAGCTGGCACACAAAACAAAATAACAAAATGGCTACTAAATAACAAAAACCCACAACAAATTGAACTACTATCTACTCATTATGCTGCCAAATTCTCTGAGAAATAATTCTCAGCCTGTTGTTTTGCCAGCTCAGCTTCCTTCTCTAATTTCTTTTGATTAATTGCCACCTCAATTTCAAATACACCTATCTGTCATTCAATTTCTACCACCTTTTTCCTTTGTTCCTCATTGTCCACCTCTTAGTTATTTCCCATTTGCTGCATCATAACACAATCAATAGCAGCTTTATCTTTATCTTGTTGAATCATGACAAATTTTTAACAGAATTAGAGATTGGAATTGTAACAAATAAGGGAATAATTGTAATGGGACATTGGTTGATTAAAAAAAGAAGCCATTTTGTTAAGAAGCCATAGGGTGTGGTGTTTTTTAAAGATACAAGTAAGTTACCTTAAGTTTTGAAGAGCCTTAAATAAGAAAAAGAGAAAATAGAACCAAGGAAAGTATGGGGCATTAAAATCATGTGTATTGGTCGATCACTCAAGGACACTGTTCAACTAGTAAAAGGTTGTGGTTGACCTTTATATATCAACAAAATATGTCACAAGCTCACTCTAACTAAATTCTCTTCCCTAAAAGAGACATTGGTTGACCATTATGACCTTACGCTAGACCATTATGACCTTATGGTTGACCATTGATGCAATAAACCTTCTCATCAGCATACTAGGACTATATAATTTCTTTGGAAAAGGAACATTGATCGACCACCCTAAAACATTGGTTGACAAGTGTGAGTCATTGGGCAGCTAGGGCTTTCATTAAAAAGAGAAGCAATTTATGAAAAGACAAAAGAATGTCATATAATGGGACATTGGTTGATCACTAAAGGACATTGGTTAACTAATGAGAATATTTAGATAACTAGATAAGCAATCAAAAAACCACAAACTAGAAAGAAAAAATTAGGGAGTTTTAAAAATACTATTCAACCACAAAAATATTGGCTAACCAGTTAACCAGAAAGTTTAAGGAACCACTTTTAAAAATTAAATTAAAACATGAAAACTTTAAAAAATACTACTAAAGCATATATAACCCAACTAAAATATCAATCAAAGAATTTAATCTTATAAAGGGCCTTATCAAAGAAAATACCTATTAAATAAAACTATTTTCCCTCAAATTAAGTAATATTTAACCTTATTCAAAATTTTAGAGAAATAATAACAGAATTGATGTAAATTCTAACTTAGTGACCTTATTTTACATATAGTCTCTAGATATTACGGTTCACACTTTAAAAACACCTTATTCATAATTCAAATCCAGATAATCATCACCAAAGATTTATACTAAAATTGACACATAAACGCAACTAATCTTATGTTTCTAAATTATGAACAAATAATTACCTTATATTAAACATTACTTGTGAGAGATTTAAATGAAGATTCTTCTTAAATTTTTAATCCATTTGTGGCATCTTATCTTTCCCATCTTTCTCATTTGGTTCAATAATCTGAGAAGTTTTGATGGTTAATTTTAGGGGTTAAGGTTTCCATATCGTACAACATCTTCAAGACTTTTTTGGAGCCAAGAAGGTTAGATTCATTAATATAACATGCATAAACTCCTTAATCTATAATACATACCATTTGCTTTTATTTTTCTAGTAGCCTTAAAAATCAAGTAATCAATGTGTTTTAGGAACCTAAATAAGCTTGGTTCCTTCTTTTTTCCTACCCATACTTTCAAAGATTTGCTTAACATTCTTTATTTGATAAAACAAAATCTATCAATATTTCCAAAATTATAACAAAAATGACATACCCTGTTATATGAGTAATGATGATCCATAAATGCTTTACTTGGAATTCTATATATGTGTGCATAATGAGAAAGTTTTGTTTGGACATTAAATGTGATGACTAGGGTGGTGAAAGGTCTTACTATGATTATATGTATGATGCCTACTATAAATGAAGGCATGATGCATGCTTCTATAAGGGCATGAGAAGGTTTACAAGTTATCACAAAAATTATGCCTATTCTTTCCTTGAGAGTATTAAACTCTATGCCTAGGTTGTGAGCCATATATGAAAGCATAACGTTTTCTCTTAGCTGAGGACTTGGTGAATGTGTCATGTGCATATATATATGTTTGGATGTGGATGCTCCATGCTCATTTTTCATTCTGGGCAATAGTTCTTGTTGGACCCCGTTTTCGGAGCCCAACATCGGACTTGGGATCGTGAAGCTTGAGCGTGGAGGAGGGCTTAGAAGTTGGAAATTTAAAAGAAAAACTCCTTCGGAAGCAAAGACGGGCTTCGCCTCGGCGAACATATTGGAAAAATCCCCTGAACTCTTTAGGAATTTTACGCCGCGGGACATATTGAACTTCGCTGCGGAAAGTCCAAAATTTTATTTTCGCCGCGGCGAACATATATGAGTAAACCTCATTGACCTTTCGGGTGAATTACGCCGCGACTGAACCCTCAACCCAAAATGTCCTATCTTACAACATGCCAAACCTAGAATCTTTCAACCACATTCATTTGTACAACTCAAAAACCAAAACTGATAAGAACCTAACCACAACTAAACCCTCAAAATCTTAATCTCATTTCTAAAATCGAATACTTTGTATAAACATAAGGAGAATCATATACAAAACCAACATATATTTCATTAATATCAAAAATAAGAGTTTTACAACGATTTAGTGGACATTTCGAGCTCCCTTACAACATAATCCAAAATACAAAGTTTATAAAAAAAACTAGAATCGTTCAAAATGCGACTAAAGCATTGTTTTACATATCTAACTTCAAAAACTAACAAAACAAAACATGTAATCTGGAGTGATGCCTTGACTCTTGACTACTCGATTTCTTGCTCCTCACCTGAAGATGGGGCGGAATTAGGAGGGGGTGAGCTTAAAGCTCGTGGATAACAGGTTTATAATCGAGAAACAAGCAAAAACCATTTCCAAAACTCATTGCCATTTTACATTTTTGGAAACCATAATAATTTGGCATGAAAAATCTCCAAACACTTATTTCTCAAAATTCTCATTTTATCAAATAGTTCATGAGCAATTATAAATCATGTATGCATCAAACTTGCTAACATTTCAAAAGCACATAAGCACA
>JAOQMS010000001.1:9185612-9205496 GCA_027563885.1 Erythroxylum longipes | reverse complement strand
TAATAATATTTTAATTAATGAATAGTTATATTTTAATTAATAATAATATTTTAATTAAATATAATGTAATGTTATTAAATAATAATATTTTAATTAATTATATTGTAATTAATTAATTATAATATTTTAATTAATTAATAATTATATTTTAATTAATTAAATAATTACAATATTTTAATTAATTATAGTATAATTAATTATTTAATTAATTTTACCATAAATTTGATTATTGAAATTAAAGCTTTACTTATGAAATTATTTGACTCATAATTGTACCTTTTATCTATCCTCTATATATAAAAAATTAAAAACATACTAATCACTCTCACTTATCTCTACTATTCCTCTAGATTATAAGAGGAGCAGAGGATTGCCCAAAACCAAAAAATGAAACTCTTAAATTGAATTGAAAGTTTATACTAAATATCAATTTTCATACCATTCCGATAATCCTTTCTTCGTAACCCCTATCAAGCATCCCCTGAACTATTTTGTTGCTTGCAATCTCCGTATTCACGAGTGGAGACTTCGTTGGCTTTCCCAGTAGGATTCGATGTATCAATGGACCTTTTGTAATCTTTTTGTGGCTTTTTAATACATTCTTTTAATTTTTATGAAAAAATTACGTAAAATCAATAAAACTCAAATAATTCATGCATTTTCACATTTAAAATAGTAATTAAAATTAGACTTGATACGTAAAACTCGATTCTAGTTCTAATTGTGTGACCGACTTCCAAAGACAATATGGACCTCGGAAAAACAGATTAATGGTACTGCTTACTCGTCTTACAAGCCGACATGTCGAAACCAGATTATAAAATCCCTACCCGTTTTAATTAAAACCCTGAACATTTCCCCTGTCTCTTTTTCTTTTTCAGTCCGACCGCCTTGTTCTTGGTTAGTTGATTAACATCATAAACCTTTGATATTTCTTAGTTAATATTTTCCTATCTCTTTCATTCTTTAATCTTCCAACTTGATTGCAGCAAGCAGCTCATCTTCCCACAAGCCACAACTCAGAAATCAGTCACTCGTAAGTGCTCTCTCTCTCTCTCTCTATATTTATATATATATGGATAAGATCTGGGAATTGATTGCAGTTAGAATGCTATGTTTTTGTTGTTGTGCTTATCCTTCAAAATTTTCTAATTCTAAATAGAAATAATTTCCAACAAAGTGAGAGGATTCTAGTAGGAGCACCAGACTTCTGTTTTGTTGGAAAGTTGGCCTATTTCTGCATTCACACAAATCCAAGATGGAAGATTGGGGTAAGATATCTGTATACCCTTTCCTATTCACTTTATTTAGTTGGTGTCTTGGTTGGTTATATTCAAACAGATTTTCTTTTGGATTTTACACTCAGAACTTGGCAGATGTAATCGTGGTATCCGCAAACACATGTCTGTTTCAATAGGCGGGTGTTTTGATAGTTGCATTGCAGTGAGTCAATGACTCGTGATATTTGCGTCTTCCAACTGATGGATTTAACATATTATACGGTTTCTATTAAATGGGTGAATTCAATGCTTTTCCGGAAACTGAAGTAATTAATGGTGTTTGTTGTGTTAATGAAATTTAATATTATCCTTTCTGATCATTTTCTCCACCTCTGGTCATATTATGTATGTCTTTTTATCTCATTTATGTATGCAATTAAACTTTTTCAGAGGATGAGGAGATTCCAATAGTTATCTCAAAAGAGCAGAAAAAAAGCAAATGGGATGATGAAGATGTGGATGAAAATGATGTGAAGGAATCATGGGAAGATGAAGATGAAGATGAACCCAGCTTGGTACGCTTGCTGATACCTTCTTGATTTTGCATAATTTTCATTTTGAGCATGCACCTACTCAGAAAAGTGGACAATCTTCAATATCTTATTTGATTTTATTTTTTGATATGTGCTACAATATTTCATGCCATCTACATACATCTACGCTGAAGGTTGATGAATATGGTTTATAATTTTAGAATCACATGCATTACGAGTGGTTTTCGTTGTTATTTAAAATTTAAAATTTAACACATAAGCCAAATCTTAAGTATGTTGATGAGAACTTTCTATCAAATTCTTCTTCAATGTATACAAATTTGAGTACATGACATGTTCCTTGTTCAATTGTTTAGACTATTAGGCAACTTATCTACCTCTCAACCCTAAACAGAATTGCAAACAAGATTGCTTGTCTAATTACATGATCTTAAATAGGCCATGTTGTATACTATATGGATTGTTTAATTGAAAGTTATGACAGAGATGGTAATATTTTGCATTTATTACTTCTCAATTACTAAATCATTAAATTACAAATTTCTGAGTCAATGTCCAGTTGGTCTTGTAATGTTCACGTATCTAGCACATATGGAACAAAGTAAGAAATTTTTAGGCCCATTTTTGTTGTGAAGGGTTATCTTGTATGTCTTAGATGTTCCTTAAGATGCATGTTTCTTTTCATTCAATATGCTTTTTGGACTTGTCAAGAGTTTGATATATTACCCAAGTTGTGGTATGTTCCAAGTCATAAAGGGCTTCCTATTTGTCAATGATTCATCCCTAAATGATTGGTAGGTGTCAACATGTTAGATTATTCTTACAGTTGTTAATATGGACAAATTTTGGATAAATAATATGTTGAATTTGGCCTCATGTTGGGTGCTGTCAACCACAATATCTAACACAAAAGTGGTTTAGTCAAAAGGTCTTCTTGCTTGTCAACAATTCCAGTTTGATCCTTCAACGATCAGTATTCATCCATGTGCTTGGTGATTCTCACAATTAAGATAAACAAGTTTTTGGTTGAATTCTATGGTGATATGGGATAATAATACCCAGCACGATGTCTAAGAAAAAATTATTGAGGTTGTGTTGCTTTAGCAAATTGTGGTTGTGAGGCGCGACATATTCTTAGTAGAAACCGTATGTTGCCTTATTTTTGCATCCCTTCTATTATTGGTTTAAGATAGATTCTATGAATTTGTTTGATATTTGTCTGTCAATTAGGTTAGAGGATTTCTTGTGAAAATATAATTGTTATTTCATTCCTTGGGATGATAATAATTTTTATTCATAGAGTACCTTTTTTTTTTCCATGTGATTAGCTATTGAAACATTCTCATCATCCCTGCGATATGAAATAAATTTGAAACATGCACTTTTATGCATGCATATTTACACCCTGAAAAACAATTACCTCTTTCCACATATAACAGTGGATGTGGGGACAATTAATCTATAGTGTGTGACCCTTTTTTTTTCCATGTGATTAGCTATTGAAACATTCTCATCATCCCTGCGATATGAAATAAATTTGAAACACGCACTTTTATGCATGCATATTTACACCCTGAAAAACAATTACCTCTTTCCACATATAAGAGTGGATGTGGGGACAATTAATCTATAGTGTGTGCGGATATGTTGGATTGGTGACTAAAGAACTTCATAAATTGCAAGAACTTAATTTCTTTTGTTAATATATATTCATTTGGTTGGAATTGCTTTTTAGGAACAATTATATGTAAGTTTTCTTCAATCTTTTCCTATTTATGTTGCATTTTAGTCTTATGATATTGAGCTTCTTTTTGCTTAAGATGGATTTTCATTTTGTTGATTGATTTTTTTATTTTTTAACTCTGTTCTCACTATTTTCAGGCCCCTGTTGAAAAGCCTCCTGAAAAACCTGCTAAGAAACCTGCACCAAAATCTAGTGAAACGAAAGGAAAAACTATGAAAGTAGCAAAACAAGAGTCCCTAGATCCTATAGCTGAGAAACTCCGACAGCAAAGGTACCAACTATTATTTTGGTTAGCATGTTCTTTACTTACCTCATATGCTCTACCATTAAAAGCCTTATTGGTAGGGATGTCAAAATAACTTGAGAGCTCAATCCAACTCGGCTCAGCTTGGCCTGAAATCAATGGGCTTGGCCTAAATTGACTAGGCTTTGAGTTGATGTTGGGTTTTTATTTATAAAATTTCTTAGGCTTCAGAGCAAACAATGGCTTGAGCTCCAAATTCAGAGCAGCCTAATGCCTAATTATGTTAAAAATAATGTTGTTTTATTTTTAAATAAAATTATATTTTTAATAATAAAAGCACATTTAGAATAAGGGGCTTGAAGTCCAATTAAGCATTACTTTTGGGAGGCTTGTGATTGATTTGTGGAATCACTTTCCTCCTTTTTCTCTTTTCACTTTCAAAACGGGAATTGAGAAGTGGGAACCTATTTATTGGTTGATTGAACATTTTGTGGGATTTTTCTCTTTTGTCATATAATTATTTAATGACGATGGATTGGTGAATCCAAGGTTCTCAAAAGCAAATTTGAAATACCTGAATAGTCTATGGAGACCTGCAAATGCAAAAGGATCAACTAGCTGATCTTATGGCTCGATCCTGATCTTGATCTCGATCCCGATCCATTGCCATTCTTACTTTATAAACATTATGTGGCAATTTTTCTTTTATCGTCTAATTATTTGATGATGATGGATTGTTGAGTTCAAGGTTTTCAAAATCAATTATGAAAGACTTAACCACTATGGGTAGACCTGCAAATGCTAATAGATCAGCTAGTCAAATGACATGGCCTACAAAAATGGGCCAAAGTTGCATGTTTCTTTTGGTGTTTCCTGTTTGCCTATAGGAGGGTTAGCATGAGACCTTATTAAGTTTGATGTATAACTGGACCTTGATTATATCAGGTAAATGTAATGTTTTCGTAGGATTCAATTTGAAAGAATACTGGTGGAGTTGTAGGGTAGAATGCAAGAGAAGAAACAAAATTTACTTATTTAATATGCTCTTCCATTACAAACCTTATTGGTAGGGATGGAAAAATAGCCTGAACTCAATTCAGTTTGGCTCAAAATCAAAAGTTTGCTTGGGTTCACAAAACTTTGGGTCAGGTTTGGACTTTTATTTTTAAAAATTTTTGAGCTTTAGGTTGGGCTTGAGCGTAGGCTCCAAAGCCTGAATCAGCTTGAAGCCTAACTATATTAAAAATAATGTTGCTTTATTTTTAAATAAAATTATATTTCTTAATAATAAAGCAAATTTAGGAAAAGGGTTCTAAAGCCAATTAGGCAAAGTTAAGTCCAAAATTACAATCTTTTAGGAGATTTGTGATTGAGGTAATATTTTAAATGCTTTATTTATAGAGTTACTTTCCTCCTCTATCTTCTCACTTTCAATTTGGGCATTTGGAAGTGGGAACTAAATGGTTGGTTCCCAATTTGATATTGAAAATGAAAAGAAAAGGTGGAGGAAAGTAACTATAAATAGAGCATTTGGGCCATTCTGTCATTCACAAAACTTCCAAAGCGTTGGGTTGTTCGGCTTGACTTATCTAACTGGGCTTTGGACCATTTAATATTTTTTTAAAAAGTTGTGCTTTTGGGCTTGATCTAGCCTAAAAGGGCTTTGGACCATTTAATATTTCCTTAAAGGTGTTGGGTTTTTTAGGACCCTATTAGGCTTGATCAGACCCAAAGCCTAATTGGGCTTCACTTACTCCGAGTTGCTTAGGTTTGATTAGGCTTCGGGCTGCTCGAAGTCTGGTCAGGTTCAGGTCCAGACTATGCCTCTCAAGTCTGATTGGGCTTTGGGCTAGGTTACAAAAAAGTTTTGGGCCACCCACTGCCTTTCTATTTATTGGTTGATTAAACATTATGTGGCAGTTTTCTCTTTTGTCATCTAACTATTTAACGATGAATTCAAGGTTGTGAAAAGCAATTTTGAAAGACTTGACCATTTGGTAGACCCACAAATGCAAGAGGATTAGCTAGCTGTTCCTATGGCTTGGCTTGAATCTGGCCCAACCCACTGCTATTCCTACTTATTGGTTGATTATACGCTATGTGGCAGTTTTCTCTTTTGTCATTTAATTGTTTAATGATGATGGATTGGTGAATTCTAGGTTGAAACAGCAATTATGAAAGACTTGACCTGTTTGGGTAGACCTGCAAATGCAAGAGGATCAGCTAGTCGGGTCACCCTGAGACATGACCTACAAAAACGGGCCAAACTTGCCTGTTTCTTCTGGTGAAACCAGTTTGCCTATAGGAGGGTTAGTATGAGACCTTGTTAAGTTACCTATAATTGGCTGTAGATTATACATGTAAATGTAAAGCTTTCTTAGAATTGAAGTGAAAAGAAGACCGTAGGAGTTGTAGGGCAGAATGGAAGAGAAGAAAAAACGATAACGGACCTGACCTGAGCAGTGACTGTCGAATTCCCAGGGTGACCTGGCCAAAAACTTGAAAAGTTCAAGCTAGGTTGAAGTTAGATCTAGCTACAACCCAAACATGAGCAGCCTGACTTACATGAGCATGCATATGCTCGCCTGGAATAATGACCAGAGCTGTAATAGATTGATGCTTTCTTTTGGAGATTTGTTGTATGTTTAAACTACTTGCTTAATTTTTTATCCATTTTAAACATCTCTGGCTAGATGCTTTATTTGATTACCAAAAGTCTTGTCTAGCAGCATTTGTTTGAGACATTCATGTCTTTGTTTCAAGTCAATATGTTCTTACGTAAATGTTTTTGCTCTTTTATAGGCTGGTAGAAGAAGCTGACTACAAGTCCACTGCAGAATTGTTTGCCAAGAAAGGAGATGAGAAGACCCTTGATACTTTTATTCCAAAGTCTGAAAGTGATTTCTTAGAATATGCAGAACTTATTTCTCATAAGCTTCGGCCATACGAGGTCTATATACTCGTATTTTTATTTTTATTTTTATGTTCAATTGAAAGTTGACAGGATTTTTTACGTACCTAAATGGACATATTGTTATGTGCAGAAAAGTTATCATTATATTAGCTTACTGAAGTTAGTAATGAGGTTGACAATGACTTCTCTAAAAGCAGCAGATGCAAAAGATGTTGCATCTTCTATATCAGCAATTGCTAATGAAAAGTTAAAAGCTGAGAAAGAAGCCAACACTGGTAAAAAGAAGACAGGTACCTGAATTTACAGGTTCTTCATTTCTTGTTGATTTACTAGAAGCTTTCTCAACTATATTCTGAATTTTTGTCGCTGATTGAAAGCTCACTACTCTTTGAACTTTAGTAGCTGAGAATATAATGGACAACATAACAAATCATTATGACATCTTGTGTGAACATATATGGTCTTTTGCAGCTTTTTCTAAGCGCCTTAAAATGACAATATTTGCAGATTCCTAAGATGCTATGACTTCATTTGTTTTTTTTTTTCCCTGTTTGGCTGTGTATTTCTCTTGTTTTCTTTAATTGTAAAATTGCACATAATTATAACTTGGTTTTCAAGGATACTGGAAACTGTCCTCACTTGCAGCTGCCTCTAGCCCTTAATCTGAGTTGTTCATCGTCCTTTGAAATAGAATAGGTGAAGGGGATCTAAGATTAAGTCCCAATTTGCAAATACATGTCTGCATTTCATATAAGACTATATCTATATTTTCTTTCATTTACTATTTCATTTTGGGACTTATAATTGAAAACCTTAGTATTTAACGTTCATTTTAGTTAAATAAATTGCCTTTGGATTTCAACTAATCTATCCTTGCAGGTGGGAAGAAAAAGCAGCTTCATGTCGATAAGCCAGATGATGATTTGGTGTTTGATCACTATGATGCTCTTGACGACTATGATTTCATGTGATAGAACTTGTGTAGCTCATAAAAGGGAATTTTATTTTGGTCTCCATCGGATATTTTCACCAATGATTGAACTTGAAACAAACTCTGAGAAAGATGGTACGTTTTTGCTGTTATTTTGAGGTGTTTGTTTAAATTTCAATTACAAGTAGTATGTGCATAGTTATATACTTCGATGGTGTTCAGAGTTAAATTATCGGTTTGGCAGGGTAAACAAATAGGATCTATGTCAATGACAATGCTTTTTGTGATGACTGAGAGATGAATGAATTTATGCATATACCTTTATTCCAAAGGGATGATGAGCCAAGGTGGCTGCTAATGTTGACTGCTTTGATTTATGATATATATAATCAACCTTTGCCTGTAATCAATGCACCCTGAGGGGATATGATTTTGGGTCGGATGATATCATGGGATTTGTTGTTTAATTACCTCTTGAACTGCAAGAGGTGGACTCTTGTTGCATTCCAGATGAAAAAATAGAGCGCAGTAAAAGGGATTCTTGTTTAACTGGTGCTGAAAGGCGAAAGCCAGACATGAGAATTTTAACCGGCCTACACTCAATGAGGAAGAATTTTGTAATTACAATATTAGTAACTGCAGTAGTATTGGCAATTTTAGTATAATCTGATTCTCTTTCCATCAGTTTAGTAGGAAAATGGAACGTGGGGATTTTGGCTAAAGAGACAATCTGTAACTTCTCTCTAGTTATCCTCTTGGCCTTTTACTTCCTTCTTATTCCCAGTTGATCCTTTTTTAACTCTTGCTCTTAAGCGTTACACCCTTTTGCTGTTTAATCCTCCTACCCTATTCTGATCAATCAGCTTGATATAGCCTGAATTGATGCTTAGGCGGTAGGGGTAGTTTGGTACTTTCAATATCTTTTATTTCCTGTGCTCTTAAATCCATTACTGTTTTAAACATCTACTTTTTAGATATTTTTTCCCTGCAATTGATACCTTACTTGCCTTGAAAATATCTGTTATTAACTTGTCCCAACTCGTCCATGAAATCTCCTTTTCGCACTTTACCCTTTGACAGCCTCATCCTATCTTGCTTTCTCCCGCCACAACTTGTTTATGAAACAACTTGTTTCTCCACCTAGAAATCTCAACCAATGTTTAAACCCTAACTGCCATGGAATAGGTAGTTGGAGAAAACTTGTTTCTCCACCTTTATAATATTGTTTTACTAGGGGATTAAGCATGTTAGCAAACGTCATTGGTAAGCTCATATACATAGATGAGACCACCGCTAAAAGGAAAAGGGTTGGCTATGTAAGATTGTATGTTAAGTATCGAGCAAGAGAAGGAATTACCCGAGTACATCCCTATTTTAAAGCTTTGGAGAAAGGAATCAATATTTGAATATCCAATCGTGGTATCCCATCAATTGAAACTATCTTGCCAACGGGTTACACATTCGCTAGAGGTGATTGCATTAATGAGAATGGATGCTGACTAGGTTGTGAACCAAGCGAAAACTCACACATCTTTTGAACCAGAACAACAGCGGAGAAAATCAGTACATATATGTACACTTTTAATGTCTCTACCAAAGTTTCAACCTTCTACCTCTATTGGGAAGGACAAAGCATCCATGTTAGAGTTCATCGCAACTCTCGAGACTATGATTGCAGTAGAATGAATAAGCAGAATGGATTGCATTTGCTCAAATAATTTGACATCTTTTTTTGCTTGTGTGAATTAGGAAGAAGAGTGAAGAACTGCCAAAGGGGATTATTGAGATAGTTATGAAGAATTTAGTAGCTCAAGAGGAGGTAAGGGAAGCCTCTGTTATTAATATAGAGACTAGGACAAATGTGCAATCTACTATCAATAATATACCAACAGTGAGAGCCTCCAATGTTTTTTTTTTTTTTTGAATGGAACAAGGCAGACACAAATGAGAATGATTTCAACTATGATAATTGAAGGAAGTCAGGGGGAGAGAAAAGATCCAAGGAATCTTTAACCAATCGCCTCTCCCCATGTCAGTAGTAGCTTGAAATTTAAGGGGCATGAATTGCCCAAAGAATTTTGTATTTGAAGTCAAACTTGTTATAACTAGCTTTTCAGAAATAAAATTAAGCCAAGAGAATGTAACCAAGCTGAAATTCTTTGGCAATTAGTTTCTTTCTCATCTAATCAGCATCACTATCATTGTGGACAATAATCATAGCCTATGGTGTTTTTCTTCTATTGAATTAGATTTAATGGGTGACGTATGATGTATATGCTTCTCCTTTTTTGGAAATATCTTATATTGATGCTTTGTGAATATTCCAATCACTAATAAAGTAAGTCAACCAATAAAACATCCACAAAGTAAATCAACAAACAATCTACATTTAAGCATTAATATGTAAACAACAAATTGAGTAGAAATTTAAATGATTATTATGTTAAGTTGAGATTAAATTGCAAGTGTAGGAAGTTGAAGAATGAGGTGAATAAGCAAATAATGATAGTATTGTGATTGGAATATTTATTCTTCCTGGAATTGAAGTTTATTTCAGTGTAGCTTTTGAGATGTATTTGTTCAAGGACAAGTAGAAATGTAAGTGTAGGCGTATTTAGGATGCATATATTTTACTTAAATTTTACTATATTTTCGATGTATTTTACCTTTATTTAATTGGTTTTATGAAATGTTTCATGCAATTATAGATGTGTTGATGGGGAATGATGGTGGCCAATGATCAGAGAGTTGTGAAATTTTAAGTGGAGAAGAAAATCCATTTTTAGTTGAACACAGTTTCAAACATAGGTGCGATGTAGCTTGTATCCCTAAAGAAGCAGATGCAAGATGATCACGCACAACCTAGAATATGGTGATATGTTTGTGCATTTTCCTCTTATAACTTAGATAGTTTCATAAAAGAAGACATCCTACACGATCATATCAGAGCCTTTGTCACATAGTGAAAGAGACAAAAAAGAGTATATGACCTAAAATTAGTGCCCATGTGCCACTATTGAAAGAATTATGGGAAAAAAGTAAGCCAAAAAGGTCAATTTTGACTATAAATTTTACACTAATCAATAAATTTAACCTTAATATTTAAGATAGAACAAATAATTTCCCAAAATTAGAAAACGTTGAAATAACAGTGCTGTCAGTCAAGGTTATGTATTTATAATATTTTATTATATAACTGGGTCCCACATTCCATATGTGAGACCCACATTCTTAAATTAACATAACGAAGCTTGGACAGCCAGAGAATGACAAAAGGTTTTTCGGATTCAGAAGCATACGCGACACGCTTATAGTCATGACCTCCACTAAGGAATGTGAAGTGAATTGCAAGCTTCTTTACGCAAAAAACAACAGTTTGGATGTGAGATACTTAAGTAGGAGTGATGATAAACGAGGGTTTTGTTACAGAAGGCAACAGATATCGAAGGTTTTGAGTGGTATATCCTAGGACAGAAGATAATGAAGAGTTGTTTGGAGTACAAATGTTAAGACGAAATTGGAGTTGAGAACCTAAAAGTGAAGGAGAGACAATGAAGGAAGCTGTCTTTGATCGGAAACGACAGCCCCATTGAAGAAGATAGTACTAGGAGAATTGAAAGAAGAGAAACTTTAGGAGAAGCCATGTTCGATGTTTCTTTGTTTGCCTTAGTTTTTGTTGAAGAATTAGAGGCGCAGAATTCTCTTATAGAAGTGGGGGATTATCAGCTGATGACTGTGCATTGAGCTAACCTTAAGGTCACACCAAGGCGATATCTATAATTTTGATCCACGTCCATTACTGTTGGAAGCTTACACTTGGCATTGCACTCTTTCTACTATATATGTCGGGCATTTTCGCCAGTGGCGATAGCCCAGGGGGTAAGGGGGGGTCTACTGCTACCCTTGATCAAATCATTTTGTAATTTTTGAATTGAATTTTTAAATCTATAGAGATAATTTTATGATTGAGTTTTTATACTTCTTTTGATTCACCCCCCCTTAAAAATTAGCCGAGTTTCGCCGCCATCAACATTCCATGTTAGTTCCTGCTATACAATACATACCTAAGATCATACTTATCTAGACTGCTATAAGCAAACTCTTGTTTGGTGATTTTAGCTGGACCGCCTATGTTATGATATCCACGAATGTGACATAGTCACGACTTACTCAAATGAATAAATCAAACAGTGGCTATGACAATTACAGGGGAATGTACTCTCTGTTCAACGAAATATAAAATCAAGAATGGAAGGTTTAGTTAGCTAGTAGTGTGTCGTAACACTATACAAAAAAATAGACTAAAAATTATAGCTAGTGATGCGTCCAAGTAAATCCTATAGAGGCTGTGTGTAAAGGTTTTGTAATGAAAATAATCGGTGTTTAGTTTTTGGGGAGGGGGGTTTGGTTTACTTTCAAATATGAAAAAGTGAAACTAAACTAACAAAAGCAAATTAAATCAAACAACATAAAAATGAGAAATGTGATGAATGCGTTAGAGATCTGGTCATCAGTTCAATCTTAGCCTACACATAATTAAACATACTTCATTGAATTGTTGTTTTCACATCTCTCCTAGACCTATTAATTGTAGGTTAACAACAAGCTTTGTTAACCCCAGTTTTCCTTTAGGTCGTGTTTAATTAAAACAAGCTCTTTAATTAATCATAACTATTAGACAACCTAGAGCAAGCTTTCTAAGTTTAATCGGACAGCTGCATTATGAGTTAGGAAAACAAATTGATCAAGGCAACAACCACATAAGTTCGGGTCATTTAACCAAGGTTACGTTATCCCTAATGATACAACACTATTAGTTGCTACAAATGAATCTAAAACACAATAATTACGTATTGCATTCGATTCTAGCAATGAGTTCATACATAAACAATATGACCAGAACGAGATTAAAGATTATTCATACATTAAAACCCAAATCTATAAGTATAGGATAACATAATAAATCCCTAGAGAGAGAGAGAATAACAAACACAATTAGTGAATGCCCAAATGTGTCCATCAGCATTGATATCTCCTTTGAACTGTTTTCAGGGAGCTTAGCCTTACATCGATCTCCAAAGGAGTCATGGTCTACCCCTTATTTGCGTCCCGAAACAATTTATTCACCCTTTGATGGCAAATGTTCTATTTATACTAAAAATTAGGTTTTGGGTCTAGGTGTCAAAAGTTACATATGTGAGCCTTTGAGTCATGGTCGTGAATGACCTCATTGAAGCTCACGACTATGAGCTTTATGTCATGGGCATGACCATGTTGGTCACGACCATGACATAATTGTCATGGGTGTGACTTTGGTCTTGACCTTTTCTGCAACATATACTTTTCATTTTATGAAATTTCTTTCTCCATTTTGCTCCTTCTTGTTCAATGAAGAAAATTGAGTGTGAATCTCAAGAAGAAGGCTTAATAAGTGTGCTTTTAACTCACTTTAGCTATTATGCTTTCAAATTGTACCTAACACTAAATATGAACTACAGTGAATGTCTTAAGCATTTTAAAACATTAAGCACATATTAAGTTCTCTCATATTTAGCTTTTGACCATCCTCTGGCAAATCATCAAAATCAAAGTCACAAACTGAAAGGTTTCCACATTTTCCATATTTCCTAAAAATAGATAGTCATAAGCAAAGAGAAATAACTTCTAAAATCATAGCAAGAACACAACATTTAATGGTTCTACTCACGATCAATCAACAATCATCACTTTCAGAAATTGAGCAATCTAATGGTAGACTTAAATAGAGTGTGTGTAAATAGCGTTGATCCATAGGTACACTTAAATATTATTCATGATCAAGACATTCCATAACTTTGCATATCATTTTATTTTTCCTCCAAGATTCAAATGCATAATAATGAATCAAAGGACTTTTCTAAGGTTGTAATGTGGGTAACAGTTAAGGAGATATGTTTTTAGGTAATGTAGCACAAAAGCCATCAAAGCTAGTGAAGCAAACGTAATACTCAATGCAATATCAAGTGCAAAAACTAACATTCACTCAAAACTGTGTACATCAGCTATGATGAATGTAAAAAGCTCTCACACCACAAACTGCATGAAGCATAAATCACTTAGAAGGGATCACTCATAAAAGTCGATGATAAATAATACATTGAAATTATACGGAGTGACCCTTCAAAAACACATCTCCCTTATTTACGTCATAAGCAAATCACCCAATCCATAAAACTTTAGGAGGAGAAACTAATCATAAATAATTTTTCAAAACAATTGCATTTTCTCCTTGATAATTTTATTTAAATATTTTTTCTTTCTTTTCTTTTCTTTTCTTTTTCTTTTTGCTTTTATCTTTTTGTTTTATTTTGTTTTCTTTTTTTCAACAAAAATTGAAAAAAGCTACATTAACATTGGAATTCATTGATAAGACATAAAACATCCCAAGAATTGTAACCAACCTACGTATATGCACACTCCTACACTTATACTTGTGTGCACCCATAATCATCAAAAATCAATAAATGCTCCACTAGCTTTAAGGCTTGGGTAGGACATTTAGTTAGGTTTAAGGCATGTAATGTGATTAACACAAAAAAGGCAAATAAAGCTCAAGGGGGTTTTAAAAAGGGATCATATCAATAGGTATTGGCTAACATAACTTGTAAAAGAAAAAATGCTTATATCATTTCCATGTTCATGCATGTGATAAAAATGTAGCCTTGAATAGAAAATCAAAGCAAAGTTAGGATGTACATGTTATGAAGGTCACACATAAACAAAACAAAATGAGACTAATATGGATGTTTCTGTTTATAAAGACTCAAAATCTCACTAGCTTGTGTCTACCACTAGTCATCACTCTTCTAAAGATAATGCATATTGACCAACCACATGAGTAAAAGTATATGCCCAAGTTACCATGGATTTTTCTAGTCAATTCACTCTTTAATCATAATTATATAATCCTAGAAGCAATAGAAAAAAAGAATATGTTTATTTGTTTATTTGATCCTCTCTCTTTTTGTTTTAAAACTTAAAAACACATAACAAACAAACAAACTTAGAAACATACATGCATATAGGAAACAAATGTGAAAATGTGAAGGAAAAGAAATGAACTTCCCTAAGGTTGCCTCTTAAGAAGAGCCTTTGTTGTCGCTGACTCAACTCCTTGCTTTCCTCCTCACGTGACAAAATTGTGAACTTCAGGTATCACATGCGCTTTCTCCACTTGAGTTTCTTCAGGATAGGGCCTAGTTGACGATCACTCACATTCAACATTTTCCTTATCTTCAAACTCTTAATCTCTACCAAGTCCCATCACTATTGAAATATTTCGAATAACTCTTTACCCTTTTCTTCCTTGTCCAATTTCTCCAACTTTCTAAGTAAAAGTGAATGGTTAGTTTCAACAACAATTAGGAACTTAGTATTTACCTTTGAGTTAATTGATATATCATTTTCTATTTGGAGCTCCTTCTCAACTTCTTCTTTATTAGCAATCCCTTGAGTCCTCTCAAGATTCTCAAGCTCCGTCTCACTCTGTAAGGTCTTTGAACTAACGTTCCTTAGGTACACCTCGGGTTAAAATGGCTACTTCTCTTTGCTTTGTGGTTCTAGGTGGTTGATAGTTCCTGCCATCAGATCCTTCTGATTTAAAAAGGTCGAGAATCGAAACATTGTATCTTGTTGGAACCGTTTTACATCCCATTGAAACTGCAAAGTATTAACAATACAAACATGAGCTAATTCTTCTAGATATGTACCTAAGTTTTGCTGCCTCTCCAAATTTTGGATGCTAGAACTTGTATCTTGTGAAAATTGCCTTACATCATGCTGGAAATGTTGAGTATTAGTAGCAAAAACATTAAATAACCCATCTAGAGATGTACCTGAGTTGTAATAAGAAGCTTCTGGTTCATGCAGGAATTGCTGTGTGTCCTACAAACTATAAAGGAAGTAGTTTTTCTGGTCATTCCATCCATAACTAAAGTTCATATGATCATTCCAAGCTTGTTTATAGGATTTGGATTATGGATAATGGATAATGGGAAAAGTTTTTGTCAAGTGCATTGATAATATCCAATAGCAACATACTCCCTTCCATTTATGCTTTCTCCATATTCAAACACATAGAAACATAAAAAGATAAAGAAATAAATGTAAAAATGAATCAAAAACAAATATATACAAAATACCAATTAAAATAAAAAAAAAACTAAAGCACCACACTCCCTAGTAAACAACGTCAAAATTGGTAGTGCATTGAAACACTACAAAAAAACTAGATTAAAAATCATAGCTAGTGATGAGTCTAGTTCGATCTGACAGAGTGTGTGTAAAGCTTTTGTAAGAAAATAATCGATGTTTAGGTTAGGGGGTTGATTTAATTTCAAATAAGAAAATATAGTGAAACTAAATTAATGAAAGCAAATTAAATCAAACACCATAAAAATGAGAAAAGTGATGAATGCGTTAGGGATTTGGTCATTGGTTTAATCTCAGCCTGTACACAATTAAACATGCTTTATTGAATTGTTGTTTTCACAAATCTTATAGAACTATTAATCGTAGTTTAACAACAAGCTCTATTAACCCTGATTTTTCCTTAGGTCTTGTTTAATTAAAACAAGCTCTTTAATTAAACCTAGATATCAGACAACCTAGAACAAGTTCTCTAGATTTAATCAGACAACCTTATTACGAGTTAGGAAACTAGATTAATCAAGACAACAACCATATAAGCTTAGGTCATTTAACCAAGGTTAAATTATTCCTAATGATTCGACTCCATTAGTTTCTACAAATCAATCTAAAACACAACGATTAAGTATTGTATTCGATTCTGGTAATTGGTTCATACATAAACAATCTAATGAGAACGAGATGAAAGATTATTCATACATGAAAACCTAAATCTATAAGCATATGATAATATAATTAATCCCTAGAGAGAGAAAGAACAACCAACATAATGAGAGACTGCCCAAATGTGTCCATCGGTGTCAATATCACCTTTGAATCGGTGTCGGAAAGCTTAGCCCTCCACGGGTCTCCAAAGGAGTCATGCTCTGCCCCTCATTTATGTCCTGAAATGATTCATTCACCTTTTGACCGCAAATGTTCTATTTATACTAAAAATTAGGTTAGTGCCAAGGTGTCAAAAGTCATAGTTGTGAGCCTTTGAGTCACGACCGTGAATGACCTCATTGAAGCTCATGACCATGAGCTTTGTGTCATGGATGTGACCATGTTGGTCGCATAATTTTCGTATGCGTGACTTTGGTGGTCACGACCATGACATAATTGTCATGAGCATGACTTTGGTTATGGCCTTTTCTGCAACATATACTCTTCATTTTATGCATTTTCTTATCTCCTCTTCGCTTTAATCCTTGTCCTTCTTATTCTATGAAGACAATTGAGTGTTAATCTCAAGAAGACGACTTAACGAGGGTTTTTTTCAACTCACTCTAGCTGTTATGCTTCCAAATTGTAGCTAAAACTAAATATGAGCTAAAGTGAATGTCTTAAGCATTTTAAAGCATTAACTACTAAGTATTTAACCACTAAGTATCATGGAATAAATGTATAATCAATTAAGCACATATCATTAACTATGAATGTACATTCTATGGTAAGAACTCCATTATATTCTTTTATGGAGCCTTACGGTTCACTGCATGTTATAATATACATTGTATAAGAACAAGGAATCATACGGGAAACCTATGGTGGGAAACTAGCTTAAAGAAAAGGAACATGCATTTCTAAGAATCCTTTCCATGCCCTTCAAGACCTGCTTTCAAAAGTTCTCTTTACAACTTTTATCTATATACGTTCCAGTCAAAATATGTCATATAAGAAATATATAATTTAAGAACATAGGTCTCATTGCCATGTAGGGACCCACCTATATAATAAAATATTACAAATATATGACGACTGCTGATGCTGTTACTATGAGGTTAAATTTTAGCGTTTTCTAAATGTTAGGTCCTTATTTGTTCTCTCTAAAGTTTTAGGGTTAAACATGTCGATTGGTATAAAACTTAGGGTCAAAATTAAACCTTTTGCTAAAAAGTGAAGTATATAACTTGTGATGCAGTTGTGTCCTAAATGGTATGTATAATGGACAACCTATGTAAAAGGCATCAAAAAACCTAATTGAGAGTCCAATTTTAGATATTTCAAATTTCTTTTCAAGTTTCAATTAGGATTATTATTTATTAGGAAGAGGAAACGATAAAGGAATTATAAGAATTTATGTATCAAATTCACTATAGTTTTTCCTACTACAAATCTATAATTCACCAATTGGGCTTCTATCATAAACATGTGAATCTTTTCAAATTATTACGTTGTTGCGACCGAGTGACTAAACTATCCCGTATCCATTGTGGATACTAGACTCATTTATAATGTCCCTTATCCGTTGGGGATACAGGGCTCATTTTACATAGTGAGCATTTGGTTCTTAATCACATTCAGAACTTTAAGCTCTTTTTCGGTGGCTACTCATGTCACAACTCTCATTATCTGATCATGCATTCATGTATGGAATGCATCTCATAATCAATCAATCAATTCAAGAAACAATTAGTTCTTCCCATTCACATACAATTAGCACTTCAATATCTCATCCATACATCACAATCATTGGACCTTCATGTCCGGCTTTCAGTACACAACATTACACATTCATAGGATAAGTCAAAACATAATTTAACACAATAGTAATTGACTGAGACCGTCTAGGTTACTCACCGCTTGCTTTTAAAGCTATTGCCTCAAAGTTTTGGCAACGTCTAGATGTTAACGTTCCGATTGCTCCTCTAAAACAAGCAATATACGCATATCACACTTTAGCTCAATTATAAGTCTTCATTTATGCACATGTATGTATATGACATATGTACAATGCATATTCATGACAATCCCGGGTATCTTTATATTATTCTCATCACATAATCATGCAAATTTCCAAACTCACATAAGTATCATTTATAATTGTGGTTTATACCTCAATAAAATCATAAAAATCAAAATTCATAACTCATTTCTTCAATTCAAATTTTTCCTAAGACACACATTCGGGGTCAACTTTCCATAATCAATCTCATAATGAAAATAAAGAAATTCGAGGGTACTTTCTTCTAGAAAATTGTTTCTTTATCTCTTAAGTTTCTAATGACACTAAGATCATTCAATTTAGTTAAGTATCCTATGAGTTATGCTCACAATACCACAGATTGTATAATTGAACTTTTGGCTAGTTCATGATCATACCCTCAAATTGTACAACTCATAACTTTCAACTCAGATATCTGAAAATTACAAAATTAGTACCAATTGAAAGATAAGAGAATGGAATACAACTTTTGTGAAGATACTTTTGTCTAATTCAGCCTATATCCATTCAGTTTTTATGGAAACATCAAGACATAATTTCTGTCTCGAGTAGTACTACAATCCTCAGTCAAGACTCAATTTCACAGCAGATTTTGAAAGTCTTAGAGACAGAACTAAATTATACTTCTTTAAAAAAAAGTTGTGTAATTATCTCTCTAGTTTAATCTGAATCAAGAATCACATCATTTGGACATCTACAGCTCAAGATATCATGAAAATACCAACACATGTTTGGAAAAAGAATCGCCAGCGTATCACCTTCAGGTCTCAACCGCGACGCGTTGCGATCGCGAGTCACCAGCGGCGTCGCGATATCGCCTTCTGTGGTTGCCCAGCAGTGACTCGTCATGATCGTGACTTGCTTCAGAGCCGAAGCACTCTTTCTTCTTTCTTCATATTTTTTTTCCAAACTTCACTTCCATTTTACACCTAGAAAATGAGGTTTTTAGGCAAAGTATTCTACTAAATAATTGTTCATCTATGTCTTAAGATTCTAAAGAACCTAAGTTCATACAATTTCGCTCAATATTCTGAAAGTTATACACAATTTACTCCATACTGTTTAGAAACAGAGACAAAATCTGAAACTTAACTTCAAGATAATTTTCAGAACTCTTAGAGACAGAATTCAAACTCCATTTCTTCATGACAATTGTATCCATTCATCTTTAGTTTAATACAAATTAACAATCATCCTATTTTGATATCTGTACATCAAGATATGCCAAAAAACCGATGCATGTTCAGTAGAAACACTACATCTAACACATTTCTAGCACACTTCATCAACAATTTCTTCCTAATTTATCTCTTTAGCTTAGTCTATCACTTCTAACTTATATCCACATCATTTCTTCTTCAATTATACCCCAATTATAGTTCA
>JAOQMS010000001.1:9163134-9183434 GCA_027563885.1 Erythroxylum longipes | reverse complement strand
GCATGCATGAAAGTAACAGAGTTGGTATCAGAGCAAGTATGCATGAAAGCGTTAGACTTCGGAAGCGGGGTCTGACAGTTTATGGTATCAAAGCATACATGAAGAGCAAGAGTCGGAATCCGATATCGGGGTCTGACAGATATGGTATTAGAGCATGCATGAAGAGCAAGAGTCGGACTCGGATATCGGGGTCTAACATTGGGAGGTTAGGTCTTTAGTGAGAAATGAAGAACATAACAAGATAAGAGTAGAAAATGAAACATAAGAGGGCTAGGTTTAAAGTTGGTGAAGGTTGGCAACAAAATTCATGAAGAAAGAGAAGAGAAGGTCACGTAGAAGAAGAAGAAAACAAGAACAAAATACCCAATGGTCTTTTAATTAGAAAGCATCGTGAGAAAAAAAACAAGGAGGGTCTTTACAATTAAAAGAATAGTGATCTTAAGACATGGCTTGGCAAGTGACAAATTGTCACTTACCACATGTCATCCCCTTATAGGTTCACTTAGATTTTCTCATTTAATTTGTCCAATCCACTCCAATTTCTACTCCAATTGTCTCCAAATTTCAATGAAATATGTCATTAAACCCAAATGTCATTTATAAAAACTTTCACTGCCATTTGACCTTTAATTCTACTGCTATTTGTCAATTGTCTTGCCACTTGACATTTTTTTCTAGTCCAAAATTACCCAAAATTTCAGAAAATTTTCTAAAATTCTCCAAAAATTCTAAACTACTAAACACACTATCCAAATCAATTTTCAACATATAAAAGCCACAATTCTCAACAAAATCACATTCATAATTCAATTATAAATCAATTATACCCGATATGTCTATAAATGCATGTACAATTATTTTCATGTGCAAAAACTCAAGTTTCAAGAGTATGAGCATATCATATAATGCATGAGCATGAAATGAATTTTATAATTTCTTAAAAATCTCTCATATTTACTATTCTAGCCTCAACGTGGGTAACGGGATGTTACAGTTATGTTGTGTTTTCCAAAAAGCAGAGCAATAAATGCTCCATTAGGGAGTTATTTTTATTATGGTGCATAGATGAAAAGATTAAGCCTAACATGTTCTCTTATTTTTTTCAATCTTTGATCCAAGTTGTGGCAAGAAAGGGAACATCCATAAGAATGGGGTATTTAGCCACTGCTTTGGCTCAACATTTTAAAATTGGTCTTATTGGACTAACCCTTGTTCCTTATGAGTATTTTAATGCATCGTACTTAAGACGTGAGGAGATACTACTGCACCACAATATGGAACTCCGAGATTCCCGGACACGCACTACAGTCAAGCACATATTTTCAAATTGAGCTTCAAGTTCCAGACAATCTTTGGACTCATTTACATCAAGCGAGGCATAGAAAGACATAGCAGCAGCTCAACCAAATGAAAGAGCAAATGCAAATGATAGCCCGCCAACAGCGGTACCTCAACAAGAAAATCCACAAGTCTTGGGAGATGTAAGGACTCCATATGCCATCTCCAAATCCATCGCCTTCACCCTCTCTATAAGCTTTCTAAATTGCCTCTCTTATTGTTTTTGTATTTATTTGTTTGTTTGTTTCTAGTTCTTTTATGACCATTGCATTGGTACTTGTTTTGTGTTGTGGTTTTTGGCCTTAGTAATTGTGTTTTTTGTCTATAGTTCTCTCATCACACATTAAGGACAATGTGTCCTTCAAGTGTGGGGAGGTAGCTTGGTAGCTAAGTCGCTAATTATTTTATTTTTATGTTTGCATTGCATTTTGGCATGTCTTGTAGGTTGCATATTGGTTGCTAGTTCTAGGTTTATCATTTTCCCGGCACTTGAATCTTTGAGATAGAAGTTGTTGCCTTGAAATTCTATCATAGTAGTCGGAATAGGATTGAGTCACAAGTTTGAATATTGAATTAGGCCACTTGGATAGAAGGTGAACCATGCAAATTGGCTTTAGTAGTTGGTTACATTGGCTTACTCAGAAATTGATATTTGAGTAACTAGGTGATGTGTAGAAACATGATGGATTTTCATTTGAACCTAAGTGAGGATTTGAGCCTATATGACTCTATTCTATAGTCATATCATTTCCTTAATTGTATGATACTCCTATAGGTAGTACCCCTAGAACTTGCCCCGAACCAATTTAAATCTATTAGATGCATGCTAAATAGAAGTGATTAAGGCCCTCGTTCTTTTAGCCCTTGACTTAAATGACCAATATATGTCATTGTCCCTTGCAAATCCCTTTGAGACTTTGACCTTTTGTTTCTAGAAAACACCTCTTTTTAAACCTTAAACCTCATCAGCCTACCCTATCACAATTTTAATAGAGTGCTAAGTTTGTATTACTTTGGGATTTTTGACTAATTTTTTTCTGAGATGCTTTGAGCCAATTTCTTTGTACTTTTACTTTTAGAGCACATTACATCTAGTTGCTAATGTCAGTTTGTATTTCTTATTTTTGTGAAAAAAGAATAGCATATAGTAGCAACAATAAGTGCAGAGTAGTTAGTTATATCCATTTGCATGTCTCGGAAATCATTTTGTGTCCCTTTACATACTTAGTATTCTATGAGTGCTTGTGATGAGCCCTTAAACCCCTTTTTACGTGCCTTAAACCTTAGCCTCATTATAACCCTCAGTAAAGTCCTTTCGATCTATTTGTGCATGTAATCACTGTGGAGAAGAATTGGTGTATTTGTAAGTCTATGGTGGTGTACTTTCCTATAGGGAGTCTTGAGCAAAACACTAAACTTAACCACTTGAGTGAAATGAGTGAATTCTGTGAGGAAGATCCATTTTGCTTCTATGCTTGCCTTTGATTGATAATGTCATAACTTAAGTCTGTTTACGTATGCCGATGAAAATTAGTTATGATATATGTAGCAATTAGACATTCGAGTAGCCGAAGTTTAAAAGATTGCATGCTCTTAATCCTTGTAATGATGAATTGGTAAAATGGATTCGCTGTGTTAGCAAAGGTTTAAGTGTGGGGAAGTTGATAAGTATGTTTTCAGGTTATGTTTCTAGTGTGTTTTCATGTGTTTTAAGTGCTTCTTTGTGTGTTTTAGTTCTAGTTTATTTGATCTTTAGCATCTTTAGCATCTTTTCTTGATCATTAAAGTGTTTAGTTGTTTCTTTACATTATCTAGCATTTGAGGGTAGTTTTGAAGCTTATTTCTGTTAGGATGGATTGATGCACCTTGTTGATGAATTGTGCAGGTATTAGAGTTGCAACTATGGATATGATACAGGTGATTTAATGGCACCACTGGGTAGACTTAGAGAATTCAAATGACAATGAAATCTGGTGAAGAGGAAGGACAATGTTTGAGGAGCTTGCAGTTCAAATTTCAAGTCAATCGAAGTTCTGGAGAGGAAGTTATGGCCAACAGAGTGAAGAGTGCAGAAAGTTATTAGACAATAGTGCACGATCGTGCTTATGCATGATCGTGCAACCACAGAAGACTGCCTCTCTGTCACAATCGTGCTTGCGCATGATCGTGCAACTACATACGATTAACTCTCTGCCAAGATCGTGTTTGTGCACGATTGTGCAAATTGTAGATGATTACCTCTCTGTCAAGATCGTGCCTGTGCATGAGGGTGACAAGCGAAACTTGGAAAAATCAGTTCAAACACAGGCTTTTAAATGGTTTGACCCTCCCCTTAACATATAAAGAAGGCTCAAAACCCTAGGAGTCTCCATCTATCGGAAGACACACCAAAAAATAGAAAATTGAGTCATTTGGAGGCTAGTCAAAGAGGGAAACACATAATCTATATTAGAAAAGTGACTACAACATCAATCTTTAGAGTTTTTCTAGCTTTTTGGAGTAGAGAGGAGGAGTTCTTGACTTTACCCAGTTTTTATTCTTTTCTCCTTGTAGCTTTTAGTGTGAAAAACATGGATTTTGTTGGATTGTTCATGAATATAAGTAGCTAAACATTTTGTAGGAGTTGTTCTTGAACTATTTGTGGAACTCTTGTTATTTTTGATGCAATGAAAGCTTATACCATACAAAAAACTGAGAGGGTGAGTGTGATTATTTGAGTTGGGTAGCGTAACGAGAGTTAGCTCCCAATGGACCTAATAAATATTTAGGCTTTCCTAAATAGTTAAAGAGAGATCTTAGTTGTTTATTAAAAACCACCTATAGGAGCGCTTAAAATCTTGTTGAAGGATGAAGAAAAGTTGGTAAGTCTAGAGATAACATAACTAATTCTAATCAATCAATTAGGGTCAGCCAATTATGCCTTGAGAGAGGGTAGTTGAAGATTAGAAAATCTTGGGTCAAGCGTAATTGGATCAATAATACAAAAGGGAAGCAAAATAGGGATAGAGTAACTCCTAATTTTAAACCTTAGCTTTCAAATTACCGCCCTTTGTCTTAATTGGGTGTTCATTGCTAGCTTAATTAATTCTCATTTAATTTCCAGTTTTTAATCTTTTGAAACCGTTTTCTTAAATAAAGCTTGACCTAATTGAGTGGTGACTAACATCAATCTCTATGAGACGATATCTGTTTTTAACTACAAGTAATGACTCATATACTTATGGTTTTTGACGTAACACTAATAGTTTGGTTTGCGAACGAACAAAATCAAGTAGAGAAGAAAAACCCTCCAGAGTCAATGAAGGATAAAGAAGATAAGATTAAAAGGGTACTTGTTTTTGTCAACACCTGATTGGTACAATATTCAACGTGTGATTTGAACAAGTGTTTAGTTTGAGAGGACCTCCTCTGTCTTGTTATGTCTAGTCCAGCTTTTCCCAAATTCTCTTCCTCAAATATTTTCTGCTTTTTTATAGATACATACGTACACAAGTAGATGGTATTTAAGAGTGGAAAAACCCCATTTTTCACATAAGAGACTACATCAGTAAGTCCTTATACTTCACTGTTCAATGATTTACTTACTTTGTTTAGATACCAACTAACATTCTTCTTCTTTGTCTACTCCAAACCCTTTTTATTTATTTTCCTCGTCAAAATCCTCCATTTTAGTTTGTCCAACTGTCACAAGTAAAACCTTACCATTACACATTTCCCTCACTCCACTCTCCGTCTTAACTCTTAACCTCATTTTCTTCCAACAAGTAAAAACAAATCCATAATAGACTATGGAAGCTCCTTAATTCTATCAACATCAGACAGTCGAATTCCCAAACGAAAAGCATCATTCTTTTGATTCTAAGTCGAGTGGCGGAGGGGGAGGAGGCAACCATTTCATCATGGAGGACCTTTTAGACTTCTCCAACGAAGACGTCGTCGTCACTAAAGCTAGTGGTGTCGGTGGTTGTGCTACCTTTAAGAGTATCAGCACAGACTCTTCCACTGTTATTGTTGTGGATAAATGCAATTCCTCCACATTCTCGCAACAGATACGAAATTATACACAAGCAACAAATACATAGAGAAATCACATAAACATAATAAGTGAATAAAAGAGATATGCTATAGTAACAAGCAAAAGATACGAAAAAAACCTAGAAAAATCGTAGAGAAATTGCAGCACCATTAAAGACGCAGAAGATGAAGTCGAAGTAGAGTGAGAGAAAAAAAACTGTTTTAAAAATACACAAAAGCCTGTTTTCAAAATACACAAAAACATAATTTTTAAGTTTTTGTAAAATAGTTGTCTTTTTTTATTTTTAAAAACAAAATATAAAATTGTTAGTTTCTAATTTTACAAAAACAACAAAAAAACTCATAAAAAAGGAAATAACCAGCCCCTAAAGTTATGTTTAGATAAAAACCAAATAATTAGTCTACATAGTAAAATGATAATAAATAAATCAAAAATTAAAATTCGACTAATAATTAAAATAATCAAAAAAATTATTGATGGTATACTGAATTCTTTTGTTTGAATTTAATATAGAACTAATTACTTCAATTACTTATTTGAAAGTGAATATGAAAAGACTTGAAAACGTATATTTTCTAATTAAAATTGCAAACAATAAAATATATTTTGATATATAAATTAAATATTAAGTTAAAGTAAGATCAATTGTAAATCACTATAATTTTGTCCTAGAATAGTATCTATATGCAATCTAAAAATATTCACATTAAGACTTTTTTCAAGAAAATCCAACAAAAATAAAATCATTCGAAGTTTATCTACAAAGGTACCTTCAATTTAGTATATTCCCCAATGTTGAAGAAGAAATCAAAGTTATTTTTATGATCTTGTACAAGTCAACCACATGTAGAAGTTGAAAGATCTAAAAACTAAAGCAATCAAATCCCATCAAACTCTCATTTTCTTCGTTTCTCCAGATTGAATTTCAATTGATCCTATCCCTTTTTCAGTAGATTCCTCCCTGTCTCTCCGTAGGGTTTATTCAATGTTGTTTCAGCAACTGAATTTTATCTGAATTTCATATTTTATTTGTAGTGATCCAACGAAACCATACACAATGCCTTTGGGTTTTTTATCCGTTTGAAATCCGAAATCGTTTGATGAGACCCTATTCAAATTAGGTTACCCCTTTTGTCCTCGGTTTTCTCTTGTTTTCGGAGAAAACATGGCTGCTGCGAGGGGTCTGATCGGAGAAACCAACGGAACCACTGTAAGGGTGGCAATGAGAGACGAAGAGATGGGCAAAGATGAGGATTCGCCGAACTGGAAGAGACCAAAGTTTGAGAGGTTCCCTTTGACAAGATGGGAATTCGCCGCCGCACTTGGTGTGTTCATGCTGTTCTCTGTTGGGTTGTTTTACATCTACGTGACAATGCCTGCTGCCGAGTACGGAAAACTCAAGCTTCCCCGTACCATCTCTGATCTTCGCTTGCTCAAGTATGCTGCTGCTTTTCCTCTTGTTGTTGTTTTGATGTGCTCTCTCTCTTTCTCTTTTTAAATTTCGAATGCTCAAACCGTGTTTTGGGTTATTCATTTTCCTTTTTTATGGATGTTATAGTCAATGGCTTTGGAATTATTGGAAGTTTATCTTGAAAAGTGGAAGATGTAATATGCTCAAAATGGGCTAGGTTCGTTCTGGTATGTGTGTTGGACATGAGTTACTTTGGTAGTTGCGTGTGGACAGATTTTATTGCTTTTCGATGAATGGAGGGTTTTATGGTCTCATATGATATGGATGTTTTCTTACTCTGTAGTTTAAGCTTCCTGCTGGACTAATAGCTTATAGATTTTGATTAACTGGAAGCATGTGGTAGATTGTCCTTTCCAAGTAGCTAAACTCTTAGACGTAGTTCCCAGTCAGTAAGTACTCAACATTGCCATGAAAGTGGAGGCTTAGTTTAAGTCTTATATTGATCTTTCATATTTGGTTCGACGATGGTTGTACAGTACTTTAATGTCAAACTTTTCTGTACATCACTTCAATCTCCTATTTTACAGTGGTTTTTAATGCCATGATTGTAGTAGTAATTTTAATTTCCTTTATAAAAGCTTCTTCTGATTCGCAACAATTTTAAAAATGCTTATTCTTTGTACTTCCTATTTTATGCCTTTTCTTCCGCATTCTGCTTATCCTGAATGATTGGCTCTTAATGTTCTTCAGAGACCATCTTGCTACATATGCAAATGATCATCCAGCTCAATTCATCCTGGGTTACTGTTCAACCTATATCTTTATGCAGACTTTTATGATTCCTGGAACGATTTTTATGTCCTTGCTTGCCGGAGCTCTCTTTGGTGTTGTGAGAGGCCTTTTCTTAGTACTCTTCAATGCGACAGCTGGGGCATCTTCTTGTTTTTTCTTGTCTAAGCTGATTGGAAAGCCTATAGTTCATTGGTTGTGGCCTGAAAAGTTGAGATTCTTTCAGGCAGAGGTATGACTTTGCCTTGTCAAGAATTCAATGTTTACTTAGTTTTTCTGTTTGAATTTTGATTATATTTTTATTTACTTAGTTTTTCTATTTGAATTTTGATTATATTTTTACATTCCTTTTGACGTTGCACCTATCTTAACTTTTTTATTTGGATTCAGGTAGCTAAGCGGAGAGAGAAGTTGCTGAATTACATGCTCTTTTTGAGGATAACTCCTTCATTGCCCAACCTTTTCATCAATTTGGCATCTCCTATTGTCGACATACCATTTCATGTTTTCTTGTTGGCTACTTTGGTTGGTCTCATTCCAGCCTCCTATATTACTGTCAGGGTATGTCAAAGATTCCTCATCTTTCTCTCATTATATCTTAGATTATTTTCAAGTGTATTTTGATTGTTTACTGGCTGGATTAGTGATTTCCTACATGTTGTCTTGATATTACAGAACTGTCTCTCTCTCTCTCTCTCTCCCTCTACATTTTTTAGTTATTCAGTTATATTATGCTACTGATTTTAGCAACATATACCTGATCTCTGTCACACTTGGAAAATAGAGATGATTGGATCATGATGGAAAGTGGCTTTCCTACAAGTTGACATTGCATATAGTGTATCTCTGGCATTTCTTTAGGACTGCTTTTAATGTGAACTACAATAAATTTTCTATTTGGCATTATTTTGTCTCCAACATGTGATCTGTTATTTATGGTTCAAAATTTTGGTTATTATCCATCTAATGCTTATTTACATGTGGACCAAAAACATTAGATTGCTTCTGTTTAATTTCTCAGCATTTTTTCATATGATTGCCAGCAAAAACTACTTTTAACCATGTCACTAATACAAAGGTACTTTTTTTCACAATAATTCCACTATCAGCAGTTTCTCAAACTGCAATCCCATATAGAGCCATAATCTAAGAATAATTCACTTCCTGTCCACAATGCTAGGATCTTACGATAATAATAACCTTGTGGTCTCCGTGCTGTCTTCATAGAGTGAAATCTAGTTTTGGCTTCCAGTGCTCCTACTTCTGTTCCATGCTATGTCTCTTGTTTCCTTTACAGCCTTTCATGATAATCTTCTTTATCATCCTTTTTAAAAATAAATGAATGGTAAATCTATCATGTTTATGGACTATATTGTAGATTCTCAGTGCAGTTGGGCTTCGATTTTAGGCTTCCAATTTTCTCACCCTATTTCTGTTACTGTGTAGTCAGTACTTTTTCTTTCCTTTACAACAATAAATCGTGATAAGTTCCTCTTTGCTCCTTTTTACATCAATGAATTGGAATCAGCTATAGCTACACTTCATTTTTACCATTCTCAATTTTCAGTAATTTCCCATGCTACCTTACTAACAAGTGGAAATTCAAAGACAAACAAAATTCTAGAATTTTCTGTATGTGCTTTGAATCAACTTAGCTTTCTACTCTTGGACTCCAATGTGTTATATCTTAATTGTTACCTGACATTCCTTATCAATATTAGTTGAGTATTAGCGCTCAATTTCATGCAAGTCCGTATGAACAAATGAGTACTTAGTATAAAATAAGGTCATAAAGGTAAGAACTAGTGTTTTTTATCAAACCCTTTCTCTGTTTATGTGTTTTAGTTGTGGACTCTGATGTGCATATGTTATATTAATCATAACAGACTTTTGTGTTTTTCCAATAAGTTTCTGTTGCATCTTCATGTTAGTCTTTGCAATAACATAATTACGTTTTTTGTTTTAATAATTTATTATTTCTCAGTATCAACTCTGATTTGCATTGGAAATGAATCATGCAAAGAACTCTACTCATAATGCTCAAGAGAAAGTGACAAAATGCCAGTTGTTTGACTAGATTTTAACACAATTGTTAAAGAGAGCAGTATGCTATAGTTATTACCTTGTTTGAATTGATAACATAGATACAAGGCAGAACTTAAATTTCTTCTGTGTCTCCTGCAAATTGCATGTACCAAAGGTTTGTATGGGTTGACTAGTTTTGCTAGAGATCTTTTGCACGTTGTTTACTGACCGAGTTGCCACGCTCTTCTGCAATCAGGCTGGCCTTGCGCTGGGTGATCTCAAGTCAGTGAAGGACCTATACGATTTCAAAACCTTGTGTGTGCTATTTCTTATTGGATCTGTCTCCATAGTTCCTACCCTCCTCAAAAGAAAGAGAATATACAAGTGAAGTGCTTGTTAGGGACATTTCCACCAAAGGCTGTTTACAATTGATTTCTTACCTTATGCTTGATACAGGATAAGAGAGGGACAGCCACAGGTCACACCTGTCTAATGCCACAATGCTATAGGGATACGCAAGTGTATGTAACTTATGATGATTTCTTGCGGCATAATTGATAGAGATAGAGAACATTTATGTTCTCCTTCACTCTAGGCTTTGGTGTTTAATTGGATGTTCTCGTACAAATTATCTTAAACCACTGGGAGTACATTGATGGGGAAGATGTAATATCGGCATGCCTCGATCGATCTTAATTGTATTACTGAATCACCTTAATTGTACACCTATTGTATTTTATTTGGGATAATGAATTACAAACTATATGGTTATTTAAATTTATTCATTTGATTCCAATTTTTTTTAAAAATCTCAATTAAATTTTCATATTATTAGAAATAAGATAATTTAATTTAAAATGTTATTATCATTTAGTTGATATGGTTGACCTAACATGGTAAAATTGAAAATTGGAGTGGGTATGTGACATTTTCCTCGCATAATCCTTGAATATTAAATAAGTGATTATATTTTGAACACGTAGTCACTAATATCTTTATTGAAAGGGGTCTAAAAATTATTGTCGAAGATGAAGATGCTCCTGGCCCTTTTAAATGTTAGTATCATGTGTTGTGTTAGTCATATCAGCAAAAAGTTAATGGGCACAACATTTTGAAGCAAGTTATTGATTTTTAAAAGTTTGTACACTTAATTAAAAATTTTAAAAGGTTGAATACTAAAGTTAAAGAATAAAAAAATTGACACTTTTTAGTTTATTATTCCTTTTTTTTTTTTTGAGCACTGAACCATGACAACATAGATTCTCCCTCTTTGACACCTATTGTTAACTTTGTTTTAAACCTAGTATTAGCCTCCTGTCTTGTGCAAAAGGGAATGTATACTAGAGCTTTAATAGTTCTCCACTGAGGCATTAAATGCACCAAATTAAAAGATTATGTGAAGATAATTGGCCTAATCCAAAATAGATCTAGTGCTTGTATTATAACAACATGAATGGAAGGAGATAGTTTTAGGGGTTTATAAAGGTTGAAGGAACATTTCAGTTCTAAACACTTGTACTAAATTTTAAGTTAGACCTTAACAAATTAATATGCATAAAGTACCTTAACATCATATAATTTGGGCTCTAAACTGACAAAATTCTAAATTTTTGTAAGGGTTTCGTTAATGAAGTAAAGCTAAAATATTGTCAACTTAAACGGCCACGTTAACAATGTAAACAGTTGACATGGACCTCAATATTATTACTAAATATCATTCTTATAATATAATTTAGGTGAATATGAGTGTCGATCTCACAAGAACTAGAATTATTAGTACTAAATATCTTAATCTAATCAAATAATTTAGGTGAATATGATTGTCGATTTCACAAGGACTAGAATTACTAGTATTAAATGCTTCGATTAAATCTTAATAGAGCTTATTCATATGATATAAGGTTACTTTGTTCTCATTTTAAGAATCACCAATTTGGCCCCTTATGACTACTTTTTGGCCTCCCTTAACACTATCCTTTAATTCCTTGTTTTTCTCACTTTTTACCTTAAGCAAACCTTAAAATTTTATCTGACGCAAGACCAAAATAGAACCATGTTTAGCTCATATTCTCCATAACTGCATACAAAATTCCTAATTTATGTAAAAATCACTGCCATCATGGGTCAATAGTATAGGTATGTGTTACACTTGTGTTGACTTGGTAGCAACTTTTTGGCACATCTAAGGATTCTCTTAGTGAATGCAAGTTTGAAGCCCATGAATATAGGACTGTGTTCAAGTTGTATTCCTTTATGTGTCAAGCTATTGAAGAAGCCAAATGTCCCACTAGCCTACGTAAGGTTGAACATAGGTCCATGTCTGATTCATGTTCTGAACATGTGTTCGTCTAAAATCACTTTAAACTTCTCCAACTTTGCTTCAACTTGTTAAAATAAGGCTGATAAAGAAAATATAAGCCATATTTAGTACCAATACTATAGAAACCATTTAAACAAAAGCCAAATGCTCTCAAAGTTATACTAAAAACACAACCTAATTAGCAGTTAACAAATTCCTCCATGCTTAAACATTTGCTTTTTTTCTCAAACATATTAATTTCATCACTCTTAACTTAAAGAATTTTCAGCATTCTTTTCAACGGGATGCTGAAAATACTTTAAAAGAAATCTACTTTTAATTTAATTATTATGATCAAATTATACAAAAAAATTTATAGTGCAAATGAAGTATCTAATTTTGAAATTAATGAAACATTAAAACATTTAATCATCAATGGTCATGACTCTTTCCCTAAACAAATCAAATTACTATAGCAATCAAACTTAGAATGAATTTTCTTAATCAATATTCTTTCAAAGTTGGAAAGTTTTACATAATTTGCTCCCTATTAAGTTAATTACAACAAAATTGATATGCCCAAGTAATAATTTCCTTCCTGATCGCAGGTTAACGTATGCTAAGTTTCACTATTTTAACCTCAATAATACCGTAATTGCACGGGTCGTTCGCATAGTACCTAAGGTATCGATCCCACGAGGAGGGTTAATCTAGTCCTAAAATCTAAGGTCGAAACTAAATCGCAACAATCTAAAATAAAGAATAAATGTAGAAAATTAATCAATCAACAGTCAATTATGAGAATTAAATTTTGAAAATAATAAACAAAATAGAAAATCACACAACTAAATCAAAAATTAACCTAAGAACTACCAATTGAAAGAAAGGGGGTTTTAATTCGAAATTAATAAAAATCTAATCAATTATGCAATTACTGAATTATTGGGTCTAAACGGTACTAGGGTAGATTACTTTCTCTCGAGTTATAATCTTTAAACCCTAATTAATAATACCTAATTTAAATTATAGAATTGTGATCTCTTGACTCACAATTGACCCAAAACCTAAATTCGTTCTAAAATTTTCTAATAACCTACTAGAAACCTATGCGCGATCTCTCGCTACACGATTTCATTGGTTTGATTCAATTCTTATCTATCAAATTACCTAACTCTCGTTAGCCTAATTTGGTGATTTCACTCGACTCACCCTCTCAGTTTATTTTCGAATTATTAAGAACAGATAATGAAACACAAATAACTCAAATAAAACACAATAAATCAAACTTTATTAATCTCAAGAATCAAAATCCCGAAGGTGAGTTTAGACAAAAATCGAAATTCAAAAAAACCTATTCTCGAAAATTATCTCAATTTCATACATTAATAAAATTGAAATAAATTCAAAATTACACTCAAAACAGATTAATGGAGGCAGCGACGGCAGAAAACCACCTATTCTGAGAAGTACTTTGCGTCAAGCTTCGTCTCCGTGTCTCTCTTCCTTCATCTCCTTCCTCAAATCACTCAATAGCTCTCTTGGGTTTTTGAATTTTGGCTGATGTGAAAGCTCTGCAAAGGCTCCTCCTTCTGTCTTAGACTTTTCTATTTATATCTTGGAAGCCTTAGGGTTAATTCGAGGTCGAAACGGTTTGAAAAATCTAGCAAAATTTGAGTTTTTATGTCAGCCCGACACAAGCCACGATCGTGGCCTTGCCTACCACGATCGTGGCTAGTGCCTAACCCTTTCTGTCACGATCGTGGCCTAAAGTGCACGATCGTGTCCTGGCACATAACTCTCTGTCACAATCGTAGCCCAAAGTGCACGATCATGGCCTGAGTCCTGTCATCTCGTCTCTTTCTGTCACGATCGTAACCTGTTGTGCCACGATCGTGGGCCATGTTTTTAGCCCGAAACTCTATAAACTTCTCTGTTCTTTTCCGTTTACCCTTAAACACTAACAAACACATCAAGGTACCTAAAAAATATAACATTTAAGCTCAAAGACTCATACTAACCCATAAAAAACAATTAAACACATAAACTAACACAATTGAAACCTAAATACACACTAAACACTCAAATTGACACTAAATACCTAACAAATTGAACCCTAAAACATCATACAAATCACAACTATCAACATCCCCATACTTAAACGTTTGATTGTCCTTAAGCAAACAGAACAACAAACACACAACACACAATGCAATAATGAGGCAATGGCTCCGACTTCATGAAATAAATTTAATCTTAAGCACAATCATACAAGTTATATCTAATCATTAACATGCAAAATCTATGTCTAGGACTTTGAACTAAATATACAAATTAATCGAGATCTAAGTGTTAATTTATTTACCATTTTCAATTGTACATATACATTAATAATTCTTTGGTCCTTCAGACTCTGTAACTGTTCCTAAGTATATTTTCATGAAAATTCAAGCTTACTACAAGTTCGGTAGGTTTTTATTAAGCAATTACACACTTTTTTTAATGAACATAGACTTAGTATTTTTACGCGGAGGCAAACATTGGTAATGAATGTTGATCCGGTTACTCAATTAGGTCATGTTTTTATTAAACGGCTTGGTTGAAAAGTCATTATAGCTTTTTGAAGCGATGGCACAAATTTGTGATGCGTTTCGATCAGGTTACTCAGCTATATCATGTTTTCAACTGGCTACTAGCTCTATTCATAACCCGAAGGTCAGCAGAATAGTGATTTATTTAAATTTTTTTTATTACCTACCTTGTTGTTTAACCTATTCATTTTCATTAAAAAATACTAGGTAAGCCACTTAAGTTAAAAGGCCTGAAATTATGAATGAATGTGACAACCTATATAGTGCTAAATTTTCACTAAATCCTAATTAAGTTGTATATTTATCCAAAGACTCCTACTTCACTCATTTTGCGAGCTAATGATTATTTACAACCTAATAGAACATGTTCAAAATTAAATAAATTTCACTCCATCTGAGCCATTGACACATTCATACAGTTCACACAATGCAACCTAATAACTATCATACAGTATGCAAAATTCACATCCTAAAGAAAAACACATAACCCCTCCCTACACTTGATTTCGAGGATGAAATTTTTTTAAGGAGGGGAGAATTGTAAAATCCTGTCACTTGAATTAGGGTCAAAATGATGGTTATTAGAGATTAATGAGAAATTAGGAAGCATAACTCATAGAATAATGAACCAAATTGAATGATCTTAGTATCAATAGAGACTTAAGACATAGGAGAATAATTTGTTAGAAGGAAGTGTTACCAAATTCCTTCGTTTTTTTGATGAAATTAATTGTGCAAAATAGACCTGAAAGTGTACCTTTAAACAAATCTGAGTTACTAAATTGAATGTGGATATCTGAATGATTATTATGACTAGATTGATGACAAGAAAACCAGAATTGTCATGAACATGCATTGTACATATTCAGTATACATGGAGGTGTATAAATGAAACATATTATCCTTAATGTGAGAAGAGAGTACACAACATGTAAAAGAAAAGAAATAAAATAATTGAAAGTAAATAGAAAAAATAAACATAAAAATTAGAACTGAAGGCTAATTTGAAAAAGAAAAAAAAACTGAATGGAAAAATTGGGTTAGACATAAATCCTATGGAGATGGAGGTGGTGATGGTGTTGGAGGCGATAATTGAATGCCCTGAGCCTTGAAATATCTGTAGATTCAATAGATATCCCAGCTTTGGTGTCGTTGTGTCTGCATCATTTTTGCAAGTGTCTTGTTGGTTTCGAAGATTGCATCCAAATCCTTCTTCCAACCTGGTTTTTCATCTCCTTCTTCCTCGGATTCTTCACTGGTGGATTCCTTTCATGCTTGCCTATGTGGCGCCGAGCTCGAGCTCGCCTAACTGGTCCTAATCCTAGCATGTGTCTTTTTGCTGATTTCTCTCAATTCCATGTTATGATGTAGGATTTCATCCCTTCGTAACTGGTGATGATGTAGGAAGTCAAGGGCTGGACCGTTAGCCCCCTCTACTCCACACCAAAATGTTCTGCAATGGCAAACACTATATACCCCATTCCTAGATTGTTGCTCCTCTTGCGCGGAGTTGCAAAATGGCATTTAACACATGTGTAGATGTGCATAATGGAATACTGTGGTCCATACACCACAACATAAAAAGTTCCTTTGTGGAACACTCGTTGGTTTCGGTTTTATCATAAACTAGCTAACACATAAATTTGTGTAGGAACAAGTGTTCGTGGGACTTTATAATGTTGTTGGCATGAAATTGCTCAATTCCAGTAAGCTCATTCCAGTATTGAGAAGGACGAAAGTCTTCATGATGATAGATGATGGAGGATTCAGGGAATCCACACATCTCGCACATGATTTCGACATTTAATTCGTAGGCTCATTCTCCCAACCTAAACTACAATTCTTTTAGATTCTTAGGCTCGTAGGTCAGGAAAGTGAAAAATTCTAGTGTAAGCTCCTCATAAACAGGAATTGAAATCATATGAATTGGGCCCACTAGATCCTCTCAGCTTGATTTTCTAGTTGCTCACACAATTCTAGCCTATCAAGTGTGTCAAAATCAAAGTATTTTGGAACTACAATTTATCTAGCACGAAGAGATGGAAAATGAGTAACTTCCTCTTCTGTATAGATGGGGAAAGGAGCGTCAAAGTCTGCTGCTCGGTTCCTTTTCCCATGTCCCGCAACTTGCTGTCGTCCATATGGCTCTCGTCGGGCTAATTGTTTAATACGTGACATGATTGGGTAGAAATTTGGAAGAAATTGGAGGTTGAAAATTTCTAGAGAGATGTAAGAGTGTTTGGATGCTTAAATTATAGAGAGATAAAATGAAAATGGAAGTGAAAGTAAAAGTGAAGTTAGAACTGAATATATAGCTGGCAAAAAGGGTATAATGGTAAAATTTCTTTTAAAGATTTGTGCCCTCTCTCTTTCTGCATAGTCATAGGCCACGATCATGGCCTAGCCACCACTTCCTAATTTTCTTCTTTTGCTCCTTTTCCAATATTTTCACTTTCACTTCTAAAGTCTTTTATGGCCCTTTTCACCTCTCTCTTCATGCTTGAACATCATCCACGTAATTACGAAATCCTATTCCTTTCTCGGATTTATTTAAAAGAAAAACTAGTCCTAACTACATAATTTCAAACATTATAACAAAAACAATCAAAGAAAGTAACTTTTCCATGGGTTGCTGTTGATGGTAAAACCTATCTACTTATTTTACGCTAAAAAACTGTAAGTGCATGAGTCATGACCTGTAGTAAAAAGAGCTGATATCGATCCCACAAGGATTGATGCCTAGACACCGCTTAATTTAGGCACAACTTTGTTTAAGTAACTAAATTGTGAAATGCAAATAATCTGAAAAATAAATTAAAATTAAAAGAGACTAATGTAGACAATAGACAAAACAGCAGTTACAGAAAATTTGAATTCAAGAATCTAAATACTAGAGATTACTTTTTCCTTATTTTATCTCCCTCCTATTTTATTGATTGAATTGTGTCTCACCCTAGATTTTCGAATGTACTAATTACCCTCTCTCAAGGTGTAACTATTTTGCCCTAATCGAATTAACTAGAATCAATTGAACGATCTCTTAACCTACTCAATGACTCTACCGATTCAACTATTTATTAAGCTATCCTATAGGTGAACAATTGCCTAATTGAGATCTCCCTCTAATTATTCAGTTGACATAGAGATTGCTAGTCTATACGTCGCCAACTCTCATTATACATTCCTACACAAATCTCGTCTCACTCACTCTCTCGATTTGTTGCAAGACAACAATTTAAAACAACAATCATCGAAAACACTTCATTCAATTCAATAAAATAGGAGTCTTGACAAAATAATTCAAAAGCAATCCCTAAAATAAAATCAGCCTAACATGATCTCCATAGCATCATCAACAATCAAATAACCCATTTTTACAAGGAATAGAGAAGATTAGAATGAAAGAAAATTGAATAAAAAGACTCTTTATCTTCTTTGTCAAAATCTGGAATTTTGGTGTTGATGTGCTATTTTACCCAATCTTGATGATGATCCTTCTCTTCAATCCATCCTCAATGCTCTGAACATGTGTTCTCCACTCAAGGATGGTGTTTCTACAAGTGGGTGTCGTCTCTCCCGAAGATGGAGGCTTAATGATGTTTTTATAATCCAAAAATCCTAGGTTTAATGAAGCCTAGCATATTGCCTCGGATTACAATTCCCACACCCGTGGGAATTTGCATGATTCCTACAAATGAGAGAATTGCATACAGATGCACTTCTCATTGTTGTTGTGATTTCCCACATTCGTGGGAATTTGCATGATTCCCACGAACGTGGGAATTTGTATGATTCCCACGAACGTGGGAATTTGTCCCAGATGCACTCTCCTTTTCTTCTCTTCTTTGATCTTTTGTTCAACCTCCAAGTTGCTCCCTCTTCCTTCCTACACAAAAATAATCAATTCTTACCCTTAATTAGCGTCAAACACACAAGAACAACAATGGAAATCAAACTTAATGAAAACATACAAAATGAATCCCAAACTAGAACAATAAACAACAATTATGCTGAAAAACACATGCCAATTACCTATAAAAACATATCCTATTGCACACCTATCAGTTGTCTCCCATGAAGAACTTCTTTTAACATTGGTATCTCGACGCTCTATCCTTGGAAACTCAACCAAGATCAATTATAAGCACCTTGCTTCCACCCTTATCGTTCAATATCAATTTTGTAGCCTATAAGTAAGCTACCATTTGTAGAATAATCATAAGGACGATGTCAATAACATTATGAAAAACAATTAAGCTCAATAATATTCTTCTTTCAAGTGATCTATCAAAAAGGCAGGGAATAACAAAACTCCCTGAATCTTCCATTGAATCCAACAGTTTGTCCTGCATGAAAGTGAGTTGCTCTTTTTCTTCCTTAATCACCTTCCTCTCCTCTGCTTCTTCTGCTTCATAAACAGAGACTTTCATAGCTTCTTCAAACTCAATGGTTGTTGTCATCCGTTCTTCGTCCTCTTATTCTTTAGGAGATTCAAACACGTCAATTATCCTAAATGAGCTACTAACCTTCGGATTATTAAATACATCATTCATGTTGAATGTCTCTTCATCATCATCAATCTAAAGGGTAGGGTTCTTTGTATGGAAATCTATCCTATATTTTTCAATGTTCAAACATGGTGTACTAAGATCTGACAAATAGTATGAGAGGTTTCCATCCTTTCCTTCATCCTTTTTCTTGAGTTCTTGGTCTTCTATACGGTCGAGATTTGCTTGATTTCTCGCTAGTTCTTTTAGCTCTACCCCATTCCTCAGTGTGATAGCTTGAAATGGCTCTATTAAATTTACTTTCATAATGCATGGACAGTTTTCCACACTTGGCTTGCAAAATTCCCTAGAAAGCTAGCCTATTCGAACCTCTAGATTACGAATAAAAGATGCATGATCTTCTGTTACTTGTTCAAACTTCTTTTCCAATCTCATCTGGTTCTCTTCCATATCTGTGAGCTTATCCATGATTTTGTCCATCTTGGAATCCCATGAACTGGATTCATCATATTGAAATTCAACTAGGTCTTGACGTCCTAAATGATTCCCTACATTGTTGAGTGTATGGGTTCATATAAGGATGGTGATATCCCCAACCAAATTGGGGTTCATTGAATTCTGCAAGAGTTCTTTGCTCCCTATAATATACATCCTCCATAATCATTCTTTTTACCTCTTCTTACCATTTAACTCTTCGGATGTCTCATTCTTATTCTAAGTTGTCTTGATGTGTCTCTAATTTATGCCCTAATTTTTTTAATTAAAAAAGGTAAAAGTTAATGGAAAAGCCTTAGATTAATGAACTAAATTATCGCCTCCCCAGTAATGGCATTAAAAACGTGATCGCAAGTTTATGTATGCTAAGTTTCACGATTTTAACCTCGATAATACCCTAAGCATATGAGTCGTTTGCATAGTACATAAGGTATCAATCGCACAAGGATTGTTAATTTAATCCTAAAATCTAAGACTGAAACTAAATCGCCTAAAATCTAAGGTCGAAATTAAATTGCAACAATCTAAAATAAAAATTAAATGCAAAAACTTAATCAATCAACAATCAATTATGAGAATTAAATTTTGAAAATAATAAACAAAATAGCAAATCACACAACCAAACCAAGAATTAACTAAGGAACTACCAATTGAGAGAAAGGGGGTTTTAATCCGAAATTAATGAAAATCTAATCAATTATGCAATTACTGAATTATTGGGATTAGAAGGTCTAAGGGTGGATTACTCTCTCTCGAGTTATAATATTTAAACCCTAATTAATAATCCCTAATTTAAATTATGGAATTGTGA
>JAOQMS010000001.1:9123550-9158223 GCA_027563885.1 Erythroxylum longipes | reverse complement strand
CCAGTAATTACAAGACGGGCTGATTGGGACCATTCTAGGTAGTTTCTTCCATTCAACTTCTGGATTGAAATTTGTAGAGAATTTTCTGGTTGTATGCTAACTGAATCAGGTTGATTTCCTAATCCAAAGAAAGGGGTTAAGCTGCTGGTGGTCTCGAGGGATGAAGATCGAGATCCCACCATTGCAGCCTTGTAGTTCATGGAAGAGCGTGTGGCTCTGATACCATGTAAACTTCGATATTTATTGAAAGTTCTATCTTACATACGCTGCAGACCCATAGGTCATTATATAGAGCTAGGTTACATAGTGGTGGTAGTCTCCTAATTTAGGAAGACTCCTTATTATGAAATATCCCTATATAGAAATATCCCTAATATAGCTAGATATTAAAGCTAAGGATAATCTCTAAGAATAATCCCTTAATTAAGGGACCATCTACTATTATGGGATTGTCTACAGAATATCAAGTTTTAGGTTTGAATTTCGACTAGGAATGCTGAAATTTCAAATTTGGTATAGTTGGGCTTTTAGGGTTTGATTGTTGGAAATTTAGGCTTAAAATTTCAAGGTTTAATATAGTTAAAGTTCAAGATGATTGGAATTTAGCGAGGAGCACAAAAAATGGATGATAGAAATCTAGGAATCACTCTTTAAAAAAAGGCATCACACCTTCTGATTGAAAACTCAAGTTTGTAGAAAAAAAATTAGATTTCTTTTATTGAAGGGCTAAATATACACATATTTATGGAGAAGCTCTTAATACCCTTATTCTAGTAGGAAAGGTTTCCTAAAAAATTTAGATCATATTCTAACAAAAATTTGTATAAGTTTAAGTTCTAAACAAAGAGGATAACATATCTCAACTAGAATAATATATTTAACTTATAACGACTTCCTACTTAATAAGGAATCGTAACATAATCTACATTTTAGCCCTTATCTTTGTTGTCAACTCAATTCTCAATCCTCATCCCACCAAATTAAGGCTTGTGGTTGACTAATTTTTCTCTTTTATTTCTTCTACATACTTTAAACTCTTCTGCATCACAACTTTTTACCAATAAATTGATAAATTATCTCCACAAACCATTTCTTCCACCAATGTATTAGAAGAATAAGACATAGTTGGAAAATAATCACTCTTGAATCTTTTGGCTAAGTTGGATATTTTAGTTTTAAATAACAAACATATGGCAACTCAAAGTTAGATAAATATGGAGAAGAACAAACTTAAACATATGGGAAATATGTGATATGAAGTAGAGGAAAAAATGGTACAGACGTTTTCAAAAAAGATCTATAGGAACATCATTGCTAAAACATTTAAAGAGGAGTGTTTTCTAAGGTATATACCATTCTATAGAAGATAAGTATCAACTTTTCCTTTTTCATCAACAATTTTGGACTTCTCCAAAGAAAATTAAGACGAAAATGTTAGTACAAAAATTCAGATGAAAATGTCCGTAACAAAAATAATGACACAGAAACCTAGAAAAAAGTGATGTAAATGCAAGCAAGAGAAAACTAATTTTTGCTGAAATGATATATTGATCTTCCAATATGCTAGTTTCAACAACTCTCGTTCTTTACATTTCTTCCTAGCTGCTTGGCCTGTAGTAGGTATTTGGTTCACTGCTTTAGGTATTAGCACTATGGCTTTCAACCTAAATGGTTTCAATTTTAACCAATCTGTAGTTGATAGTCAAGGTCGTGTAATTAATACCTGGGCTGATATTATTAACTGTGCTAACCTTGGTATGGAAGTTATGCATGAATGTAATGCTCATAATTTCCATATTTTCAGACACTAAAATGGACAAGTATGGATCATGATCTCTACTATTTCCTATAACAAAATTTGTATGCCAATCTATATCATTTAATTATATGTGTATACACACACACACACACATCATATCTAAGGAAATAAGAAAACAAAGGACTATGATGTACCTCAAATACAACTCTTGAATTTTTTGTACTCTTGTTGAAACTATTTGGCAAGATTCTTGCACGATCAAGGCCTGCACCATTATTCAAAACTTCAATGAAGAATCTAATAGACCAAAATTTAGAACTCCAAAACAAGCATGAGAACAAAATTTACCCCTTCAACTTCATCAAAGGATTTACTTGAATAGGAACCATTTGAAAATCCTAGTGCACTAAGATCACCTTCTTCAATTGCAAGCAAATTTAACAATGCCATCAATGTAAACAAACAGCTTTTCACTATAAAATGATAGCCAGTCACAAAAGTTAACTGCAATAAGCCTGCAATGTGTAAAAAAATCCACTTAGATTCCTTGTGCCTTGACGGATAAGATAGCATCACTTGATACAAAAACTTTTGGATTGGTTTGCAGATACTCAAAGATTTGAAATGACCAACAATGTCAATCAAAGCTACATATTCCCTGCAAGAAGTAATATTTCCCTCAAGTTGTAGAGAATCTGAAAGCGCAAGAAGCCTCATATGCCACACAACTTGTAACAATGAACAACTCATCAACTTCAGAATGGAAGCAAGCAGACAAAAATCTTGGGGACTTGCTTCCCCTTTCGTGGCTGTAGCTTCAATATTACTCGCAGAGGAACTTCTAAGCAATATGCAATTTAAGAGCGAAAAGACCTCATCTTTGCAGGAATCATCAAAAATGCAAATGTTCTCCTTCACATACGTGATTGAAGCTTCCACCAAGTCAGAAGTTCTCAAAATGGACATACTATTCATATATGAGGGCCATAACTCCTCTGACTTGGCAATTACATGATCAAGCTTGTCTCTTGTGGCTGGCTGAAGTAAATATTTGAAAGTCGGATGACTAGAGCACTGCAAATAAGACCCGAGAGAGAAAATGTCTCCAATAGAATGGCCATCAACATGCAAGCCAGACATTTGTCTAGTATACAAAAAAACAGACCTTTCTACTGCTTCCAAGTAGCAATTCAGTTGTCCAACATCTGTCCTTATATTCTCAGAAGGCATGCAAATACCAATAGCTTCAGAAACCAATACAATTAGATATGCTTGAAACATTTTTGGGGCAGAGATAACGATAGGGTTGAGAAGCAATGATAAGGCACCAGATAAGTTTAGTTCAGAGAGTCTAAAATCCTCATTCTGGCACCAAAATAATCTGTTGAGAAAATTTTCAAACCCTTGCTCATGAGAAATTGATAGAATGAATTGTGCAGAAAACACCTCCAATAAGCTTCCAATACTTCCATAACCGTAGTGGCATTTGAATAGCATTTCATCTTTTGGAGACACAGAATCAATTATTATAAGATAGTTTCTTATAGATTCATGCATCAAAAGCTCATCTGCAAATACCTAAGAAATCAATATATTAGCTAGAAAAGAGCTCTTGAGGAGGGAGGGCTGCGTGGGTGGGGAGAGAGAGAAAAGTGGAGCTCATATGATCAAGATTTAACTCATAAGTTCAAGATATGAAATAGCTTGCCACCATGCTACCACATATGACTAGAAACCTAAGATTGTTATGTTTAATCACCACGTTGGAGTGCAGAAGCAACAAAATATGAAAAGAAAAAAAGATGTAAATATCTACTGGTAGAACTAGTATATCAGAAAATAAAATCATAGATCACCTCTGTATGGCATATACATCAGCCAATACTGCAAGAAAACTAATTCATGTTCAACATATTGACATACTTCACACTTCAAATGTCTAAAAACTTTAACATCCTTAACATACATCTGAAATTGAAATAATTTTACAGCTTGGCAATCTTAAGATTAAGTGCTAACTTGAATTCCAAACCAAGCACTATAACAAATTCATCACAAGGTTAGGATAAATTAGAAGCATGTAATTTTTAGTATCAAGATGTAGCTTGGTTTAACTTGAGCACTTAACTTTGTATGTAGTCAAAGTTCCTAGAATATATAAAGTTCACATGCATAAGAAGCCATATAGGCATTCAAAGCAATAGATGGAATTGTAACTATGTGATGATCAATCGATGATCCCCTCAAGTCTTAAATATGGCCATATAATTTAGGCCGATGGCCATTAAAAACATGGCAATCATTTCCTTTTTATGGTTATCTTTCTTTCACCAAAGGTAGGAGCAATAACGAAATGAAATATCAGTTCAAGGATATTACTAGATAGGTATAATCAAAACCTCGTAGAATATATTACCCAGAGCAGTGGCCCAATCTTGCAGAGCATCAACTCCTAGGTAGACTTTGCTAATACGGACAAGAGATGCAATGAGTAGATTTTCGTATCTTGCTTTAGTTATAAAATAAAAGAAAACATGTGATTACTGTGACTATTCCAAATTAAGCAAGTAAACATCTTTAGGCAAATCTTAACTACATATCTAACTATAAGAAATTTATACCAACAATTGTTGTCAACCTTTAAACCTAGCACCTATTGGAGGCCTACTGCAAGAAAGAGAAATTCACAATACTCAAAATAATAAGAGAAATTCACAAACCTCAAAATAATATTCATTCATGTTGGACAAATCCATAGGAAGAAGAGAAGAAATTAATCTTTGAAACCCGAATATATAATGTATATCTAACCCGAAGACCATATACATATAATTAAAAAACATTTTCATGTTCAAGTGAAAAACTAATTTTACCAGTATAATTTTCATCGTCATTCACAAGAGAAGAATAGATAATTACCTCAAGAACTGGACACATAAATCTATAGCATGGATCTGAAGGTTTGCACAAACGTATTGATGTAACAAAATCCTCAGTAGCAAAAGTAGTACCATCTCCACTAACATATCCACATTCACGAGAAACCCATTTGGTGAAAGACATGGAAATCTTTTCGTTCCCACAATTTAACCCAACAGAAATCAAGCCACCAAGTAATAGAAGAAGAAATCGGCTCTTTTCCATCAGAAGATTATGGTCGAAGGCAATAAGATCCAAAACAACCAAACAACACCTCAAGAGAAGGGTTAGCTCTCCAACCACGACCCACATATTTTGGGTCAACACAGATTTCCCATTAGCGCCAGCAAGGGAAGAGACATCACGGAAGGCAGAAAAAAAGTGCTTGAATTTCCCAGCAAGGTCTGTAAACAAAATATCAGAGAGTTGCTGAATGTCGTTGAAGTACAATTTGAGTCCAAGACACCCACCCAGCTCCATTAACGATGACTTGGGGTTGAAACAACTAATGGGCAAATTCAAAGACAGATGAGACAGAACTGCATAGAGTCTTTTAATGTTTACAGGATTCAGACCCTGAAATTAAGAGATAGGGGAAATCAAAAATAAAAGAAAATTACAGAAAGAAACAACATTTCTGCGTACCGCAGGACTTTCGATTGAGGAGAAGAGGGTCCGCAAGGTAGTAGCAGAAGTAGGAGGAGGAGGCTGTTGGGAGGATTTGACAGGCCAATGCCTCTTCTTCTCGGATTTTCTGGTAACCATTCTCACAAACTTGGGAAAAGCAATCAACCCCCTACCACTACCCCGAGGGCTAAGTTTTAAATTCGCGAGACTTCAGATTCTGTCTCATTAACCATCGCATTGGCGGGATAATCAAATAAAAATGTAGGTTTTTTCTCTTTTTTTTAAGAAATGGAATTAATGAAAAGATAAATAGAGTAGGAAAAGGCTTTATAAGCGCCCAGTATTGTGGGGTACAAGATGTGACAGACCAATAATAAAAAGCACCAGCCACCTTGCTTACAACCTTGTTCTATATATAGAACCATCCATTAAGCATAGAAGGTTAATGCGTGAGGGTACAAGCATCTCCGAAATTAGGTCAAGAAAGAAGAAAGTGAATCCTTCTATTCCAGAATTTGAGTTGAGCTTGATTTAACATCCATTCTCCAAGTTTATAAAGCTAGAATCTTGCATAATATTATGTTTCAATAGTCTTGTAAGGTCTTTCATGCATAAAATGAAAAAATATGAAAAAATAGTTGCCTTGCCTCAGCCCTCATCCTCCTTTAACCATGTTTATTGGTTCATCAATGATGAAAACACTAAAATGGTTGAAATGCATTGACTGATCTAATTTATAAAGTTTGTAAGAAAAACAAATGCCTTAAATAAGTGCATAATGAATTCCCATATTATCGAGCCAAAGGCTTTATGGAGCTCAACTTTAATAGCATAATTTTTTTTGAAGATTCCATCTACTATGTCCTTTGAATAACTCTTGTGTAAGCAAAATATTATCTTTAATCAATCTATCTTCTAAAAGGGCTCCTTATGTATCATTGATTAGTGGCATCAACACTCTCTTCAATCTTGATGCTAAGAACATATAGGTGATTTTGTATAAATTATCACAACAAGATATAGGCTTATACTCATTAAGACAACCAAGCTTGGAGGTTTTAAGAATGAGGCATATGAATGTTTTGTTAGTCTCTTTCAACATTTCTCTTTCTCAAAGAATTCAAGAGCAACATATGTGATGTTGGCCTCCGAAATTTTTCGTTAAGTTAAGCATAATATTTTATAGAATAATCATGAAATTCGAATTTTTGCCTTAGAATAAATAAAATTGTTAAGCGTGATTTAAATGAATTATGAGGTCATGATAGAATAATTATTTGAGTTTAATTATTTATTTCAGTGTCAGTAGGATTATATTACACTAGTTAGTTAAATTAAAGCAGTAAGAATGCATATAGGGCAATTGTGGCATGTCACTTAAGTTTAAAAACCATGAAGCATGAAATGAAGGGTAAGGTTGACATTTCACACTCATTATGGGTATGAGTGGAAGAGGAAAATGTTGTCTTCTTGATTAGATGAAGAAAACGTGAAATGAAGGGAGAGAAGAAGTGAAATACGTAAAAGAGAAAGAAAGAAGAGGGAGGGTTTCGGTCATTTAGAGAAAAAGAGGAAGACAATGTTAAATGAAATCAAAAAAGGCAAGAAGAGCAAAAGGAGGGACATTTTTAAGCAAGTTTTTAAGCAAGGAATCTAGGTGGGTTACATGTTTATAGTTTGAGTTAATGAGCTATAAGTATTTTCCTAATCAATAGATGTAAATGATTTTAATTGCTTTATAATGTTGCATTTAGTATTTCTTAAATGATTTAAGTATCTGCTACATGTTTGGCATATGAATCTTGATGATGATTCATGAAATGATGATGGAAATTGTATTTGAAATATATCATACTTATGGAAATCATGTTTCCGAAATGTGCCTTTTATGCAATATGTATACAAGTTATAAAATTCATGTTTGTGTTTGGGTTTGTGGTGTCCATCATGTTATGTCACGTGCACGTTGACCATGTTAAAGGCTTCTCCCGCGTACTTGCTAGTGGCATGGAGCTCCATTACAGACTCCCTCATGTTTATTGGAGCTTCGCAAGAACTCCCTCATGTATATGGTTTAGTTGCAAGGCTTCTCTATCATGTTTATATGGACTACCCAAACCATTATGCTTATTTATGTTGTTTATGATTTGTTTGACAAGTTTGAGAATTTGAGAAATACATGTCTTATGTTGTTTATGATTTATTTGACAAGTTTGAGAATTTGAAAAATACATGTCTTATGTTGTTTATGATTTGTTTGAAAAGTTTTAGAATTTGAGAAATACATGTCTTATATTGTTTATGATTTATTTGACAAGTTTGAGAATTTGAGAAATACATTTCTTATGTTGTTTATGATTTGTTTGACAAGTTTGAAAATTTGAGAAATACATGTTTTATGGTTTCAATGCATTTTACTACGACATGAATATTTTCAATGGTTTTGCTTGTTTCTCTGTTATAAACTTGTTTCCCACGAGCTTTTAGCTCAACCCCCTTCCTCCCCATCTCTAGGTGACGAGCAAGAGATCGAGTGATCGAGAGTCAAGGCACCACTCCAAGTCTGCATATTTTTGTATTTAAGTTAGTATATGAAAACTCAAAGCTTTAGCCGCATTTCAAGTATTACTCATTCATGTATATTTTTGTATTTTGTATTATAAGTCCAACAATGTATTTGTGTCTTGAAATGCCCATTAAAGCTTTGTAAAACTCCACTCTTTTGAAGTTAACAAAATATATTTACGTTTTGCTCATGACTTTCTAAGCTTCTGCATTGCATTTTCAAGCATTCATAGAGGTAAAATCTGTGTTCTAACTTCACGGGAAAAACTGTATTAATCTAGGCTGATTTAGATAAAGTTGTCTTCTTAGAAGTTGTAGTTTATCCTCTTAGCTTTCTAATGATATAAAGTTTGTAATTTTTAGACGTCGGAGTTGAGATATATAAGTTAGTGACGCTACACATGGTGCATGCTGGATTTTTTATATATATAGCCCTTTTTCTATTTTTTTGATCCAAACAACCCTACAAAGTGATGTGCTCATGTTTGACTCATGAGTTAGACTCCAAAAACGGGGGTCTAACATTATGGTATCAGAGCCTAGGTTTAGGAGTATCCTAGGTATGAAATGGGTTATTTTAAAACATGAAATAAACATGCATTTATTTAAATGAACAACATGCATTGTTTTTGTATTGTTTCATATAATTTGAAATTGTTTTACATGAAACATGGTTTAAGAAGGTTTTACATGCACACATGCAAGTTTAAACCTGACATGAAGCATAAACTAAAGATTTTAAATGGTTTTAAATTGAAGGACTGAGTATGCCACCTCAAAGGAGAACTCGAGGAATTATGACTCGATCTCGCTCTTGTCAAGGAAGTACGGATGAATCTCATGTCCCACAAGACACGGAGACACACTCTGCTCATGATTCTGAGGCACCTAGTGTGCAACATGAAGTGCCACTGCCTCCGTCTCCTTTACCCCAAGTAAACCTCATGGATCCACGTTTTTTTCAAGCATTTGCTCATGTTTTCACGCATGCTATAGTCAAGTGCCACAAGTTCCAGTGCAAGCTCCAGTCGAGAGGAGTGGACAATATGATAAGCTTTGCAAATATGGGATTATAGACTTTAATGGGACTACGAATCCCGAAGAGGCTAAAGCGTGGTTGAGAAGGACAGAGAGAGTTCTGTTTCAGATGAAGTGCTCCGATTAGGAGAAATTGGATTATGCAGTGAGCTTGCTACAAAGGGACTCATTCCATTGGTGGGAATCAATGCCCTATAGTTAGGTTATACTGCGGGTATTGTCATGGAGAAATTTTTTGGAAGCCTTTAGGAAGAAATATTTCTCGAAAGTCTATGTCCAAGAGAAGGCCATAAAATTCCTAAATCTCACATAGAGGGACATGAGTGTGTGTGAATATGAGCTGAAGTTCACCCAACTTTCAAGGTATGTGACCAACACTGTTGCAAATGAGGAGGATAAGTGCCGTAAGTTTGAGGGAGGACTTCATTTAGGGATTAAGGAGAAAGTATTGATCCACAACTTTGGTGATTACCAATTGTTGGTAGATGTTGCACTCCAAGATGAGAAACTGGAGAACATAAAGTATGAAGTAAACAGGAAGAGGAAGAACCAGGAACAGCCTTCTAAGAAGGGAATGAGTGCCCTCATGCCTGAGAGGAGTATGAGGACTTTCCACACGCAGAGTGAAGTGGGAAGTAGTGGCTCTGCTAAGAACAAGCAAGCAAAGGCAGTTTCAGTGCAAGCCTTAACTATAGGAGGCAATAGAAGGATGGTGGGGAGTAGGTATATGAACCCCCAATGCAAGCATTATGGGAAGTTTCACAGAGAAGAGTGCCTCAAGTTACTTGGAGTATATTTCTGATGCTGAAAGAAGGGACCAATGGCTAGGGAATGTCCCCAAGCACCAAGGCAAGATGGGTCGCAGACGTCAGCCCCAAAGAGAGCTGAAACAGTAGGAACCAGGCTAGCCATTGAGGTGGAAAGTTCTGGAGCGACAAATAACGTTATTCCTCCATAAAGGCCAAGGGGTCAAGCACAGACAAGGGTGTTTTTCATGATCAGAGATGAAGCTACAGCTATACCTGAAATTGTTACGGGTATGACTTAGTTATTTAATGCAGAAGTATAGTTATTGATTGATTCTAGCTCCACACATTCTTTTATTTCTGCAAGCATGACATTACATGGTGTTAATTTGGTGCCATTGGATAGTCCATTGATTGTTAGTACTCTTATAGGGAGGAATGTGATAATAAGTCAAGCATATAGAGATTGTGAACTCTTTATTGATGGTACTAGACTGATAATGGACTTAATGCCTTTAGATTTAAAGGGCCTAGATGTTATACTTGGAATAGATACCTTGGAGAAATATCATACAAAGTTAGACTATAGCCTCAAAGAGGTAGAATTTGATCTTGGTAAGGGTGAGAAGGCGACTTTTAAGGGAGACTAAAAAACACCATCACCAAGAATTATTTCAGCTTTACTAGCTGACAGGATGATGAAAAAAGGGTGTGAAGCCTTCTTAGCACACATTGTGCACACCGAGGTAAACGAAGGAAAGTTAGAAGATTTTTCAATTGTGAGGAAATTTTCAGACGTGTTTTTAAAAGACTTACCTGGTTTGCCACTAGCAAAGAAAATTGAATTCTCCATCGATTTGATTCCAGGTATTGCACCCATTTCCATATCACCGTATAGAATAGCTCTAGCTGAGCTGAAGGAGCTTAAGGAATAGTTGGGAGAACTGTTAGAGAAGGGGTATATAAGGCCAAGTTTGTTGCCATGGGGAGTGCAGGTTCTGTTTGTTAAAAAAGGATGGAACATGGCGCATATGCATTGACTACCGGAGGTTCAGCAAGGTAACCATTAAGAACAAGTATCGTATACCACGAATCGATGATTTATTCGATCAGCTGCAAGGAGCAAAGGTCTTCTCCAAGATTGATCTCAGGTTAAATTATCATCAGCTCAGAATCAGGGAATCTGATATACACAAGACAACCTTTAGGACATATTATGGGCTTTGTGAGTTCCTAGTCATGCCATTTGGATTGACTAATACTCCAACTGTGTTCATAGATCTCATGAATAGGGTCTTCAAGGAATACTTGGACCAATTTGTCATAGTATTTATAGATGACATTCTGGTTTATTCCAAGAACGAAGAGGAAAGTAAGGAACATCTAAGGATAGTATTGCAAACATTAAGGGAGAACAAGCTTTATGCCAAATTCTGCAAGTGTGAATTTTGGCTTCATAAGGTGATATTCCTTAGACACGTAATTTCGAAGGAAGTGGTACATGTCGATCTGAGAAAAATTGAAGCAATGGTAAAATGACATGCACCAAAGACAGTGACAGAAGTGAAAAGCTTTCTGGGTCTGGCAGAATATTATATAAGGTTTGTTAAAAGATTCTCCATGATAGATGCTTCAATTACCAAGTTATTAAGGAAAAATCAGAAGTTTATCTAGAGTGACGAATGTCAGAAGAGCTTTGAGGAGCTTAAACACATATTGACAAGTGCTCCAATTCTAACCTTGCCCATGGGAGATGAGGGCTATACAGATTATAGAGATGCTTTAAGAGAGGGTTTAGGTTGTGTGTTAATGCAAGGAGACAAGGTAATAGCTTATGCCTCACGGCAGCTAAAGTCTTATAAATTGAATTATCCAACCCATGATTTAGAATTAGCAGCAATAATTTTTGATTTGAAAATTTAGAGACATTATATATATGGAGTTCAGGCGAGGATTTTTACAGATCATAAAAGTCTCAATTACTTATTGAGCTAGAAAGAGTTGAATTTGAGATAGAAAAGGTGGTTAGAGTTGCTTAAAGATTATGACTTGTTGATTGAATACCACCCAAGCAAGGCAAATGTAGTGGCCGATGCCTTAAGTAAGAAATCCTCCATAGCCCATGTTCAGGCAATTTATCTGCCATTGTTGGAAAAAATAGCTAAGCTTAGAATAAGCTTGAAACAGGAGGAACCTGATTGCATTATTGCTAATTTTAGAGTGAGACCAATAATTAAAGAGAAAGTTAAGGAGTTACAAGAATAAGATGCAGATTTGAACAAGCTCTAAGAAGAAATTAAAAATGGCAAGCAATATGAAGTGGAAGTAAGAGATGATGAACTTATGATTGTAGGCAATAGACTTTGTTTTCCGAATGTCAAGGAGGTAAAGGATGAGATACTCAATGAGGCACACAATGTACCTTATGTCATGCACCCAGGTAGCATCAGGATATACAGAGATTTGAAAGAAAATTTCTAGTAGAGAGGCATGAAGAAGGATGTAGCAGAATATGCAAGTAAGTGTCTCGTGTGTTAGCAAGTTAAGGCTGAACACTAAGCACTTTCAGACAAGTTAAGGCCATTGTCCATTCCTGAGTGAAAGTGGCAAAGATAACCATGGATTTTCTGGTGGATTTGCCCAAGACTAGTAAAAAGCATGATGCTATATATTGTTGACCGTTTGACGAAGTCAGCCTATTTTCTAGTAATTAAACAGATTGATTCTCTACATATGCTAGCAAAGAAGTATATTTATGAGATAGTGAGACTACATGGGATCCCAGACTCCATAGTTTATGATAGAGATCCTTGGTTTACTTCAAGATTTTGGGAAAGCATGCAAGAAGCGCTGGGGACCAAGTTAAATTTTAGCACTGCTTTCCATCCCCAAATAGACGGTCATCTGAGAGGACCATTTGAACCCTTGAAGAAATGCTCAGGCATGTGTGATGGATTTCAAAAGTGCTTGGGACGAGCACTTGCCATTGGTCGAATTTGCTTACAATTATTTGTACTACTCGAGCATTTATATGGCTTCTTATGAAGCACTGTATGGAAGAAGATGTAGAACTCCTATATGTTAGGATAAAGAAGGAGAAAGAAAATTAATAGGACAAGAGTTACTCCATATGACAGTGGACAAGGTCAATTTAGTTAAGCAAAGGCTCAAAGCAGCTCAAGATATAATAAAGAGCTATACTGATGCACACCAAAAGGAAATGAAGTATGAAGTTGGTGAGAAAGTCTTTCTGAAGACATCTCCTTGGAAAGGAGTCATAAGGTTTGGCAAGAAGGATAAATTGAGCCCAAGATACGTTGGTCTCTATGAGATTGTTAAGAGGATTAGACCACTGGCCTATAGATTGACACTGCCACCAGAATTGTTACAGATACATGATGTTTTTCGTGTTTCCATATTAAGGAGGTATAGATCAAATCCCTTTTACATCATTCAGACCACTGAGGTTCAGTTGAGAGATGATCTGACTTATGAGGAGACTCTAGTAGAGATTCTAGACACTAGGTCCTCAGGAACAAGACAGTTCAACTGGTTAAAGTCTTGTGGAAAAACCATTCTAAGGAAGAGGTCATGTGGGAGCCCTTGGAGGGCATAAAGAAGAATTATCCACACCTCTTCAATGAATCAGGTAAGAATTTCGAGGATGAAATTCTTTTAAGAGGGGGTGAAATGTTGGCCTCTGAAATTTCTCATTAAGTTAAGCATAATATTTTATAGAATAATCATGGAATTTGAATTTTTGCCTTAGAATAAGTAAAATTGTTAAGCATGATTTAAATGAATTATGAGGTCATGATAGAATAATTATTGGAGTTTAATTATTTATTTTAGTGTTAGTAGGATTTTATTACACTGGTTAGTTAAATTAAAGCAGTAAGAATGTATATAGGGCAATTGTAGCATGTCCCTTAAGTTTAAAAACCATGAAGCATGAAATGAAGGGTAAGGTTGACATTTCACACTCATTAAGGGAGTAAGTGGAAGAAGAAAATGTTGTCTTCTTCATTAGATGAAGAAAATGTGAAATGAAGGGAGAGAAGAAGTGTAATACGTAAAAGAGAAAGAAAGGAGAGGGAGGGTTTCGGCCATTTAGAGAAAAAGAAGAAGACAAGCTTATGCTTCATCTTTTCTTAGTTTTCAAGAATGAATTTGAGATTATTCAAGAAGAGAAAAAGAAAAAGGAAGAGAAGAGCTTCCATTTAAGCCAAAAATCTCTTTGTTTGGTGAAGATTCAAGGTAAGTCCTTTTTTATAATTCTTTGAAATTTGGAAGGAATTTTGATTCATGAAGCTTAGGAAATACATGGGTTTAAGTATTTAGAATCAAATTTTAGTAAATATGCTATTTGGATTCCCATTTTGTATTCCCATTGAATCGGATTTTTTTGCCAATGTTAAAGGAAATCAAGAAAGGTAAAAGGAGCAAGAGGAGGCATTTTTAAGCAAAATTTTAAGCAAGGAATCTAGGTGGGTTACGTGTTTATATTTTGAGTTAATGAGCTATGAGTATTTTCCTAATCAATAGATTTAAATGATTTCAATTGCTTTATAAATGTTGCGTTTATTGTTTCTTAAATGATTTAAGTATTTGCTACATATTTGGTATATGAATCTTGATGATGATTCATAAAATGATGAGGGAAATTGTATTTTAAATATACCATGCTTATGGAAATCATGTTTCCAAAATGTGCCTTTTATGCAATATCTTTACAAGTCATGAAATTCATGTTTGTGTTTGGGTTTGTGGTGTCCATCATGTTATGTCACGTGGACGTTGACCATATTAAAGGCTTCTCCCGCCTGCCTACTAGTGTCATGGAGTTCCATTTCGAACTCCCTCATGTTTATTAAAGCTTCGCAAGAACTCCCTCATATATATGGTTTAGTTGCAAGGCTTCTCCATTATGTTTATATGTACTACCCAAACTATTATGCTTGCTTATGTTGTTTAGGAATTGTTTGACAAGTTTGAGAATTTGAGAAATACATGTCTTATGTTGTTTATGATTTGTTTGACAAGTTTAAGAATTTGAAAAATACATATCTTACGTTGAATTTGAGAAATACATGTCTTATGTTGTTTATAATTTGTTTGACAAGTTTAAGATTTTGAGAAATACATGTCTTATGTTGTTTATCATTTGTTTGACAAGTTTGAGAATTTGAAATATATATGTTTATGGTTTCAATGCATTTTACTACGGCATGAATATTTTCAATGGTTTTGTTTATTTCTCCACTATAAACTTGTTTTCCACGAGCTTTTAGCTCACCCTTTTCCTCCTCATCTCCAAGTGACGAGCAAGAGATCGAGTGATTGAGAGTCAAGGCACCACTCCAAGTCTGCATATTTTTGTATTTAAGTTAGTATATGAAAACTCAAGGCTTTAGCCGCATTTCAAGTATTACTCATTCATGTATATTTTTGTATTTTATATTATGAGTCCAACGAAGTATTTGCGTCTTGAAATGCCCATTAAAGCTTTGTAAAGCTTCACTCTTTTAAAGTTAACGAAATATATTTATGTTTTGCTCATGACTTTCCAAGCTTCCGCATTGCATTTTCAAGCATTCATAGAGGTAAAATCTGTGTTCTGACTTCATTAAAGACTGTATTAATCTAGGCTGTTTTAGACAAAGTTGTCTTCTTAGAAGTTGTAGTTTATCCTCTTAGCTTTCCAATAATATAAAGTTTGTAATTTTTGGACATCAGAGTTGAGAGATATGATTTTTACAAGTTAGTGACGCTGCACATGGTGCATGCTAGTTTTTTTTTATATAGCCCTTTTCTATTTTTTTGATCCAAACAACCCTAAAGAGTGATGCACTCATGTTTGACTCACGAGTTAGACTCTGGAAACGGGGATCTAATATGTGACCATATCCTTGATTAGATGTTAAGACTTTTGTTTGAAAAACCATATAGGCCTTTAGGGCTTAGAGTCGTTTGATGATTTAGATAATGTTCCCTCAACATTTGCTTCCTCCTTAATAGCTCTATAACTTCATTAGAAAGTTGGTTACTGATAAAGGTGCTAAGAATTTACATTAAATAGTAGCTTGACATAGCGCACCCTAGTCAATTCTTAAAGAAAATATAAGCCTTATACTTGAGTTCATATTGGGAAAGAGCAAGATCACTATTATTTTTTAATCAGGGAGAAATCTTTTCAGTATTTCTTCTTGCCATTATGGACTTATGGACGAAACTAGTGTTCTTATCCCTATCCTTTAGCCATTGAGCATTATAGGATCTCTAAGATGCTTGTACATCTCTTCCTAAATCTTGATAAGTTTAGCTTAGCTTCAAATAAAGACAAGTGAGTGTTTTTGTTCCTCTTTGAATTAAGCTCCTTAAGTTTCTTTTTTATCATACTTAGGCTCTTAACATAAATAACGGCTTTGTGACTAAAGATAGAGTAGGATATACCTCTACAATAGCATCATTAAACCCTTTTTGCTCCACCAAAAAATTATTAAATATAAAAGGAAATTTCCTACATCATTTTGATAGTATCATCTAAATGATTATTAGAGAGTGGTTTGAAAATAATGGATTCATGAAAAGTGATTTGCTTTCAGGGAAAGTAGACAATTATTATGCATTAACTAAAGCCTTGAAAACTTTTCACTTAATATGACACCCTATGCTTTATTTGTTGCTCAAAATAAAAAACTTCCCCTTATATTTCATATTAGTGACTTCTAGTTGATCTATATATTCCTTAAAATCACTTTTAAAGTTTCTTAAATAGACACATCCCTTAGCCTCAAAATTGTGGAGGATGTTATTGAAATCCCCTAAAAGTATCTAAGGGCCTTGGTTAGAAGAGTGAATGCTTTCAAGTTTGTCCCAGAGAGAGCTCCTCCTAAATGAGGAGACAACTATCTTGAAGTTAACTAAGTGGTCTAATAGATGAGCTAACTTATTAAGCAATTTAGGCTTCTAACATCATGCTATAGGTTGCAATGAAGTTTACCTTAGAGTTGACCTACCTAATTACCTCTTTAAAATCCTCATTTTGTTTTACATTAATTGTTAGGAAGTTCTCATCAAGAGACTCTAAGTTAGACTTTTGAAAAGGGGGTTCAAGGTCCTTGATTGAAAAATAAGGATTATCTAATGTTATGCTAAGGGATAAGTTGAACTTATTTTCATATGAGAAATTGGGACGATTTCTCCAACCAATCTTAATGGTGTTCAAAAAGGGATCATTCTTTTAGTTATGATTATTGTCGCAAGTAAACTGTTTTAACAAATAAATCATGAAACGATGAATTCCCTAATAACAATCAGTAGATAAATGTCTTGCAAATCCACAAATATCATAAGAAACAATAGGCTTTCCGATATAATAAACTGTCATATGATCAAATTTTTTAGATAAATTATCAACCTTAGTAATGAGAAGATTTAAAGCATTGATTTCATACTTGGAACCTTTTCTAGAATGACTTTTTCACTTGACCATTTATAATTGTTTTGAGCCATGTCCTCAATCAAGTTGTGTGCTTTATACAGATTTTTATTCATAAGAGTAACACCACTAGTAGGAGCCACTGAAATCTTAATGTTATAGGTCATTCCAGTATAAAATGTCTAAAGGATGATCCACTTAACATGACCTCAATATGTCCTCAATCAAGTTGTGTGTTTTATCCATAGTTTTATTCATAAGAGTACCACCATCAGTAACATCCACTGAGATCTTAATTTTATGGGTCTTTCCATTAAAGAATGTCTTAATAATAAGCCACTTCTCTAAGCCATAACAGGAACATGACCTCAATTAGGTATGTGCTTTATTCACGGTTTTGTTTATAAGAGTACCACCATCAGTAGCATTCACTAAGATCTTAATGTTATAGGTCATTTAATTATAGAATGTATGAATGATGAGACACTTTTCTAACCCATGATTGGCATTTGACCTCAATAGCTCCTTGTATCTTTCCCAAGATTTTTATAGTAACTTGACTTCCCCTTAAGAAAGATTTATGATCTGATTCTTATTTGAGCAGTGGGATGAAATACATTGCAAGGAAAGTTTAGCAATTGATCCTAGGTATTAATAGATGTTGAAATATGACATCTGGTGAGATGCCATTAAGCTTTAGTGTATTACAATACTTTAGGAAGATAAAGAGGTGCAAATTTAGACCTTTAGTGGGGCAATCTCGTAATTGATTATTTTCACTATAGAGAGAAGTAAGGGTTTTAACTTAAAGTTATTGGCTTCGACAATAAGCCTTGCAATGCCCAAACTAATCCCTTAAGCACTTAAGCTGGTAGAATCCTTCAAAGATTTCATATTTTGAGCAACCATCTTTGCTTTTTTTAATCCTCTATTGTTCTTTAGAGTCTTCTTCTCATGTGTATTGTTTGCTTAGTCTTAGGGTCCAATTTGACAAGATTTCTAAGATTTTTAAACTATCACATACAAGAAATGAAATGTAAAAGATAAAGAATAGTGAAAACTCAATGAAAAATAATGAAAAAAAGGTCTAGTCTAATTCGTTTGTAAATTAGATCAATATTAACCACACTTAGTCCCAACAACAATGCCAAAAACTTGATGTATCTATTTTATTCTTGAAGCACACATTGTAGTTGTAGTTAATATTAGTGGGTATGGGTTGATGTTATAAGGACTAATTATTAGTTACCAATTATTCATAAACCTAATTTTCTAGACTTTTAAATAAAATTGCTTGAAAAGTAAAACGAATAGAATTATTTGAAAAGTAAAACAAATAAATAATTCTAAGTGCCAAACCAAAGTAATTATCTAGTAGAAAACAATATATGAATAAGCTAGGTTTATGTAAGATATTTCCTAGAACTTCAATATGTTTCAACTTCACTCTGATTTAATGAATGACTTTAGTTTCGTGGACCACTAAGAATTCCTATGTTACAATTATACTCTATCTTAGGTAATACAACCCCTATTTGTAGATCCAATCAACAAAAACCTCTTGATATGTTTTACGCTAACCCAGAAAAGTTACTCAATTCTGTCTCAAGTAACTCACTTAACCCTCATAATCTATGTTATGATCTAACCATACACATCATCTCTCGATCTTAATATGTAATTATAATAAATGAACCTTTAATTTTTTCCTTCAATTAAATCAATATAAAAATATGGATGATTATTAAGAAAACTAGGTATTTCATTAAATTAAAAGATCAAATTGAAAAATTACATCCTACGTCCATCCCACCTAAATGTATATCTCAATTAGTTCATAAATAAATAAGAAAGAACAATATAAAAACAGGTAAGAACAAAAAATAAAGAAGTCATTATCACGAATCTTAAATCTTAAATCTTAAATTCTCGAGGATTCTTGTTGAAATCCTTGTTCTTCTTCCAAGATTGTTGTTTTCCTTGATCTCTAGCTATTACCTTTGGCTTCTAATTGACTTTTTTGCTTTCAAACTCCTATATACCAAAAAGTTCTTTTTGTTCGTCACTGTATACCAAAATGTTTTTTTCCTCACTATATCTTCTTTTAATAATTTAAACCCTAATTTTTAATTCATGTTAACTTTCACCATATTTGCCAAGTTTTTATGTAAATCACCATTGTCAACATAGGACTAAATGTTAGTTTATACTCTTGTAGCCAATCAGTTGGTTGTAATTTTATGTATGACACTAAGGTAAAAAGAGCTTTAGGCAACGACATCATTACAACAATTTAAAAATGTGTTGTTATAAATTAATATAACGCAACAGTTTTTAAAGTGTTACCTTTTCTAATATGAAAAGGTAATGGTAATAATAATTTGTTGCTACATATAAGAAAAGGCAACAAAATTTTAAAAAATGATGCAATAAAGTCTTATAAACATCTAGAATTATAGTTATAATTTCAGTTACCTATTTACTAAAGGGTATTTACTAATGTTACATATTTATTCATATATCTATTTACTAATGTATATTTAAAATATAAAATTTTCTATTTATTAATGAGTGTTCGAAATATGTCTAGCAAAATTAAATTACCTACTAACTTTTATTTAGTAAAATTAAAACATATGAGTCCATAATATAGGAGAAGAGCAGGACATACTACAACAAAAAGTGGTTTATGTAACATTAAATTTATAACATTTTAAAGAATGTTATTTAAAATTAATATAATTCAACGGTTTTTAAAACATGGCCTTTGGTAATATTAATAGGAAACAGTAATAGTAATTTATTGTCATGTATTTAAAAAGATAACAAAATTAAAATGTCGTAGCTATAAAATTTTATATAAGCAATAATTAAATTTGTTGCGACTTTGAACAATTATTAAGGGTGGCTATGAGTGGCATCGAACTTAGACCCCCTTATACCGAAGCCCAACTTGAAATTTTGTATTTGAGTTTATGCCTAACCTGAGGCTTATAGTCCAAGTTCGAGCACATTTGAGCCTAAACAAACTTGATAAATATATTATTTAATTTTCAAAAATAAAAAATAATATCATTTTTTAAAATTTTAAACTTTGGATAGGGTTGGATGAACAGTTCAAGCTCGACTTGAAGCTTAAAATTATTTTAAAAATTAAGCATAGTTTGAAATTCAGTTAACTTAGAACGAGTTAGGTCAAATCATATCGAAATGGGCAAACTTTGTCATAGCGAACAAGAATTAAATTATTATAATTATAAATTAAATTAAATTATTATTATACATATATAACAAAGAAATATACATGCCAAAAAAGTTTATAGACTTTTAAGTTTTAACTTTTCTTCTTAAAAATGAAATTGTTCGGGCTAATTTCATAACTTCTATCTCTGGGATCAATCTCCCTCTATCTCCCTATTTGTCGGTCTTCTTATAAGCGTGATTGTCTTGCTCTGAGTCTCTTCTCATATTTCAATTGAGAGGCAGGAAGAACACGTCAAACCCAAGTATGTCTTCAGTTTATAGCTTTTTTTTGGGTTTTAAAAAATAATGAATTTATATGTCTATTCATTCTTGTCGTCCACTAACGAGGCTTAATCCCAGTTGTTTTTTTCTTTCTTCTAATATGTTTGTTCATGCTTGTCTTCCACTAAGGAGGCTCTTGTTTTGATGTGATATTTTCTGTGCATTTATGCCTTTAACTCAATATAGTTGTGTGATTTCTGTTGTCCGCAGCAGTATAAAAGTAAGAAATAGAGAGAGAAAGGGCTTAGATTTTCCCTGATAGTAAAATATTGTGCATAAAAGGAATAACCAAATATCTCAGTGCAGACCCTTTATTAGGGCTATATAGTTCAATCAACAATGTTTTATTTTGAACATTTTGAGGATACTTGATTCTAATTTATCTCCTGTTAAATGCAACACCAGAAAACATTGACCTATGACTAGCAGATTTGTTGTTATATATGCACTGAATTTTGACGGCAGTTCGCTCTTTCTATAAGAATGTTCAAGTGAGTCTAAATACTAAGTTACTAGTTCATTTATTCACTCTTATCAGTATTGTAAAGGTGATAGATAGTATTTGTTGACTGATCTTTTCATTCCTCATATTATAAGCAGATTTAGATGAGATTATGGCTTTGAAGGTCTTGTGAACAACACAAACTGAAAAGTTGTATAACAGAAGATCCTGAACTTCAGTGACATTGTTTAAACATAATCTCTTTTGCTACACCAATCTATTTGAAATAATGCCATCATGCATCTTCTCCAATTCCTTGATTTTGAATGCTTACAAAGAGAATGTTTGGCCATTGAGTGTTTGATTATATTCAATGGATTAATAAGGTAAAAGACAACAATAAGTGACCTCCCCACTTTTGTGACCAAGTAACAAAAGTTTCTCCATTTCTTCTGTATAACCTACTAATTGTTTTGAATTTTGAGTGCTTGCATTGCTACCTCACTATATCTTCCCATTGTTTACATAATTCAATGGTTCAATGTAAGGAAAACATAAGGTATATGCTATGTACGTTATTTAAATGGAAAGAAGACAACATTTATAAATCATAGACATTGTTCAAAGGTTGTTCAATGGTTGAATGAAAAGAAAACATAATTTTAATCTTTCTAAATGCTAAGATTTGGCTAAGCTCTTTGTTATAAAATTTGTAAAATAAGGTGGTAAGTTATGGATGTACTTGGAAGGTTTTAGGAACCCTTTAGGGGTCTTCATCATAGCTGAGTAAGATAATAAAGTTTTCTCGATCACCATAGACTAGGGACTAATAAAGGAAAAGCACCGAATATGTGAGGGTGGTTTACAATATAGACAAACAGTGAATGTGTATTTAAATTGATTTGTTAAGATGGTTTTTACCTTACTATGAAAAGTATGTTTATGAATAATTCCATTGGTGCTACTACTTGAATTTAAAAGTTAATCTTCATGAGGTTTATATATGCTTTGATTTAGCATGGAATTGAGTTTTGGATGCACTTGGAAACTAATGAGATGTACACATGCTTTGAATTAGCATTGAATTGAAAATTGCATATGCTTTAAATTGGTATAGAAATGGATTTTGAATATGTTTTTAATTGGTATTGAAATAAGACACACTCATGTATTAATTGTGGTTTAGCCTATGGTACGTCGTTAGGTCTTTATATATACGATTATATCAATTAAAGTACGTCCTAATGTGCATGGCGGTGTTTGGGGGTCATCTGTCACTAACATGGGTGGTTTTGTGTCTATCAGTATGTCCTATGAGTCGCCCTCTGCACTTGTGTAGTATATATTGTGCTAGCACTATTACAGGTAAGCAATGTAGAACCAGCTCCGTAACCACTGATTTATATGTAGTGCTAACATCATTATGGGTAAGCAATGCAGAACCAACTTCATAACAATCAGTATATAGAGGATAACTAGGCACTGGTAAGCGATATAGAACCAACTCCGTGGCCTTAGACCCAAGGATACCGTATGGCAAAGAAAATTACTGATAGGCTATGTTTTAAAAAGAAAGTTAATGAAAGCATTGATTACCATCATTATATACTTTAAAAGAAAATGGAACTTGATCTAAGAAAAATATATATGTTTTGTTTTACCTATGCATTGATCTTATGAAAAGAAAAGAATGTATTGTGTAAGAACATTGGTTATTACTTGAAAAGAAAAGAAATTGTTTTCTTTTATGGAGATTAATATTTGTATAAATGTTTTTATTAGAAACCAACAATACTTACTGAGCTCGGTTAGCTCACCCTTTATTTTCTGTTTTTAAATGAAACCTCCCATATGCACGCTTAGGGGCTTCAGTAGCAAGGACTCCACCTAGCGAGTAGTCAATTTCATCAAGTGTTACTGTATAAGCATTTTTATTTTTCTTGTACATATTTTTGAGAACTATTGCATATCTTTGAACATGTTTTGGAAAGTACATTTGTATAAAGAATAGATGTGTATAAAGGTTTTTAAATGGAATGCATTACTTTGTTTTAGCTTTTTAAATTTTATTGATGTAACTATTTGAGACTACAAGTGAGTGGATTTGAAGTCTGCAATTTGGAGTAGAGAAATTGATGTGATAATAGAAGTGTTTTGAACTTTTACAGGGACTTATGAAATTTTTGGGATGTCAACATACAAATGTTGTGCTGTCGAAATTTTTTAAAAAATTGAAAAAAAACTCTACCGTTTACATTTCTTATTGTGAATTGAAGTTTTCCTTAACAAGGGCAATAGGCTTAGCTTCACGGGAACTTTCCAGCCGACTCAGATATCAACTAGAGAGCCATCATGGAGTGCTAGGCAGGTCACCTAGTCATTATAGGATAGAGGCCTGTCATAAAACTTAAAGTAACATTTTTTATTTTGTTGCCTAATCAAAAAATTATTTTGCCTTATACTAATTGCAGCGCCACTTCTTATAACGATATGAATTATGTTACCTTAATAAAAAATGCAATGATAATTGTACTTATAGCTACGCTTTTATCTGTTGCTTAAAAACTTTTTGTCGTAATGATATTATTATTTAATTAATAAAGGCATTCTGTATCTTTATATATTATGTTAATCATAGTCGATGTTTTAATACTAAATTTAAAATCCTTAGACTACTTACTTTGTAATTGAAATTATGATGAGATCATAATTGTAAGATTCAATTTACATTTATGTATTATTCCTAAATTTTCCTTTTCATAATTTCTTCAAGACAGGATATTGATGAAACAGTAAAACTAACAAACAAGTAATTAATCCCATAAATTAAAGTATGAAGATACTTAAACTAATGAATGGATGCTTATTACAGAATAAATTCATTGAACTAACTCGATTATGAGAATTCCAAATGGAATATTACTTATGTGTATGTGATTTCCTCGTAATAATGGTTATATAATTAATCTTCAGACTTAAGATTACTAAGGTATCTTATGTGAGAATTATTATGTTTTAATGATATTTATGAATTGTCATTACTATGTTTTAATGCTATTTATGAATTGTCCTACATAAATAGCATTAAAACATAGATAATTCAATCAGTAGTATTCAAATGTAGTATGAACCAGATGAAGAAAGTTGAGTAAGTCAATAAAGGATTCATCACTCTAAAGTAATTAAAGAGAATGTTCTACTGTTATTGATTAGTAATGATTTAAGGAATTTTCTAGCGATATTAAATTGACATTTGAAAAGGGAGTTTGAAATATCAATTATAAATTGATTACTAATTAGCAAGAATGAACATGATTTAATATAAAAGAGTAGACATTATATTCATACTTTGTCCAATTGGAACATTGGATAATGAAAAAAATTAAATTATACATTATAACCATGTATAGACAAGTTAAGTCAATCAACTTTGACATTCCTGATATTTGGATGGTTATGACATATTTTTAGATGTCAATCTTAATCTATGATTATAAATTGTTTAACTAGAGTTTTAAAGATAAATTAAAAGGAGTTTTAATTTATTTGATTCTAATTATGAATTAAAATTAAAATTTGTAATTTATAATCATTGCTAATATATTAAGAACCTAATGAGTCACACATATAGAGTAGTCTACAAGAGAAAATTTAATTTCAACTAAGTTGAACTTAATTATAAAGTTTAAGAAACTTTAGGGATCTAGTATAAGATATTTGATTTTATTAAAATTAAAATAATTATAGGTAGAGTTAGACTTTGATTATAATTGATGTATTTAATTTTAACAGAAATTGACTTAATTATAAAGTTTATGAAACTTTAAAGATCAAATATAACATATTTTATTAAATTAAGTAGAATTTGAATTTGAATTTGAATTTAATTATAATTGAGGTATTTAATTTTAACAAAAATTAAAAAACTGGTGATTTTACTATAAATAGGAATAAACATAAGGAAGCTAGAACTCTTACTCATTCCTTTTAAGAGTTGAGAAACTGTCCTCTAGATATTGTTAGAGGCTAGACGTGTGAATAGTTCATGGTTAACACATCCAAAAGTTTTTGAAAAGATTTCAACAAGAAGACAGAATCAGGTATGATTTCTTATTTTATGATTTGATTTAATTATTTAAGCTATTCAATTATTGAGATCCGACTAGAAACCTAAAATTTTTATTTTTCCATTACCCCTATGATTTGATCATGGTTTGTTTTTTTAAAATTAAAAGATTTATTGAAATTAATAAGAGATAAACATAACATCTGGAGAGTAGTAAGCCTCTCCTACATCAAGCATAAACTAAAGAACAATACAACGCCTATAATTACTAAACATAAAATGGTGATGTTGTACTACACAAAACAAACTAATGATCAGTGACATTTTCTAAAGATGGTAAGAAAGTCCCTCCCATCCGAAAGAGTCTCTAGATGCTTGCCAATTAGGGAAGAAGCATCGAGGGTCTTCTTCTATTATGCGCTGGTGAAAACTACCAAGGTATGGAATATCTATCTTGAATCATGCACCTGTTCTTCTTCTTCTTTACCAGTGATCGTTATTTGACATTAATAGGCCAATAATTTAGCTTGGAGGAGTCATAAGAGCTATATAAAGACAGGTCGGGCCCATACTAGGTGAGAACTAACCGCAAATTTGAAGATTTCTTGATTCTTCTGCACTATCCTCATGCTTAATCCTAATTACCATATGTTGCTAGAGATCATAGGACAATCCTTAGCATTCGTTTAACATTTTGGGTAAGTTCTCTCTTTTGTGAATTTATGCTTAACTGCCTTATATTGAACTAGTAATATTATTTATTTAGGTTATATGCATGCATCTTCCATATGAAATTTGCGTCCCTGTTGATTACAAAATGTTTAGGTCTAGGCTTTTTGTTACTATACTTCCTTCTGTGTTATGGGTTCCCATGGTAGTAAATCTCTATATCTGAAGAGGGGCTTGGGAAACCTAAACTCCTTTACAACACCTACTATCCACCCTATTATCAAATTATGATAGGATTAAAGTCTCCAAGAAACCACCAGCCTCCTACTACATTTCTTCTCCATTTGATTAACAATCAACAGCTCTCTTATGTTTGCAATTGCGAGTTCAATAAGAGAATTGAAACATCTGGACTTCCTTGCAAATCTTTTGTTGTTTCTCTCCTTCCATATCTCTTTGATACATGTTGTATTTGCTACCATGTAGACTTCCTTATTGTGCTTGGATATATGCAACAGTAGTATCTTTCGTAAGATATCACTTAGACTGCTTTGATTGCAGCTAAGTGTGTATAAAGAAGAGGTTCTCTACCAAACTTTTTTAGAGTGTCCATAATTGAAAAATAGATGATCTCCATCCTCTTCTTCTAGATTACATAAAACACATTATTTATGATATGATAGAAACTTTAACCTTTCATGGTATTGTGCTTATTCAACATGGCTAACCAAAGCAAAAAGCTAGTATTTAGGTTAAGAATTTTATTCCAAACCAACTTACACCACCCAATGCTTGTGTCTGTCCCATACATTAGTTCTTTTTCTTTCCTATTGGTTATTTCTGAAATAGATAAACCATTCCATAGATAAGTATCCTCTTTACCATTATGCCTATATTATGGAATTGATAGAATTCTTATCTCATCTGGGGATAGAGACTAATTACCATTTGCAATTATCTCCTGTATCTTGGCTTTCTTTGAGAACCTGACTAGGGAATCCCTAGCCATCTGATTATGTATTAGTGCCCTTTGACCAGTCTAGTTGTCATACCATAATGAGATCCTATCCCCTGCTCCTATTCTACATGTAATCTACTATTGTACCTCCCCCTTCAACCTAAGGGTTTGGTTAAAGAACCAAGAATAACTTTCTTTAGGTTTAACTGCCCACAAATTGCCACCCTTTAAAATTTAGCTATGTACCCATTTGATCCATAAGGATTATTTTTCGCTTAAGATTCTCCATAATCTCTTTAGCATTAGACATCTATTGCTTTTGCTAATTATCTCCAATCCTCCTATTTCTTTTGGTTGACATATATGCATTCAACTCACTTTAGCTATTCCTTTTTCTCATTTCCCTTACTCTATAGGAACTGCTTCATTATTTTCTCTATAATTTTAAGCAGCCCTTTAGATAAAAATATGTGAGAGCACTAATAAGTTTGCATTGGCATTATGACATACTTCAGGAGTTGAAGCTTACCTCCATAAGAAAGAGTTATATTTGTCCAATACCCCAATCTTTTTTTTTCATCTTTTCAATTAGGGGTAGACATTCCTTGAATCATAGCCTTCTCGAAGAGATAGGAATTCCCAAGTATAGGATAGAAGGGTTTTGTTTTTTCATTCTAATGACGAGTGACAAATTAACTAAGAGATATGCTGCATTTTTTTGACAAGATGAAGAATCTTTTTAGAAATTAATGCTCATTCCAGATATCTCCTTAAGACTTTGTCGGGAACTTTTCAGTAAAGAAATTAAGTGCCTATCAGTCTTGCTTAGGAGGATAAGATCATTTGCAAAATATAAACTTGTTAATGAAAACAACTTACACTTGAAGCGGTGCTTGAATTTAGGGGTTGTAGAGATTTTGTGTTTTAGCAATAGGGTAAGAACTTCCATGCAAATTAAAAATAGATAAGGGGAAAGAGGATCCCCTTGCCTAAGTCCTCTTTTGCCTTGTTGGACTACCATTAATCAGAATCCTAAAAGAAGCAGTAGTGATGCATTCTTGAATCCATTGGATAAACATTTGGGGAAATTTCATAACTTCTATAATCTGTAACATAATTCTCCAGTTGACACTATCAAAAACTTTTTTAAGATCCACCTTAATGGAATAGTTTTGTATAGCATTTCCTCTTACATACCCTTTCAGAAGCTCTTGCAAAATTAGAATATTATCTTCAATATTCCTTTCGCTTAAGAAAGCACCTTGGTTCTCACTAATGATGAACTACAAAGATTTCAACCTAATTGCTAAGATTTTGCAATGATCTTATAAATAAAATTAGTGCAAGAAATAGGTCTAAAATAATTTCAAGTTGTAGGGTATGAATCTTGGGAATCAAATACAAGGAGGTCATATTAATCTCCTTAAGTAACAATCTCTTTTTGAAGAACTCATGCACCACTTCTTCAATGTATTTCCCTATTTTATCGCACGTTTTTTGTAAAAAAATCCAATTCAAAGCATCTAGTCCTAGAGCCTTTGATCCATTCATTTTAAAAACTACTTCCTCTATTTCTTAATCAGTGATAGGCCTAGTTAGATTGCTAGTTGCATCTTTAGGAATCTTGGCAGAAACAAAGATAAGATCTTCTCTATGAACCCTAACATTCCCTTCAATTCTTAGGAGATTGTGAAAATATTCCATAACATTCTTAGCAATCTTAGCTTGCTCATATATTATCTCCCCTAATTCAGCTTTAATATATGTGATTCTGTTAATTTTTCTTCTTGTTGACACTGTATTGAAGAAAAAATTTGTGCATTTATCCTTATCCTTAATTTAATTGATTTTGGCTTGCTATTGCAATAATTTGATAACCATTATCCACTGCTTGCATATAGTACTTAATTGCATCCTTCTCCTAATTAGTTAGGTTCTCATCACTTGGATTATCTGCTAGTGATTTCTAAATAAATGAGAGTCATAGTTTTACATCTTTTATATCATTTTTGGTATTCTGCCCCCTTTTTACATTTACCCTATTTAATTCCTGCTTTATTGCCTTGAGTTTTTGCAAATAAATAAACTATTTTGTACCATATACCTCAAACTCCAAACCCTTGAGAATTTCTTTTTGAAAGCCTTTCACAAGAAAATTATTAAATATGAAAGGATGTTTAACACTAACCTTTTTAAAAAGATTATCCACTTTGATAGGGGTATGATCCAAAAATCCTGGATCCAAAAAAATGGTTTTACTTTCTGAAAGGTTATTAACCAATCCACATTGACCAAGACTTTTACCGAGTGAATCACTTAGAGTTTTTTTTATTGCTCCATGTGAATTTATGACCTTCGAATTTTAAATCAGATAGTTCATATCTTTGATACAATTAAATAGATCTAAATTTTAATTGAGCAAATTACAATTCTCCTCAACCTCTGACCTATAAAGAGTGGTATTGAAGTTACCACTAATAATACAAAGTCCTCTTACTGATACTTTTAAGCTTTTTAGTGAGCTCCATAAATCAGATCTTTAAAAAGCTGTATTAAAACTGTAAACAAAAGCAACCAAAGCTATAGAGTTCTCCATTTTGAATGTCAGTTTTGTATGGATGAAAAACTCTCTAACTTTTAGTGCTTCCACTTCCATTAATTCCCCTTCATAAACAATAATGATTCTTCCATACCCATGGTACTAGTGATTTGCCAGTATCTTCCATTTATTACCAAAACAACTCAATTTATTCAAATTTTCTAATCTGATTTTTATTTCTAATGAACAAAATAGCATAGAATTCTTATGCTGAACAAAATCCTTTACAGCATTGAGCTTCGAATGATTATTTATTCCTTTTACATTATAGATTAGAAAGGTCATGTATTAATGCTTTTACCTTTTGAGCCCTTCCTACTACTCCTGTTACTCTTTCTAGATAGCACTTTTCTTAAACTTTTCCTCTTAATTGTCCTCTTTTTGTTGATCTTCCAATTGTTGTAGCAAGTCTACTTATTGTTAGACTTGTAAGCCTCCTGGAGATACTTCTTTTTTCACAACCCCTTTTTTTCATTAAAAGGATTATTCGATTTATACAACCTTTATTAACCTTTTGGTTCCTTATTAAATTTCTTGCCTCCATCTGCAAATGCTGATGATATTCTAATGATTGTATGGGGTTTATTGTGGGTTCATTTTTCTCACTCTTATTATCATCATTTTCAACTCTATCCACTTTATCCAAGCTCCCCTAATCCTCTAGAACCCTTTTCAGATTTTCAGTTTCCATCAACAATTTGTTTCCCTTTGTTTTGGCCTCTTCCAACCCCATCAATTCCTAATCGTCTCCCCTCATGAAAACTTTCCTCGTTGGTCTCCTTGCTTTACCTTATGATTGTATGGATGGTTTCCATTGATAAGTAACCATCAACTTGTCCTCTAAGATAATTTCCACTTTCCATCCTCAATATTGGAATACTATCTTTCATTTCTTTATAAATGTCCACTCTTACACATAATCTAACATAGCCTACACATATCCTCAAATTTGTATTTTCATCCATGCATATTGGCTTTCCCAAATAACTTACTAGCATGCTTAAACCTTTTCTTGTCCAATATTCTAAGGGAATATTGTGTATGTTCACCTATAAAGGAATGTTCTTTAATCTAATGTTTTCTAATTCCACACCAGGTTTCCAATTATAAAGAAATAAATGAAGTTGTGAAATGTGCCAAAGGCCTTCTTCTATCACCTTTTGAGCTTTAGATTTTGAACTAAAGTTGAATATAATATTATCATTCTCAGTTAAAAAAATCTCCTCTATGCCTCTACCTTTCCGGTTTTTTTGAGTCCATGCTTGTATCACAGGGAGAGCAGGGTGTTTATCAATGAAGAACCTTATAATTGCCACTTCCTATGTCTTTGCACCTTCATTTAAAATGTCAATACGTGGGGCCATCATTAGCTTTCCTTTAAGTTTAATGATTGGGGTGTTTTATATTATGAAAAAGTTTTAATATTTATAACCTCGATAGTTCCACAAGTGCACATGTCGTTCGCGTAGTACCTGAGGTATCGTTCCCACGAGAAAGGTTAATCTAGCCCTAAAATCTAAGGTCAGAGACTATTAAATAAATATTAACATACTATGAATTTTAACTAAATCAAATAACCAAATCAACTAACAAAACAATAATTGACAATTAACACTTATAAAGAAACAATCTCGATTACGGTTAACAATTTTAAATAACAATTAATGCAAATTGGTTGATTTGTTAAATAATGATCGCACACCCTCAAATTCAACCTAATGAGTTTACTAAAAGAGAGAAAGGGAAAATTATCTATCCTTAATGTCAACCTAATCGATTACGATTTTTCAAATTAACGCTTCTAGATGATCCTAGGGTCAATTACTCTCTCTCAAGTTATAATTGAACCTTAAAGCATAAACCCTAATCAGATTATGGGAAGTTGTAATCTCTCAATTAACAACCTATCCGAAACCTAATCATTTTTTAAGTTCTCTAATAAACAATTGGAAACCTAAATGTGATATCTCTGCATAAAATTTACCAACTTGATTTAATTCTGAATCTATTAATTTACCTAAGTCTCGCTAGCCCAAAATTAATCATTTTCTCTCGATTCACCCTCTTAGTTTACCATCGAGATATGAAGTGCAGAATCATATCACAACTAATTCAATAAACACATAAAACAATCATATTTTATTAAATCAAAAATAATAATCCAAAGGTGAGTATAGAACATCAATCACAATGCAATTCTATCATCAAACTATATATCCCAATTCTATAATCAAATAAAACTGAAATACATAGGAAACAGAACTCGACTGAATGATGGGAGGCCGCAACTGCGGAAAGTTTCGGGAAGCACGTCATATCAGCGTCGTCTTCCTCTTCTCTCTTCCTTCATCTCTTTCTCGATCTCTCAAGGTTCTCTCTATAGGGTTTCATTTTTTATGGCCGATCAAAGCTCTTTTAAGACTCCGTTCTTCTATCTTTTGATGTTCTATTTATATCTTGGAAGCCCTAAGGTTGATTTGGGGTCAAAATGGTCCGAAAAGTCTCACGAAACTTGACGTTTTCAGTTGTTTTCGTGTCTGCCCGACACAGGCCAAGATCGTGGCCAACGCCTAACACTGTCACGATCATGGCCCAAAGTGTTGGCTCGCCTCTTCTGTCACGATTGAGCTATGGTTTTGGCCCGAAACTCTTCAAAACTTCTCTATTATTTGCCTTTTACCTTGAAACACTAATAAGCACATCAAGGTACCTCAAAAACATAACATTTAAGCTCAAAGACTCATATTAACCCATAAAAACACTTAAACACATAAACTAAACAATTAAAACATAAATACACACTCAACACTCAAATTAACACTTAATGAATAAAAAATTAAACCCTAAAACATAATGCAAATCACAACTATCAACATCCCTACACAAAACAACAAACACATACTCAGCACACAACACACAATGCAATAATGAGACAATGGCTTTAACTTCATGAAATAAATTTAATCTTAAACACAATCATACAAGTTATATTTAATCATTAACTTGCAAAATCTATGTCTAGGGGCTTTGAACTAAATATACAAATTAATCGAGATCTAAGTGTTAATTTATTAACCCTTTTCAATTGTACACACACATTACTAATTCTTTGGTCATTCTGACTCTATAATTGTTCCTACGTATATTTTCATAAAAAGTCAAGCTTATTATAAGTTCGATAGGTTTTTATTAAGAAAACATAGTTTTTTTTATTTAATTAGTGAACATAGACTTAGTCTTTTTATGCAGAGGCAAACATTGGTAATGAATATCGATCCAGTTACTCAACTAAGTCATGTTTTTATTAAACAACTTGGTCGAAATGTCATTATAGCTTTTTGATGCGGAGGCACACATTTGTGATGCGTGTTAATCCGGTTACTCAACTATATCATGTTTTCAGCTGGCTACTAGATCTATTTATAACCCAAAGGCTAGCGGAACAATGATTTATTTAACACATTTTTATTACCTACCTTGTTGTTTAAGCTACTCATTTCCATAAAAAATACTAGTTAAGCTTCTTAAGTTGAAAGGCCATAAATTATGAATGAATGTGACAACTTATAAGGTGCTAAATTTACACTAAATCCTAATTAATATGTATATTTATCCAAAGACTCCTAATTCACTAATTTTGTTAGCTAATGATTATTCACAACCTATTCAATTATGTTCAAATTAAATAAATTTCACTCCATCTACGCCATTTACACATTCAAACAATTCACACAACGCAACCTGATAGTTATGATACAATATGAAAAATCACATTCAAAAGAAAAACACATAACCCTCCCCACACTTGAATAACACATAGCCCTCAATGTGAGAAGAGAACAAACAAGCACATAAAAGATAAGAAATTACAGATTTTGAAGTAGACAGAAAAAATAAAATAGAATAGAAGAGAAATAAACATAAAAAATAGAACTGAAGGATAATTTAAAAAAGAAAAACAAATAAATGGGTTAGACATAAATCTTATAGAGATGGAGGTGGTAATGGTGTCGGAGGTGGCAATTGAACACCATGAGCCTAGAAATATCTGTGGATCCGAAGGATATCCCGGCTCTAACGGTTTTATGTGTAGCACCTCGATTCCACCGAGCACGTATCCGTACATCCTGAGGATATTCGGACGCACGCCCTGTGAAAGTGGTGTACTAAAGCAGTCAAACAATCAAAATTTTTCTCTCTTCAAACATCACATGCATATTACCGAAAACCACTAATCAAATTTGGGCCCATTTTTCGTAAACATCAAAGTAACAATTGTTATTACACTCATTGACTAATCTCATTTACAAACATTTCCAATTTGAAAAGTCATTACAAAACATAATTATTCACATACAATGGTGATATTTGCGAAATACATTCTTAAAGACAAAAATAACAGAAAATACAAATGCAGATGTCAACTGATCCCAACCTCTATCTTTTATCTGAATGCGGTGGTTAGACTCCAATTTGTCTAACTAGAGATCTCCTTTAAGCCTGAAAAAACGTTGCAAGTATTGGGTTGAGTTTTGCGAACTCAGTGAGTGGGCCATCCTCGATGGCTCACTCAATCACATAACACATCAATTTATGTTATCACGTAATTCACATCATTTCACTAATTAACACACTATAAGAAAAATGTCATTTTGTGACGGAAATTATCGATGGAAAACTTCAACAATCTGTTGGTAATATGTATTACCGACGAAATTTATCGACAGATGAAAGCATCATAGATTCAGCCATAGCTAATACTTACTGACGGTCAAAGTATATTCCGTCGGTAACTTTACTGACGGTAAATTGCCTACTATCAATGAAACTAGCATCAGAATATTATCTTGTCGTCAACAATTATACCAACGGTTTGCTTTGTGCCTGACTGTCGGTACAATTTAGCGACGGTTGTGTTCTTCCGTCAGCATATTTACTTATGGTAACAAACATACCGTCGGTATATTTGCTAAAAGCTTAACTGACGGAAATGAATTTTTGTCGGTAATTACTTCTATATTAGTGACGGAAGTACTCTTGGTCCGTCGGTAATTTGTCATTAACGACGGACATTTCCGTCGGTAAATGCGTTACTTAATTTTTTAAAATATGTAATATATATTGTCATTATATTGAAATTATGGTTAATGCGTAATTTTAATAATTAGAAATTTATAGTATACATTTAATTTGCAGAAATAGAAATTTTGATTAATGATTAAAAGTTAAAATATCTTAATTGATAATAAAAACATTACATTGTAAATAATAAGTATTTGTAATACAAACAAAATAACCAAAAGTACACTATTGATTTGG
>JAOQMS010000001.1:9095082-9123450 GCA_027563885.1 Erythroxylum longipes | reverse complement strand
ACGCCACCCTCGCGGGGTACGGATTCGGATATCACCATCGATATCGGGTTCGGGTCCAGCGGGAGTGGGGTGTTACAAGAGTGCCCACAGATTAGAACATCACTGATCCTTTAACTAAGCCACTTCCTTAGACAAATTTTGATTCTTGTGTACTTGCCTATGGTATTAGATACAAAGACAATTGACTTTAGTGCAAGTAAGAGATTATTAAAGTAGTGCTCTAAAGGCAATCACCTTTAACACTTTTGTACAAACTTTATTTTGATTAATAAAACAATAGGCACTTTTTCATTGATTTGATATTCCTTTCTATATATATGAATTGATATTGATCTTAAATCGAATTAATAAAGTCCATGATACAAAACATAGTATGAAGAAAATCATGATGAGATCATGATAATGAGATTCCTATCATGTTCAATTATATTAGTATCTAAATAATCCCTAGTCATAGGATTAATAAGACAGGACATTATTAATCCGAAAATACTAGCACATATTATACTCCTTGATTTGATCAAGTAATGGATCTCATAAACTATAAGCATGAGATGTTTAGAGTTAATATGTGAATGCTTACTAAGGGTAGTAAGTACATCTGATAACCCGCTATGAGATTATCATATAGATGATCTATTTAATGTCAATGATTAATCTCATCATAGCAATGGTGCAAATATCCTTAGACTTAAGGTATTCAATGATATCTTGGATATAAATCATGTGCTTTGACATCATTCCTTGTTACCTCATGACGAGGTCGCTCTTAGGGTGGTGATTGGGTATAACTAATTATGTTCGAAGGTAATTAGGTAGCTAATAAAGGATTCACCACTCCTAATACAAGGAGATGATACCCATGGCCTCTTGTTGGGGTCATTACTCAGGAGTCTTTGGACAAAGCAGGTATTTGTCATGAAGAGGGTCTTTAATGACAATATGAGTAATGGGATCCCAGAACAAGAACTAACATCACTTGGACTAGATGTGACGTAGTCAGTCTAGTGGGAGTTGACACATATCCTATACTCCGAACCAAGTGTGATATAGTATGTGAAAGGACTAATTGCAAGTAATTGTCTATGGAAAGGTTCATAAGTTGGATAATTAATTATCAAAGAGTTTGTGTGTTAATCCTGTTATATTCCAGCAAATAAGCATCATGATGTGTTTGAATTAAGAGTTAATTCAAGTGCCTAAAATAACCGAGAACCTAAGGTCACACACATAAAAGATCGGATGAAAAGCAAGTGTGTATGACCTATACTTAAGCAGGCCATGATTGTGACCTAAAGTGAGACATGCCACAAGCCACGATTGTGACAGAGGCCCCAAAATGATATATAAGTGAGTTGTCCACTTATGTATACGAGCTAATTTTACTTCTTACACACTTAAGTGATAGAGAAAGGGTTCTAGAAATGTTCTAGAGAGAGTGAGAAGAGTTCTTGAGTTATTTTCTTGAGTTATCGCTGATCCTTTGACTAAGCCACTTCCTCAGACAAAATTTGATTCTTGTGTACTCGCATATGGTATTAGATACAAAGGTGATTGGCTTTAGTGCAAGTGGGAGATTTTTAGAGTAGTGCTCTAAAGGTAATTACCTTTAGCACTTTTGTATAATCTTTATTTTGATTAATAACGCAAAAGTCATTTTTAATTGATTTGATAGTCATTTATGTATGAATTGATATTGATCTTAAATCGAATTAATGAAGTCTATGATACAAAACATAACATGAAGGAAATCATGATGAGATCATGATAATGAGATTCCTATCATGTGCAATTATGTTAGTATCTAAATAATCCCTAGTCATAGGATTAATAAGACAGGACATTATTAATTCGGAAAGACTAGCACATATTATACTCCTTGATTTGATCAAGCAATGGATCTCATAAACTGTAAGCATGAGATGTTTAGAGTTAATATGTGGATGCTTAATAAGGGTAGTGAGTACATCGGACAACCCTCTATGAGATTATCATATGGATGATCTATCGAATGTCAATGATTAATCTAATCATAGCAATAGTGCAAATATCCTTAGACTTGAGGTACTTAAGGATATCTTGGATATTAATCTTGTGCTTTGACATCATTCCTTATTACCTCAAGAAGAGGTCACTCTTAGGGTGGTGATTAAGTATAGCTATTGGTATTCGAAGGTAATTGGGTAGCCAATAAAGGATTCACCACTCCTAATAAGAGGAGATGATACTTACGACTTCCAGTCTGGGTCATTACTCAGGAGTCTCTGGCTAGAGCAATTATGTGTCAAAAAAATGAAGAGAGAGTCTTCGATGACACATAGAGTAATGAAAACCCAGGACAAGAACTAACATCAATTAGACTAGATGTGACGTAGTCAGTCTAGTGAGAGTTGACACATAACCCATACTCCGAACCAATTAGGGTATAGTATGATGAAAGGAAAAATTGCACGGTAATTGTCTATGAAAAGGTTCATAAGTTAGATAATAACTATCAAATAGTTTGTGTGTTAAATCCACTTATATTCTAGTAAATAGGCATCATGAAATCCTTCATGATATGTTTGAATTAAGAGTTAATTTAAGTGCCTAAAATAGCCGGGAACCTAAGAGTCACACGCATAAAAGATTGGATGAAAAAAAGTGTGTATGGCCTATTTTAGGTAGGCCACGATCAAGCCTCATAGGCCCACGATCGTGGCCGTAGGCAAGGCATGCCACGATCGTGGCCAACAAGGCTATGATCGTGACAAAAGTTGCGAAGTGACATATAAGTGAGTTCTTCACTTATGTGCAAAAGTTTTTTCACTTCTTACACACACAAGTGATAACATAAAGGCTCTAGAAGAGTTTTAGAATAAGAGAGAAGTGTCTTGAGTCTTGTTCTTGTAATTCATGCAATTGTTGCATGAATCAAAGTGCATGCAACAAGATTCTTGACCTATCTTTCATCATCTTGAGCATCTACTAGAACTCATCTAGTTTGGTGCTCAATACATTGTTCCTTCTTCCATCTTTGTGTGTTTATAGAGATCAAGGAAGAATTTGGTGTTTACAACAACCAAAACAAGGAAAAGAAACAAGAAAGGATGAGATATACAAGGTAAAAAGTTTTGTTATTTCATGTTCTTTACATATCCTTGCATGCATGTTAGATTTTGTGGTTTCTCGATTATCATGGTGTCGAAATCTTGATTTCGACACTTCCGCTGCATCCGCACGCATGTGATGCATGCAACCATGGCTAACCCAACATGAATTTCGTTTCAGGTTATTTTTTTCTCTTCTTTTAATTTTACTTATATTTGATGTTTATCAATTTATGATAAATTCTATATATGTAATATAATTGTAAATATTTTTGTTTAAGGTTTAACTTCTACTTGATTGTTTTCTCGTCATGAATTCTTTTCATTAATTGTAATAATTAAGGATATTTATTGTTATTTTTATTGGATGTTTTGATGTAATTATTATTTATTAAAATAATGAAATTGTATTATTGTAATATTTAAAATATTTTGTATTATTCTTATTTTATGTTTTTATTATGATGATTGTCTTTTTTCATATTAATTGTGGTTATCATTTATATGTGAAATATTAAAAATTATTGTTATTTCATATTAATTGTGATTATTATTATTTTTGGAAACATGTTTGATGTAAACTTATAAAGTATACAGTACAATTGTACAATATATCAATGGACTATTTTGCAAAATTTAAAAATTTTTAGGGACTATTTCATAAATTTAAAAAATTAACCGAAACGGTACTTAATATTGACTGGCACCGGTACAGTATCATACCAGAACCCAATCCGATACTAAGTCCAATCTGGTATTCGTAAATTTAGGAGAAACACAAAAAATACCCCTAGTTGTAACAACTAGGTAGAAAGGAAAGGAGAGGCTAGAAATGATGGAGCTGGGTGAAACATAAAAGAAATGAGTTGAAAAGAGCAAGAAAAGTTAGAAGTTGGAAAAAAAGAGTGATCCATACAAAGGCAGATGAGAAAGTTTAAACAGAAGGAGGAGGATTCTCTTGCTCTAGTGCATGCTATTTTTTGATCACGGTTAGTTTCCTATACCAAATACATGAATGCGTGTACCCCATATTAATGAATATATGTTAAAAATAAGGGTACACTGGCTGAGTAAGGTGAAATAGAATGTCCTTGGGTGAACACAACCCTATCACGGTGGCGTGTATATGCTATATTCCTTTAATGATATATATCTAAAAGAAATAGAATGGGATATGAGGGAACATAGTGCCACGTTCATACTATGTTCTTTAATCCTTCTTCATTTATCTCAAAATTACTCTATATCAGCTTAGTTCTTCACCAAATTTGATCCTTTTCTCAAAGAGATTGAAAAAAAACCTAACATAAAATATAGCGTATGCTGAGTTTCAAATCTTCCAAAGATACCAAAAACACAAGCATAATATTATAAAAAATTATGTTAAAATTTAGGTCTATTTAACTTAAGCCAGGTACTTTATGTGGACTTTTTAAAGGATAAAAAATTATTTTTAAGTATCGACAAGATCACACTAGAAATGTAGTTCACATTAGAAATGTAGTTTAAATAAGAGGATTTGACCTTCTCAAAGCACACAACAACTCAAAGAATGTGGAGTAACGTATAAAAGCTTAATGCCTATTATCATCTATTTTCAAAGGATGATCATATTATTTCATAAAAAATTTTGGAAGTATCATGAACATAGTAAACAATGATAAATAATTTGTTAGTTTCTAAAATCTAAAGTTTGACTCACATTTTAAATATAATATACTATTTAAAAGTTAATTTATTTCTTCATTTTAATTTATTTCTTCATTTCTCTCTCTATCTCTTTTTGTGTCCTCCATTTTTTTTTCTCTTTTTCAAGCTTTAATGTATTTCTCTCCATCTCTTTTGATCTCCCTTTCCTCTATTTGTTTTCTTAAAATAAATTACCTCACTTCACTTAAGCTATTAACCCCTTTAAAAATACAATTGTATCACATTTTGTATTAATTGTATCACTTTTAGAAATTTAAATTTAAGTTTTTTTATATTTAAGATGAATTACTTTATCTATAAAGGTAATTATCTTTATTTTAAATAAATTTATCTTAAATATAAACTAGTGGGATCAGCATCTTCGTTTACTTAAATTGATTAAATTACTTTTAAACATATAAAAATTTATTAAAAGAGACTTTACTTTGAATTACTTTATCTTATTTAGATACGTCAATTTTGACCCGGCCCGGCCCTATTTTGGCCCTAGTTTGGGAGGCTATGCGCGGGCCACTGGCCAACCCGGCTCAACCCGCGACAGGACAAAACGACACCGTTTTGTCGGGTCGAACGACGCCGTTTTGTATTTTTTATATATTAAAAAAATATATACTGGCTGGGTTTGACCCAGCTCGCCCTTAGCCCTCCTAGCCACGGGCCGAATCATCCCAGCTTGGCGCACGTTATTTTTGAGGCCGAGCTGGGCCGGGCTGAGGGCGGCCCAAGCCCGACCCGGCCCATTAACATCATAATCTTATTATGATAATTATCTAATCTTAGAACATAATTATCTTACCGCTTAAGCCATATAATTTATGGGCATCTTTACAATGTCAGGCTAATTTAGTCTTTTATAAATTTATTTGAAAATGTAAAAAATGGCCTTAATCATAAGTGAATAATATATTAACCTCATTTACATAATATATGTATCATAGATACACGAGACCGAGATCCAATGGTCAAGAAGATAAGAATAACACAATTAATCAAAATGGCACGAGGCGGACTCCGTCAGAAAGACATTAGCCCAATATGGTCAAACCGACGCTGTCGTATCTTTCTTTAGATGTTCATTAGTTAGTTCCCATTCCTACTGGAGCCGAAGTTTCCCCGTTTCTCTCTCAAGCGAAGCTCGTCTCGTCCATTCACCGACACCTCTCCCTTAGTAAAAAATAATTAAAAAAAACTCATCTTTCCCGTCAGTGTCTTTATTTACACCTTCAAATCTCTTTGTTTTTTTTTTCACTTCACTTTGTGTACAACTATACATAACTGTCGTGAGAAAGCATCACAGATCTTTCTGTTCCCATTTTTAAACAATTGATATTGATATTAAGGGGCTTTGAACTGTACTGATCTGGTCCATTTCCTCCATTCTCTCGCTATGGTCGGATACACCCGCGTCGGCACTCCTCTCTCTGTTACTGCCACCACCACGCCTTCTCCGCCCTCCTCTCCTCGTCTTCGCGCCGTTCGGAGCAAGCCCACCTTCTGCCCCGCTGATGATGGCAGTAGCAACAGCGGCGGCACAGGCGTTTCCAGTGGCCGAGGTTCCTCCAAACAGACTTTGCTGGAGAGATTAGTGTATGTAATAGTGTCGGTTGTTCTGAAGCGAAGAGGGGTTCTTTTGTTTGCGCCATTGTTGTATATTTCAGGGATGTTGTTGTACATGAGTTCTTTGAATTTCGACGTTGATTTGAATTTACAGAAAGGTGGTGTTGTTGTAAGGAAACGCGCACCACCTGGGTCGGTGTACAGGAGTCCTCTCGTGTTTAAGAAGCTTTGGCCTTATATGGAGGCCGAGAGCAACGGGAGCCATAATAATGCGGTACTCCTTTTTGAAATTCCTTTTGGGTTATTTCGTTTATGCAAATGTTGAGAGGTTCATTTGTTTTATTTCCTTTCTGTTTTGGATTTCAAAAAGAGTGTATCGCAAAAAAAGAGCAAAAGCTGGTTGCTATTGTTTTGGTTTTCTGCATTTGCAAGATGCCTACTGTTAGTATATCAGTTCTTCGTCGGGTTAGATTTCATGCTGGGGATGAAATACTCTTTTTTTGCTGTACATTGGATGGAATTCTTTTTAATTTAGTGTTATTAGTGATTTCCTAATACCTATGCGTGCACATCGGTTATCAAACTTAAGTAAGCCATATGCAAAATTGAACTGTCATGCAGTAGAGTATGGAATATTCCTTTATAAGTGTTCTGAATCTTTTGATAAATCAACATAGAAATGTGAATGGTAGACCAATGATCGACAAGACTGGGATACTCTGACTTAGAAGACTTTTCTCTTAGTTTGTATATCCAGGACTTTCCAGGTTGCTCATGTACTTCCATTATAAAATGAATGCTACTAATTAACTTGTGTGAAGCCTACCACGGTTGATAAATTAAGTTTGATTTCATGAATAGCTGCTATTAAGTAGTCCAAGTTATCAAAAGGATTTTATTGTCTAACCAACATCTTGTATTTTTATTCAATGTTTTCTATATATAAATACAAAACTAAAATAACACACCCTCGTTCATGCTTTTCTTATTGTTTCCCACTTCAATTTCTGTCATTATATCATGTATAACTTATGTGGACTTGTTTATGCAGTTGATGCCAACATGGGATCCAATTTTGCATCAGAGTTGGCAACCTTGTGGCAATAACACTGACTTGAAAGCAGGTTAGGTACATACATGTGAATTAGAGTCAACTTAGCTATACTCTAAAGTTGATTCTTGCAACAGAAAATTGTTGTCAATTTGTTCAAGATCTCAAGGATTGTTTTATGGACCATTGTTATATGACAACTTCTGCATATGCTTGCAATTTCATACTTGTTATTGTCCTATACGGTGTTGCTCCATATCTTGCTGCATTATTGGTATACATTTCCTCAACAATATTTCAAGAATTAAACCAATGGAAAACCATTTGATGTAATCAATAGCTAATTGCTTTCTAATTCCTTCCTTTTTTTCTCTCTCTTTTTGGGTTTTCAGAATTGCCACAATCTAATGGTTTCCTTATAATAGAAGCAAATGGTGGGTTGAATCAACAACGCTTATCGGTATGTTTGCTATTTAAAGTTGCTTTGCTAGCTTTAGCTTCTCTCTATACACATGATATTGGAATGTAATTTGTTTTGGCCTTATCAATGATTGTGTTGGATAATTATGTATCTTTATTTTTAGATAAGTCTGTTAGCTTAGGAGATTATCTTCTAGGAGATAAGTCTAATAGATAAGATGAGTTTATCCTATACGCAAATATGATAGTTAGTAGCATTAAATTAGGAATACTCTTGTATAAATTTCCTTGAATCAAAGGAATAAAGTTAAGTTTCGACCCCTTTTCTAAAATCATCTTGTTTCATGGTATCAGAGCTACCAATTCTGGTAGCCTAAAATCTTTTTCCAGCCACATCATGGCTGAAGTTCAACCAACCCTTGACGAGTCTTCCACCACCCAAACCTCCTCCCAAACACCTAGTTCTGTCCAATCCTCATCTCCTTTTATTGATAATCTTTCGTTGCAAATCACACAACATAAATTAAATGGAATGAATTTTTGAGAATGGTCTTAGTCATTCATGCTAGTAATCAAAGGAAGAGGCAAGGCTGGATATCTAACCGGGGCAATTCCTCAACCACAGGAAACAACAGTCATTTATGGTACTTGGGACGTTGAGAATTCTATTGTTATGGCTTGGCTTATTAATTCAATGAAGCTAAAAATAGGAAGAACCTATCTATTTTGCAAAATTGCAAGAGAAATTTGGGAGGTTGTGCAAGAAATATATTCTAATTTGGAGAACACATCTAAATGTTTTGAAATTAGATCCAAAATTAGAAACCCTCACTAAGGTAACATGTCTGGTATTGAGCATTATAAGTCACTGAACTATGGCAGGACATGTATCTGTTTAACGCAATAAATTGGGAGTGTCATGCTGATGCTGAAAAATATGGAAAATTGTTGAAGGAGAGAATTTTTTTATTTATTGCGGGGACTTAATGTTGAACTTGATAAAGTACGAGGACGGCTACTTGGTTTAAAGCCATTGCCCTCAATTCGAGAAACGATTGCTGAGGTTCGTAGGGCTGAACAAATCTCTCAAGGTTCAGCTTTAGTGGCGAACTCTTGAAAGGAGTCTACTCAACAGCCTGAGCAACAAACCAAGAACAAGCAGTGGTGTGACCACTTTGATAAGCCCTACCATACCTGTGAGACCTTCTGGCACTTACATGGTAAACCACCAGATTGGAAGCCTAAAAGCCAAAGGGGTTAGCAAAAGCGTGGAACGACACATGTAGTAGAATCTGATATCAGCAAATCCACTGGGCTAAATTTGTCTTCCCAGCAGATTGAACTGCTTCACCAACTCTTGAATCAGACAAATATCACAACTAAATCAGATTCACATGACCAACAGACTCCTACCGCAACACTAGTGCATAAAGGTAACCTGTGTCAATCATTATTATCAAAGTCTCTAGGTCACAATTTCTGGATTTTGGACACGGGTGCATCAAACCACATGACTAGGTTTTTGAATGTCTTTGAGAAATATGAGCCATGTGAACAAAAAGTAAATGTTTGGGTCGCATATGGAAAGGTGTCACCAGCTATTAGTCAAGGGATGGTTTGTTTGTCAAATCTGACGTTAAATACTGTTCTCTATATGCCTAAGTTAACTTATAATCTATTATTTGTCAGTCAATTAACTAAGGACATGGACTATATTGTGACGTTTTTTTCCTTCTCATTGTGAATTTTAGGACTGGTATTTGGGGAAGATGATTGGCAGCGCTGAGGAGAAAGATGGACTTTACTACTTCTCAGGAAAGAGTACTCCTACTGAATTTAAATCACCAAATATTTCCCTTTCATTTATGTCAAATTCTGATGTTATGTTTATGGCATCAACGCCTTGGTCATCCAAATTTCCCATATTTGAAAATCTTATATCCACAACTTTTCATTAATAAAGATCATATTTCTTTATATTGTGAGCAATGTGTCCTTGTAAAGCAAAGAAAAAACAATCATCCCATACACTCATATAGACCCTCAAAACTGTTCCAATTAATTCATAGTGATGTTTGGGTCCTGCTTAGGAATGTCAATGGGCTGGGTCCGGCCTAGGCCACCACGGGCTAGGTGGCCTGTGGCTCGACTGGCCGGGATTGGTCGGCCAGTGGCCTGGCTTGACCGTTGCTTCAAAAATGACGGTTTTGACATTTTTAAAAAAAATATATAATGGGTTGAGTTGGCTTGGACAGGCCATGGGCCAGGCCACGGGTTGATGATGCGGTCGAGCCACCACTTTCGATCCGTAGCTTGCCTGTGGCTCGGTCAATCCTGGCCAAAATAGGGTCGGGCCGAGCCAAAATTGTCATCCCTTGCCCTGCTAGAGCTACAAGTCTAACAAGTACTCGTTGGTTTATCAGTTTAATTGATAATCATACAAGGATATGTTGGGTATACCTAATGAAAGACAAATCTGAAGCCTATCATGTCTTTAAACAGTTTCACAAGCTCATTCAAATTGTATTCCAAACCTCTATTTTAGTACGTACCAACAATGGGAAAGAATATTTCTCGCATTATTTTATTCAATATCTCAGTGAAAATGATATAATCCACCAAAGTTCTTGTGCTTATACCCCACAACAAAATGGGATAGCGGAAAGAAAGAATCGTCATTTGTTAGAGGTAGCTTGATCTATGATGTTTACCAATTCTATTCCAAATTCCTATTTGGGAGAAGCTATTCTAAGTACATCATACTTGATAAATCGTCTTCCTTCAAAAACTCTTCAATTCTGAACCCCTTTAAGTGTTCTTCTAGATCAATTTCCTCGCATAAAGATTCTTAATTCTCTTCCTCCTAAAGTCTTTGGGTGTACCATTTTTGTACACAACAATCAACCCAATAGAAGCAAAGTGTGTGTTTGTTGGGTACTCTCCCACTCAAAAAGGCTATAAGTGTTTCTCAATTTTTACCAACAAATTCTTTGTTTCATATGATGTCATCTTTTTTGAAAGTCAATCATTCTTATCCAATACCTCTCTTCAGAGGGAGAAATCCCATGAAGAGACTTATTGGGACCCAAGCATATCACTCCCTATCTCACAAAATTCTATCCAAATCTTCCCACAAAACTCGCAAACAGCCACCATTGAACCCAAAATTGTCCAGTCCGATTCAGTGGGAGAAGTAGTTCCCGAAAAGCCAATCTTGGTGTATTCACGAAGGCCTAAAGCTTCCCAACAAGGCCAATCATTGGACCATGAATCGACTCCTGAAGAAACTGTGGCAAGTGACTTGGATGTGCCAGTTGCACTACAAAAGGGGGTACGATCATGTACCAAATATCCTATTTCAAATTATTTGACTTACTCAAAGTTGTCTTCAAAGTTTAAAGCTTTCACTACTAAGCTTGACATTGTAAAAATTCCAAGAAATGTGTACGATGCATTCCAAGAGCCTAAGTGGAAGGAAGCTGTACTTGAGGAAATGAAAGCCTTAATTGAAAATAAGACATGGGATAATGTAGATCTACTCGAGGGAAAAAAGTTGGTTGGTAGCAAGTGGGCGTTCACTACGAAGTATATGGCAGATGAAGAGATCGAAAGATATAAGGCTAGATTAGTAGCTCAAGGTTTTACACAAAGCTGTGGAATAGATTATGAGAAGACATTTGCTCCAGTTGCAAAGTTGAACACAATTAGAGTTCTTTCATTGGCTGCAAATTTAGATTGGAAACTCCATCAGCTGGACATTAAAAATGCCTTCTTAAATGGTACATTAGATGAGGAAATATATATGAGGATCCCACCAGGTTTTGAATCTAAAGAAGAAAAGGGGAGAGTCTGCAAACTGAAAAAATCTTTATAGGCCTCAAATAGTCTCCACGAGCATCGTTTAAGAGGTTCAGTGACACTCTTTGCAGATTTGGATACAAACAGGGACAAGCTCATCACACCATGTTTGTGAAGTTTGGAAAAAATGGAAAGAAGTCCATCTTGATTATGTATGTGGATGATATTATAATCAAAGGTGATGATACTAGTGAGATCAATGATCTTAAAAAAAAATTGAGGCTGGAATTTAAAGTAAAATATCTCGGAGCCTTGAGACACTTTCTTGGAATGGAGTTGCTAGAAGTAAAGAAGGTATTTTTATATCTCAATGAGAATACATTCTTTATTTATTGGAGGAAATAGGAAAAATGGGTTGCACACCCATGGGAACTCCACTGGAAAGAAAATGGAAATTCAAGAAAAATGAAGAAGATCCTCTTATCGACAAAGAAAGATACCAAAGGTTGGTAGGAAAACTTATCTATTTGTCATTAACCAAACCAGATATTGCTTACCCTGTGAGTGTTGTTAGCCAATTTATGCACCCTCCAACTCAAAGACAATTAGAGTTAGTCAACCATATTCTGAGATGTCTCAAAGGCAATCCAGGCAGATGATTAATGTTTCAGAAAAATGAGAAAAAGGAGCATAGAAGGTTTTACGTATGTAGGTTGCGCTGGTTGTATTGAAGATAGTAGATCAACTTTTGGCTATTGTAGTAAGCTGTGGGGGAACCTTGTCACATGGAGAAGCAAGAAGCAGTCCGTAGTGGCAAGAAGCAGTGCAGAAGCATAGTTTAGGGCAATTGCAAAAGTAATTTGCAAAGTTATTTGGTTAGAGAGGTTAATGCAGGATCTAGAGGTCACCACTTCCTCTCCCACCAAAATCTTCAGTGATAGCAAATCAACCATTAGCATAGTGAAGAATCCAGTTCAACATGATCGAATGAAACATGTTAGAATTGACCGAAGCTTCATCAGACGTGAAATAGAAGAAGGAGGCATTGACTTATGCTATGTTCCAACTCAAGCACAGGAAGCAGATATTTTCACAAAGATCATGCCTAAGCCTAGATTTGAGACAATTCTAAACAAGATGGGAATCATAAATATCTATTCCTCAACTTGAGGGGGAGTGCTTGATAATTATTTATCTTTATTTTTAGATAAGTCTGTTAGCTTAGGAGATTATCTTCTAGGAGATAAGTTTATCTTCTAATAGATAAGATAAGTTTATCCTTTACGCAAATTTGATAGTTAGTTGCATTAGATTAGGAAATACTCTTGTATAAATTTCCTTGAATCAAAGGAATAAAGTTAAGTTTCAACCCCTTTTGTAAAATCCTCTTGTTTCATCCCTATTAATGATTGTTTTGAGAGGCATATCACAGAGAGTTGTTTAGAGATGGTTGGAAGTGAAATAAAGTGGCTTTAGATGAATTGAACTAAAATGGCTTTATGTACTTCACATTTTTGTGCCACCCACATAAATAATGTTGTGCATTGTTTGTGCTTTTTGCTCGCTTTGTTAGTCTAGTCTTGTAATTATTTTGATAAGAGAAGATAATTAGATAACAATTATTGTGCAATCTTCTCCTTCTGTTAATTCTATTTTATTTTCTTTTTACTTTGTTTCATTGCTTTTTGGGAACATTATCATTTTTTATTCATGTTTAGTTCATTATTGAAATGGGTTTTGGTTTCATTATACCTTTTGGTGCAAAATAAAAAATAATTTAATTTTCCTTAGTAGGAAAAGAAAATATTTCTATTTTGATTTATAATTAGTTAGTCTATTAAGGAATAATGATAATTTATTTAACAAAAGATTGGGGAAGTTACTATTCTTCCTACTTTTGTTGTTTAGTTGCTACACTAGTAACCAAGTTGATATTAGACAAACCCTTCAATCTATGGTTTTATATATCTTTATTGCTACGAAGACAAGGTCATACAATAGGAAATCATTAGCATGTGTTCAATAAATTTCGTTTTTTATGAAGTAAGTTGACCTAATGATATAAAGTGACTAGTAATCTATGAGAATTTCGTGAAGAATAAGCTACTATCATCAACAAAGGATGTCAAATATTCATAAGTGATTCTCCTAAGTCTGAACTCAAAGATAGGGCTTAATAATTAGTATATGCTTTTTTTGACAATTGGAATTGGAGAATATATGCATAAATGGACACATTTAACAAAACCTAGTGTCTTAATTCAATGCAATTAATGGGTTGATGACTTGATATCTTATCGTTCTTTCCCTTTATATATGTTTAGAGAATTGTAATACAAAAAGAGAAACAATGACATGAAGCTCAAATGTGCTTCAATTGTTATAAGATTAAGATATTGTCTATTCCTATTGTCCATTTTATCTAAGAAGTTGATGATATGTTTCATGGTTTAGATATGTGATGCAGTCGCTGTGGCAGGATTATTGAACGCTACTCTTGTCATTCCAGTTTTTCATCTAAATAGTGTTTGGCGAGATTCCAGGTGATTATTGTGACTATCGCTATTTTCCTTGTTTCTCTACAATAGTTCTGTTGTTGAAAGTCATTGGTTTCAATTATCATTTAAATTTATGGAATTATCATGGGTTTAAGTTCATTTGCTCTTTATGTTGAGATATCTAAATGCACATGGTTGTTTTGGCTTGATTTTACAGTGACTATAAATTACTGTATTAGAACTAATAAAAATCTTGTGAACAATGCATGTTTTATGTTCTATCAGCTTGTGTTACAATGTGGTAAAGGGATGGTAGTTTTGGATAACCCAAATGTATCCTCATGTAATTAAGAAAATACTTGGCATATAAACATATTATGCCTTCCTTTTTTGGCTCAACCAGGAAAATTTTTTACTTATTCCTTAATGATCAAGTTTTATTTTGCATATAAATTTCATTTGCTTCCCATAAACTTTCTTTTAATCTTTTTCCTAAGCAAATCAATGAGGATAAATGCTATTTTACGGTGCATTATATTTGGAAACCATGTTTACCTTTTTACCCATTTTTTTGTTTGTTTTGTTATAGCAAATTTGGTGATATATTTGACGAGGATTTCTTCATAGATGTGTTGGGGAACAATGTAAATGTAGTTAGAGAGCTCCCAAAAGATGTACTCGGGCAGTTTGACAATAACATAAGTAGCATTGTTAATTTGAGAGTAAAAGCTTGGTCAAGCCCCACCTACTATCTTCAGAAGGTTCTTCCAAAGCTGATTCATATGAGGTATGCATACGACAAGCTCTTGGATTAAAAGACACAGAAATTTTTTTCACTGTATTTATTTCTTTATGGATCGTCATACACTAAGAAAACCAACTTGCAAATATTATGGACTTAACTGCAGTGTTCTAGACAATTGATTTGTTTCAAAGATCAATTCTGGAATGGAATATATTGCATGTTAACTAATTAATTGTTGCAAAATTTCCTATGATTTTTTTGAACAACTAACTAATTAGCTTTGATTGCATTTATGATGTTGTGGAGTGTCAAAATAATTTATTGCCTTCTTTGTATATACACAGCCAAAATGATTAAGATCGATACAAAATTGATGATGTCATACATAACTTCATCCTCAAATCCATATACTATTGCTTAAGGCACCTTAATATATCAGGTTTAGCAACTTAACTTAATTAGGCAACATGAAACAAATTAGTTATTTCTCTAGATCTCTTGATTTTATAGATTATGTTAAAGAATTGCAAGAAGACGTTGAATTAGGAAAGAAAGTGGAAGGGATGAGTAGGATACAAGAAGGGGAGATGAGAGAGGTAATGATGAAGAGAAGAGAGGGATGATGTTGGAGAAGTAATTGATAGAAGCAAGGAGAAAGCTTTAAATTTACGTGTTGTTTTCCAAAGGGTTGCCTAGTTATTGTAAAGCCAAATCCTTATTTGTATGTAGAGTAACTAACCACCAACTAACTTCTCCTGTATCTATTCATATTACACTTCCTTCCCATATAACCATTAACAACTTAGGACACTATTCAATGTTAGAGGTTCCTGTTCTTGATTTTGGTTGGAGATTGTGTGCTTAGTTCATTTAACATTACCATATTAGGAAAAGAAAGGTAGGGAATTGTTGATTCACATTGCTATAAAGAAAATTTGCATTGAATAGTGTGTTGTTACCTTGGATGTTATAGCTAGTTCTTTTCAAGGAGCAACAGTGCGTTCTTCAATGGCTTCTAACAGAAGATTAATCATCAGTGTTTATTCTTATGCATGGTTCTTCAATATTTTGCCCATAAATTTCTTGGTTGCAGTGTACTTCTTGCATTTAGATTCACTTCTTTTTTTATGGATTTTAACTATTGCCTCATACAACCTTGCCACTTGAGATTCTTAAAACACCTCATTATGCATTGCCTTTAAACGTTTTTCCTAAAGATTGCTCCTTGGATTTGAAATTGTTGCATATAGAAATGCTTCACTTTTACGAACTTGAACTATTGCTTCATATTGAACCTTGTTATTTAATATTCTTTAACCCTTATGCCATTTCTAATGTTTTACCTTGTGGGAGAGATTGAGGAGAATAGATTACTACTCTTTTGTATTAGATTTTGTTGCAAACGAGAAAGTGAGAGAGATTGAAGAAAATATGGCTTGAGCTTACTCATTAGCTTACCCCTATGTATATACATGTACCAACAAATGTATATTACATAATGAAGAAATATGACAAAGTAATTCTTCTTTAATTTTTTTGTGAATAGGCTAAGGAATATATAGGACAATGTAGCCCTAATCGCCTCCTTAAATCAAGAAGAATCTATTTATTCTCTAAGCAATAAAATCTCATCAATTCAGCTACTAATTGATAAAATATAAACTAATTATCTATAGAGAATCAACTAATTATCTTAGAGATAATTAGCTGATTATTTCTAGAATATCAAAACACTCCCATTTAAGTTGGTGCATAAATATTGATCATGCCCAACTTGCTTACAAAGAACTCAAAATTCTTTCTTAGTAGTCCTTTGGTTAAGACATCAACAATTCAACAATTTGTTGTGTTGTAGGTATAAATGGTATTCAAATGAGTCCACCTTCAAGTTTTTCTTTTATAAAATGTTTGTCAATCTCCACATGCTTTGTTTGATAATGTTGAACTGGATTGTTGGCAATACTAATAGCTACTTTGTTATCACAAAACAACTTTATCAGGTGCTCCACTGGTTTCTTAAGTTCTTCCATTACTCTTTTAAGCCAAATTATTTCAAAAATTCCTTAAGCCATTGCCCTATATTCTGCCTCTGCCGTACTTCTGGCTACCACACATTGTTTTTTTACTCTTCCATGTTACTAGATTTCCCCACAAATATGTGCAATACCCATAAGTTGATCTTCTCTTAGTGGGAGACCTTGCCCAGTCTGCATCAGTGTAGATTTCAACTCTCCTTTGATCACTTTTCTTAAAGAATAATCCTTTCCTTGGAGTTCCTTTTAAGTATCTTAAGATTTTGTACATTGCTTCCAAGTGTTCTTCCTAGGGGGTATGCATAAATTGGCTTACCACAATAACAATATTGGAAATATTTGGTCTGGTGTGAGATAAACAGATTAGCTTTCCTACCATTTGTTAATATTGACCGGTATCCACTAGAACTCCTTTCTTAACTTCACCCTGTTTTGAGTTGAAGTCAATAAGAGTATCTAATGGTTTACATCTACTCATCCTTGTTTCTTCTAGAAGTTCTAGGATATACATCCGTTGGGTGACTATTATGCCCTTTTTAAATCTAACAATTTCCGTCACTAGGAAGTATCTAAAATATCCTAGGTCTTTGATTTTAAACTCCTTTGAGAGATTCTTTTTGTGAATTTCATTTTCCTCAAAATTATCGCCAGTGAGGATAATGTCATCTGCATACATAATTAGAATCGCAGTCCTTCCTTCTGCAAAGTTTTTATGAATAGAGTATGATCATAATGCCTCTATAAGACATGTTGAGACTTCACAAATCTTGCAACTCTTTCAAACTAGGCCCTTGGTGATTGTTTCAACCTATATAAAGATTTTTTTTTGGTTTGCATATCCTTTTTTCAAAGCTTTTACTAAATCCTATGGAAGGCTCCATGTACAACTCTTCTTCTAAATCTTCATTTAGGTAGACATTTTCCACATCCAACTCATGTAGAGGCTAATCTAGATTCACTGCAAGAGAAAGCAACACTCTTACAGTATTTAACTTAGCAATAGGTGAAGAAGTTTTTGAATAGTTTACAAGTTCTAAAACCTTCGTAAGAACAATGGGTGAATTTAAGGTTTCATCTGACTTTGGAATAGATATTGGTTTAGGTGACACTTACTCAATAGAAATAGACTCAAACAGAGATTTAACTAGTTGGTCTTCAATTTTTGGATTTGTTTTCGGGTTAGACTCTTGACCATGTTGCAAGTTATAAATATTTTCTCAAATAGAATTTCCCTTTAAAACAATTTCCATCTTGTCTTGCACACATTTCATTCTTTTCTTGGGATTGAATTTGTAAAGGCATTGAAGGTGAATCCTTATTTTTATTATTTAAGACACCATCAATGTTTGAATATGGATTATAGAAAATTTCTACATCATTGTCAGTGTTGACCATAATCTCGTTTTCCTTGCAATTTAAAAAATCTTATCTTCACTGCATGTCTCCCTTTGAAGATGAGGTGATAGAAAAAAAGGTTTATCTTAAAAAACGTTAGACATCCATGGAAATAAAAAACCTTTTGGTTATTGGATCAAAGCACTTGTACCTTTTGAGTGGGAGGATAACCAACAAAAACACAATTTTGTGCTTAATGATCAAGTTTCCTCGATTGTTGTCATGAATATGAACAAATGCAGTACACCTAAACACTTTCAGAGGGATGTAGATTTTTAGGCACTATTTCAGGCCTGAGATGTAGATTTTTAGGCATTATGTCAGAGAAAGTGTTTGTTCTGGATGATGAAACTCACTGATTAAGTAAAATCTTCAAGCCTACATGTAGAAGGTGCTCAGATACCTGATGAAATGGAGAGTTGACAATTCAAGATGATCATAACATGGAGAGCTCAACAATGGGAGATGATAAGAGCGTTAAAGATGAGGAAAAGCAGAAGGAAGTGGATTCTTTGGCAAATCTTAAAGTTGAAAGGACTAGAAAGCAAGACGCTAAAACACCTAAAAAACAAATCAAAATACAAGAACACTAGGTTTAAACAACAGGACATCAGGCTGAAAGAATAGAGAACAAGGTAAAATACCAAAATAGGGAGATGAAAAGATTTAACTTGGAAGATCTACTGGTTTCGAAGCTTATTGGCTCAAAACTTGATGATATACTTGGTTTTGAGAAAACAACAAATTAGATTGATGATGATTCTGTTTTGGTGGGTGATGAAGGAGAAGTTGCTTTGAATGAAAATTCAAAATCAACATAACATATGAATAAGTGAAGTTATGGGTTCACTTGCAAGGTCAAAGTTCAACAATGATAGTAAGTAATTGCTTTCAAATTCAACAACATGTTGGTCAATATTGTCGATTGGTGGGATTTAATGAAGGGGATATGATGATTGTAAGGGTTTGTTTAAAGTGTTTTCCGAAAGGAAAATAGAAGAAACTTCATTCATAGGATGTTGGACATCATAAGATAAGAAGATCAGTGTGGCATGAAAATCAGTCCTATCTCTAATGTTTATTTATCATAGATGTGATGGTACACAATCTCCTATTTTAGTTATGAGAATTCTATCTATCCCTCATCTTAAAGAAGAGATAAAGGATGTTCTTAATGAACAAATTATGCTAATGCTTGTATTTAAAAAATATTTTTGACCCCGAAACATTTAGTGAAGACATTTTCAGGTCAGTTTCATAAACTAAAACAAATTTAAGGTTGTGCTCTAAATTTTGTCAAGATTAAAGCTAATACAAGAGTATGAGGATATACTAAAGTCTTGTCTATTTTGGTCCTCAAATATTCATCGAATTTTACGAATTTCATGACGTTGCTTTTGATCTTTACTTGGTTTCTTGATGTAACACAATCTTTGTTCAAGTGTTGTTCAATTGATTTTGTTAATGATCTTTTGCTAATTTTTTGACCATCATTCTACATTCTAACCTTTTACATGATTTATAATCATAACGCTTAAGATTGGAATCTCTATTCAATAAAATAAGTACATAATATTGTTAGTAAAAGTGTTGTGAAATCGAACTTTGGTTGGTCCTTGAACTTATATATGCATGGATATTTGGAAAACGAAAAAGTAAAGAAAAAATGTTTTTACTTTTATGGTTGAGTTTTTGTTCTTTGTAGCTATTCAACATTATATTTATGGTCAATGTAGCTGTATGTTAAATCATCATTTCACCATTCAGGGCAGTGCGGATTGCACCTTTCTCCAATAGACTTGCTTATGCTGTGCCGCCAAGTATTCAAAGGCTCAGATGCTTAGCCAATTTTGAAGCATTGAGATTTTCAGAACCTATAAGAATCCTTGCAGAGAAAATGGTTGACCGAATGGTTAAGAATAGCTCGCATATTGGGGGGAAATATGTTTCAGTGCATCTTCGATTTGAAATGGTTTCATTCCATTTTCTTGCATTCTAGCATACACTATTATGATATTGCTTTATTGATCACATTTTATCCAATTTGAGATGCCAATTTTATCATGTGCAAGGATATGGTTGCATTTTCTTGCTGTGAGTATGATGGTGGGGAAGACGAGAAACGTGAGATGGATATTGCACGAGAAAGTAGTTGGAGAGGAAAATTTAGGAGAAAAGGCAGAGTAATACGACCAGGAGCAAATCGGATGGATGGAAAATGTCCTTTAACTCCTTTGGAGGTATCCCACAACTCTATTTGTCCTTTTTTTATCAAGAAAATGATTCTCTTTTATCATTTTCTACTATGATATAGGTTTTGTTGTAAGATCAAATTAATACTTGATTCTCATTTTTGATACATGACTTAATTAAGAGTATTTGTGATACATTGTTGAATTTTCAATTAAAATTTCATGCATATTTTTTTCTTAGCTATTTAGAAATGATAAGGGATTAATATATTTTTGTATTCCAACTATATTCAGCTTCCTAATTAAGTACCTCTACTAATTCTTTTTATTTAATCCTTCGTTGTTTGTAATTACGTTAGTCAATTACATTTCTTACTCTACTAGCGTATGTAGCATGTCATCTCATAAGAAAAATGACATGGACATGTGGATGTCAAATAAGACAAGATCCAAAATATGCTAATGCATACATGGTTAAATTGGGGTCCACTATGCCATATGGCATAACACTTTCGTGAGTGGCATAACACTTTCGTGAGGCTCAAAAGTAAGTCCTATTCGTATATGAATTTCAAATATGGAGAAAACAACATTCAAGGATTAAGTTGAAGGCCAATTCTTCTTCTCTTTTGAAAGTTTGTTAGCTTATTGACTCGTTTAATCTTAGTTAGGTTATAGATATGAAGGTGTAAAACAACATAAAAACAACAAAGAAGAGTGTGTCATTTCTTTCATTGATTAGATTCTCTAACTTGTTCATGTGATGTTTGCCAAAGGATGGCACATTAATAGGAGAATGAAGCCTTTAAAGTGAAGAAAACCACGAGAAGGTTAGCTTTTAGGTTTGTTATTAATATTCCTTTTTAAAGCTAGAATCAAACATTTGTATTATTAAAGTCAAGGAAATGTTAAGTTGGAAGGTGCAGATGAAAAAGATTTTAAAGTTATCTTTGTCCTTTTGTTTTTAATCCCACTATTAAATTTTCTTAATCAAAATTTCCAAAGTTGAAATTCATCTATAATAGGATTTGCATTTGGGGTCACGTTAGTGTTGTACCATGTATCATAGTCTACCTTAATTTAAACATGCAAGTACTAGCATAATTTTGGATTTTGTGTTATGTAATGTCTACATGTCCACATCATTTTCCTTACTAGTTGTGTGCCACGTACATCCTTTTGAACTTAATTGAAGATGTTTAATTGAGAAAATTACTAACCTTAAAGGATTCGATTAAAAATTTCTTACTAGAGGTTCATGATTAAGAAATCCAGCATAACAGGACAAAAAATATCTTAATTCAAATTATAACTTAGGAGCTATGACATTAAACCAAAAAAAGTGTTGGAGGTTGGAAGTTGTGGAAGATTTATTGCCTTACCATTGATTACGAAAGTGCTACATGTTGATTTAATTAATTATGAATATATCATTTTGTTGCTTTTGAAGTATATAAGCAAGAATGCTGATAAAATAGTTAATAGCCAAAATTTTCCTACATTTGTTTTCCGTTGGTGGCTTAACTCCTAAATGACATTGGGAATTCATTCACGAAACAACATAATTAGGATTTATTGAAAAAAGGAATAATAGAGAAGCTAGATCAATTGTTTCATTCTATCATTAGGATTATTCATGTGAATCTAAATCAATTGAAAAGAAGTCACTCTCATAATTTGGAATCACTAGCAAAATTGAGAATGTACAATGTAGGAGGGTACAGTACATTGCCTCAAAAGGAGAAGTTTGAATGTTGAATGAAAGCTTATGTTGTACCACCATTTAGCTAGTTGAAGCAGTTGTAGGATAGTCACTAGCCATGCAATGAAGATAAGTTTCTAGTGTCCTATTCAATACCTCTATTCATCCATTGATTTTCAGGTGATAAGTGGTTGAGATTTACAGAGTATCTCCTTGAATTCTTAATAATCTTGTTGGAAAGCATTGGTAAATATTGGATTTCTATAATTGGGAATAGTTTGAGGTATACTGTGAAGCTAATCACCTTATAACTATTGTTATCACTTGCGTCCTTTAACATATGGGTAGTCCCTAAATGAAATCCATGTTGATTTTAGTCCAAATCAGTGAGGACTATTAAGAGGCTGCAATAAGCCAAGACATGTTAAAGTTTCATATTTGCTTCTTTGATAGACCACACACCTCCTGATCTTTAATATCCCTTTGTATGTTCTTCAAAACAAAAATAAGATCACAACCTCTTATATATTCTCAAGAATCTAGAATGTCCCCCCACTAGATTTTCATGGAATTGTGAAATGATTTTTAACCTTAAAGTTGGATCAATCCTGTCACTAATTGACCTTTCCAAGTTAATAGCTCATTTGACCAACTATATGCTGACCCTTGAGCTTGCCCTCCTAGTATTTTCCTCAAAAGATTCTGTGTTGAAAGATCCTTCTAACTCTCCTTAGTCTCCTATAATAGATTCGTATTATTTGTTATAAATACTGGAAACTACTAGCAAATAATTATGTACTTTTCACCTTTGACAGTGTATCAATGAGTCCATTTTCAACATCCTAGTTAAAGATAGTATCCAAGAATGTTAAATGGGGGCTTGATACAATCTCAAGATCCTCGTAGCCTTTATATAATAGTAAGAATTAATTAAACAAGGAAAGTTGATCTTAGGAATAAACAAGGAATCATATAGATCTAACTTTTTCTAATACTTCCCTTTAAGTTGGAGTATACATATCATAAGCTCTAAGTTTTTTACATATAGATTTCACATGAGACCCCCCAAAGCCTTAGTGAATAAACCAGTAAGTTGGTCTTCTTACTTGACATATAGAGTCTTGATTAATTCTACTTAAAGCATTTCACAAACAAAGTATAATCCTTGTCAATATGTTTGGTTCTCTAATTGAAGATTAGATTTTAAGTGATATGAATGGCTTCTTAATTGTCACACATCAACTTCAATGGAGATGTGTGCTTAGAATTGAGTTCCCCAAGGAGATGCCTTAGCCAAATCAATCCGCATGTGGTATATGCCATGGCCCTGTACTTAGACTCAGCACTGGAACGTGCAATAATTGATTGCTTCTTGCTTTTCCATGACATCGTGTTTCCACCCATTGATACAAAGTAGCCTGAAGTAGACCAATGGTCATAAAAACTTGCCCAATCTGCATCTATATATTCTCAAATTTTTGGTATGGCCATGGTTTTATATAGAAGACCTTGCCTTGGCGAACCTTTCAAATATCTCAAAATCCTAATAATTACTTCCCAATGGCTAGTTTGTGGAGACTTCATAATTTGACTTGCTCCATTTGTTAAAAAAGGAGGACTTATGGGTGAAATGGATACACAATGTATTCATTAAGCACAAGAGTATCTGGATACTACAATCAAGGCAGAATATGTCAACCACTCTTAAAGAAATTCTCGAAACCAAACAATGGATGTAGAGTCAGGTGTTCCATAGGATTGGGAATGGAGAAAGTACGTCTTTTAGGTATGATAATTGGCACTGTAAAGGTCCTTTATATAAGGTGGAGGAGGTACATAGCTTGAAATTGGTGGTGAATCCAACAACCAAAGTAAGTATGCTTATTTGGAATAATCAGTGGATATGCCGTTCCACAATAGTAGGAGTGCCAGTCTCATCATGGAAGAGTTGCCTTGATGTTAGGAAGGAGAGCAGGATGAAATTTAGTGGCCAGCAGATAACTTAAGGAAGTTCAACACAAAAGCCTGTGAAACACTGTCACAGGATACATAAAGCACAAGGCGGGAGTGGGCAGCATTAGTATGGGATAGTGATCTTAATCTAGCTCACTCATTCATCTTATGGATGGGAATCAATGGAGGTTTGCTTACAAGGGATAAGATCAAGTTCTCTATTAGCAATTTGAATTGTGAGTTATGTAATAAGGAATTGGAAAGTTTGGAACACCTCATGATTAGATGCAGGTATACCAAACAAGTTTGGAATCGGTTGCAAAACATTCTCAACGTGGTCCGACCAACTGATTCTTAGAGTGAAACTATTGATTGGTTGGGGAAAATTAGAGGGCATAATGCGGCTAATCTCAAAGCTATAAGGTTAAGTTGGGCAGCCTTGGTGTACTACATATGGAAAGAATGCAATTGCAAAGTATTCAAACAAAAAAGTAGAAGCAATGAGATGGCTTTTCAGGTCATCATCCTACATGTAGGTTGGCCATGTTAGCCAGAGGAATAGCAACAAATCTGACAAGTAACATGAAGAGCAGATGGGGATTGGAGTAATAGTGGACTAAGTGATCTCATAAGTGCCACTTTGGTTTCAAGATGCGGACGATTACTAGGAACTATAACTCTCTGTAACCTAGATCTTTTCGATAATCCTAGACTCTTTGTACTCTAGATTATATATATATTTATATAATGAAATATGTTAATTTTTGAAAAAAATGTCATTATCCAAGATTTGAAGACCAAGATGTCGATTGCAGAATGGTGTGAATCAAATGGGTTATGTGGTTAAGATACTGCATTATCTCATAATATTGTGATAATCTGATCATACAAATATAAGTGATAAGCCTTATCTTAGGATTATTACTTATATTTGTACAGATACACTATCCTATTCGGTAGCAATATACATGTATATATGTACAAGTTCTAAATGAAATAAAGATATAGAGCAAAACAACTCTTACTCACATGGTATCAGAGACACGTGGAGAGGATGCATCACGAATCTACGAAATAAAAATGAAGTTGTGGCAAATGAAGCAAGGTGATAGAGAAGTTACGAAATACTAGGTTGAGATGGTTGCATTGTGGCTGGAACTTGACCTTCTGTCGGATGAAGAGTGGAGGTGCAAGGAAGATGCTGTGATGTACAACCAGAAAATTGAAAAAGAGAGAGTATTTGAATTCTTGGCTGGTCTCAACAAAAACTTTGATGATGTTCGTGGCAAAATCTTAAGTAGGGTTCCTCTACCAATAGCCAAGGAAGTGTTTTCTAAAGTTAGGAGGGAAGCAGCAAGAAAGAAAATTATGTTGAAAGAGGAGTCAAAAGAAGAGAAAACTTCAGCTTCAATACCTACCAATGAAGCATATGCATTGCTATCCCGTGGTGAATCTACTAAGAAGGGTCAGAAAAAACGGTGTGATCATTGTAAACAAAGTGGTCACACCGAAGATACATGCTGGGACATTCATGGAAAGCCTCCAGACTGGAAACCAAAGAAAGGCAAAAACCGAGGCTATCAAGTATCTAATGAAGGGGGAACAGAAAAATTGTAAGATAGTCAGAAGCAACAAGCAGGGGAGATGAATATTTCACTAGGAAAATTGTTGGAAGTCCTAAAAAATCTCCAAAATGATAGTCACCAACAGAAGACAAGTACAGTTGCCAATGCTACTATAAGATGTAATATCTGTCAAGTTTTTTTATCTTCATACAGTAGGAAGAAATGGATAATTATTTCTGGAGCATCAGATCATATGACAGATAATTATAACCTGTTTTATTCATACTTTCCATGTGCTGGACATGAAAAGGTTAAGGTTGCAAATGGTGACTCTTCTTCGGTTGCAAGAAAAGGAGATATAAAAGTATCAGATTATGTGAAATTAAATTCTGTTCTGCATGTTCCTAATCTCGACTGTAACCTACTTTCAGATAGCAAATTGACAAAAGAAGCTAATTGTAGTGCTCATTTTTTCCCTACTCATTGTGTTATATAGGACCTGTCATTGGGGAAGACGATTGGCAATGCTAAAGAGGTAGATGGAGTGTACTAATTTGAAGATGAAGAAAGTTATTCTAGTCCTCATAGCCTGAGTAATAGTGTGATTGTCCCTAAAAATGATGAACTATTGATATGGCATAAAAGGTTAGCATCCAAACTTCCAGTATATGTCAAGGTTGTTTCCGAATATTTCAATAAATAAAGACTTTTGTGTTCAATGTGATGCTTGTGAGTTTGCTAAGCACCAAAGAATTTCCTTTACAGAGTCTACGTACAAACCTTCAAAACCTTTTTCACTTATCCATAGTAATCTTTGGGGCCCATCTCGTGTCACTAATAGGACCAACTCAAAATGCTTCATAACATTTATCGATGATCATACTCTTTTGTGTTGGGTATTTCTTTTGAAGGATAAATTTGAAGTCCCTTCTGTGTTTTTCAATTTTTATCAGATGATAAAAAATCAATTTCAAATTAGTATTCAAGTCCGTCATATTGACAATGGTACTGAATATTTTAATCAAATCCTTCATACATTCTTCCAAAAACATGGAATTGTCCACAAAAGTACTTGTGTCAATAGTCCTCAACAAAATGGGATTGTTGAGTGGAAAAATAGACTTCTTCTTGAAGTAGCTAGGGCCTTGATGTTTACTAGCAATGTTCTAAAATTTTTTTGGGGGGATGCTATTCTTACTGCAACCTATCTTATTAATCGCATGCCTAGTCGTGTTCTTTCTTTAAAAACACCTCTTCAAAAACTTCAAGAAATCCATACTACTACCCATCTTGAAACTAACCTTCCTCTAAAGGTTTTCTGGTGTACAGTTTTTGTTCATAGTTATTCACACAACAAACTTGATCTAAGAGCCAAAAAATGTGTTTTTTCTGGGTCACTCAGCTACAAAAAAGGGGTACAAATGCTATGATGCTATATCAAAAAGGTTGTTTGTTAGTTGCGATGTCTCTTTTTCCGAGATAGATTCTTTCTATTCCAAGTCTTCGATTCAGGAGGAGTATTGGAGTGAGTTTGGTGAAGAATCTCAGCTTGAACCTATCATATGTGTTCTTGTTTCTTTTCCTGTTTCTGAACCTATCATATCTCCTATAGAAACAAATCCTGGTACAGAAGCAGCCATACCTACACTCAAAGTGTACTCTCGGAAGAAGAAAACCGATAGTACACTCCCTGAAGCTATACCAACTCTGAACCAATGCAGGTGCTTGTCGAAGAAGTTCAAAATAGTAATGAACAAGAAGACAGTGCAGATCTGGATCTGCCAATTGCTTTACGGAAGAAATCTAGGTCATGTACTATGCACCCTATTGAGAGGTTTGTCTCTTATGATGCTCTATCTTCTCAATATAAGCATTTATTGCTAATCTGGACAGAATTGACATCCCAAAGAATATCCAAGAAGCTCTTAAAGTTCCAGAATGGAAAGAAGCAGTTCTTGAAGAAATAGGAGCACTTAAAAGGAATGAGACATGGGAAGAAGTTGATCTGCCAAAAGGGAAGAAACCAGCGGGGTGTATGTGGATATTCACAGTCAAATATAGGGCTGATGGTTCCATTGAGAGGTATAAAGGAAGATTGGTAGCAAAGGGCTATACACAGCCTATGGGATGGACTATAAAGAGACCTTTGCTCCTGTAGTAAAACTAAATACTATTAGACTATTGCTGTTCGTAGCTACTAACATAGACTAGCCTCTTCAACAACTTGACATCAAAAATGCATTTTTGAATGGCAAACTAAAGGAAGAAGTGTATTTGAAACTTCCTCCAGGGTTTGATGAAGAAGCAGGATGAAATAGAGGATGCAGATTAAGAAAATCTCTATATAGGCTGAAATAATCACCACGAGCTTGGTTTGAAAGGTTTGCAAAAGTCCTAAAAACTGAAGGGTATACACAAGCACAGTCGGATCACACAGTTTTCTTCAGAATTAGAGAAGGTAAGAAGACAATTTTGAATGTGTATGTTGATGATATTGTTTTAATTGGTGATGATGCAGAAGAAATTACAAGACTCAAGACAGCCTTGAGGAGAGAATTTGAAGTTAAAGACCTAGGTGAAATTAAGTATTTTCTAGGCATGGAAGTAGCTAGATCAAAGAGAGGAATTTACATCTCACAAAGGAAGTACATTCTTTATCT
>JAOQMS010000001.1:9075116-9094982 GCA_027563885.1 Erythroxylum longipes | reverse complement strand
GATAGACGATCGACCACTAGATATTGCACCTTCATGTGGGGAAATCTGGTCACATGGCAAAGTAAGAAGCAAAAGGTTGTATCTAAGAGTAGTGCAGAAGCTGAACTAAGAGTAGTTGCAAAAGGGATTTGTGAAAGTCTTTGGTTAAAAAGAGTGCTAACAGAATTAGGGATTGATTTTGAGTCACCTATAAAGCCTTATTGTGATAATAAGGCAGCCCTAAGCATGGCACAAATCCAGTCCACCATTAGAGAACAAAGCATGTTGAAGTTGATCGACATTTTATAAAGGAAAGAATAAAAGATGGGACAATATGCCTCACATATACCATTAAAAAAACAGACAACAGGTGTTCTTACCAAAGGACTTCAGAGACAAGTGTTTAAAGAATGTGTCAGCAAGTTGGACATGATTGATGTCTATGATCCAACTTGAGGGGCAGTGTGGTTAAGATACTGCGTTATCTCATAATACTGTGATAATCTGATCATAATCAGATTATGTAGATTAGATATCATTATCTTATAGATAAACCTTATCTTAGGATTATCACTTATATTTGTACAAATACACTATTCTATTCGGTATCAATATACATGTATATATGTACAAGTTCTCAATGAAATAAGGATATAGAGCAAAACAACTTTTACTCAAGTTAATATCTATGCTCCATCTTGATTAATATCTATGCTTCAACTTGAGATGGAGTGTTATAGAATACATCCTTAATTCTAGGGATTATGATTCTATTGCATGATTTTAGGAATAATCCTAATTATGTGTAGCTTGATTATAGGGATTGTATTCTATATTAGGCTAACTACTTTTTGTATATAAAGCCCTACTCAGTACTTACTCAACAGATAATAAAATTACTTCTTTCAATTTTACAAAGACCCTTTCCTGGGGTTGACTTTAAGCACCACAAAATGCGAAAGACAACTTGCTGATGAGATGTTCTAGGATTATGCATAAATTGGCTTACAAAGCTAATTACATAAGCAATGTCTAGTTTGTGTGAGAAAGATAGATAAGCCTACCAATTAATCTCTAATATATGCATTTATCAACTGATTCTTCAATTCCTGCTTGCATCTTATGGTTGGTTTGTGTGAGAAAGATAGATAAGCCTCGCAAAAAAAAAAAAAACTAAATTGTTCTGTGCATACACTTGGTTCTAGGCTGTACATTATTTATAAAAATGGAATTTGACTTCAATCTCATGAAATTTGCTCTCCCAAATATTAGGAGTAAATTATTCTATCCTAAAATAGAAAAGGAATCTATCCCAAGACAGAAAAGATCATGGGCTATATATGGAATTTCTAGTTGTACAGGATATTCTGGATATTCCACAGTTGTACAAAGCAAGATATTCTAGATTTTCAACACTCCCCCTCAAGCTGGTGAATAGATATTTTCCATTCCCAGCTTGCATGTAAAGTTGGAGGTCGACATTCCCTTAGTTAAGACATCAACCAACTGATTACTTGATGCTGTATATGTAGTGCAAATCATGCCACTGTCCAACATCTCTTTAATAAAATGTCTATCAAATTCGGTATGCTTCGTGTAATCATGTTGAACTGGATTGTGTGCAATGTTTTTCATAGGTCCTTCCCACTTGTGATTAATGTCATCAAGGATCATCTTGAGCCATAGTAGTTCACAAACTCCATGAGCCATAGCTCTAAATTATGCTTCTACACTTGATCTTGCAACAATCGATTGCTTCTTACTCCTCCATGTCACTAGGTTCCTACCAAGAAATATACAGTATCCTGAAGTTGATCTACGATCTACCACAGAACCTGCATAATCATCATCAGTATATGCCTCTATGAACAACTCTTCATTTTTCTTAAACAAAATCCCTCTATCGGGTGTAGCTTTAAGATAGGATAGAATTTGGTTGACAGCTTGTAGGTGTTTCTCTTTTGGATCATGCAAAAATTGGCTTACTATGCTTACGACAAATGCTATGTTTGGCCTTGTGTGGGACAAGTATATTAGCCTCCTAATGAATCGCTGATATCTTCGCTTGTCTACTGCGCTATCATCCTTCTCTTCACTTAGTCTTAAGTTAGGTTCAATGGGTGTGGTTGCTGCGTTGCATCCAAGATTCCCTGTTTCTTTAAGTAGGTCCAAAACATACTGTAAATTAATATGAACAAGAGAATGAGTCTTATTGCACACACGCATTTTAGGTGTTACAACATACATATTTATATTTACACATAGTATCTAAACGAGGAAATAACAAACTAGGAAATAAAATCAAATATTTATAGCCTAAAAGTATACTCAGAATACTCTGTAGGATATTCCCTATTATGACAAGAATATTCTGTAGGATATTCTGACATATACTCTGTAGGATATTCTGACACTCCCCCTCAAGCTGGTTTGTAAATGTCTTGCATCTCCAGCTTGCTTACTCGAAAATCAAGTTGCTTTTTCAGTAGACCTTTCGTGAGTATATCAGTCACTTGTTGAGAATTAGGAATATAAGGAACACAAATTAGTCCGCTGTCAATTTTCTCCTTGATAAAGTGTCTATCAACTTCAACATGTTTAGTTAGATCATGAAGAACCAGATTATGAGCAATTGAAATGGCAACTTTGTTGTCACAGTAGATTTTCATCAGAAGTGACACAGGGTGTTTTAGGTCTTCTAGCAATTTCTTATTCCACATAGCTTCACAAATCCCATGTGCAAGGGATCTAAATTTTGCTTCAGCACTACTTCGTGCCACAACACTTTGCTTCTTGCTTCTCCAAGTTACTAAATTTCCTCTAACAAATGTGCAATATCCAGATGTTGATCGCCTGTCCATCACACTACCAGCCCAGTCAGCATTAGTATAAACTTCCACCTGAAAGTGATCATGTTTTCTAAACATCAAACCCATTCCAGTCGCCCCTTTTAGGTACTTTAGTATCCTATAGGCAGCTTCAAAGTGTTCACGACCAGGTGCATGCATGAATTGGCTTATCATGCTTATAGCAAATGCTGTATCGGGGTGAGTGTGTGACACATATATAACCAAAAGCAACAGCAGTATCCTTGCGATTTTGAGGTCGAATAGAATAAAATTTGATGATATGTCCAGATTTCTTACAATAGTTGCAGAATTTCTTGGAGCAGTGCTGAGCAATATGACCATATTCCTTGCAACTATAACATTGAACTTTGCTTATATCCCTGTTTGGTCCTCTCTTCTAGGCTACATATGCTACAGGATTAGAAGGAACTGACTGTAATGCAGCCTAAGCAAGAAGGCGTTGTTCCTCTCGAAGTAGTTCACCAAGACAATCTTCCAAAGAAGGAGAAGGAACTCGATTCATTAAAGTAGAACGAGAGATGTCAAATTCCGATCGCAGCTTCATCAAAAATTGGTCTCGCTTGCTTTGCTCATGAACCTCCTGAACAACAGAAATAGATGCATCGGGAATTGTTGCATAAATTATGTCAGATAGCTCCCCCCCAAAGAGTCTAAAATCTGGAGAAATACTCCTAGATAGGCATATTCCCTTGAGTATAATTAGCAATCTCATGCTCAAGTTGATAATGACGTGCAATGTTATTCTGAGTATAGATTTTCTTCTAATATTCCCACATTGCTTTTGCCGTTATGTAAGGCCTTAAATTGAGAATAATGACAGGATCGATAGAACTCAAGATCCATGTCATTATGCAAGCATGTTGAGCAGTCCATTGAGCTAGGTCCTTAACGTCTGTCGGTGCGGAAGAGGTAATATGATCCCACAAATCTTTGCCAGTAACAAACAGCTGAAACTGAAAAGCCCAAGCAGAATAATTCTTCCTAGTAAAACGCACTCCAAAAGTCTCCGAAAAAGTAGACATCGTACTAGATAACCGAAAGGAACAAGAATGACCACAATGAAATTCACCACAACCAGAACGTCCCACAAACAGAGTCACGACAGAGAGCAAACAACAGAGCAAAATCAAAAAAACTGAAATCCAAGACAAAAGAAGCCAAATCGGAACCTGGACAGGGTACTCAACCTTCAGACCACTAGAGATAGGCCGGAGAATAGGTGGTGCCGACCAAGGAAAAAAACAACCAAAAAAACAGACTCGTCAGAAAATTTTTCTCTGGTTCGATTTTGATAGCCGGCCCGTGGGACCCACTCGTCAGGAATTGAGTCGCTGGAAAAGAGATATCGTCCGAACTAATGGTGGTGCACCTGGTGGAGTCAGCGGTGAGAACAGGTTGTCACCGGATTTGTGACCCAAGTGCAAACCAAGATCCCACTCCAAAGAACCCTAATTTTGATTCAAAAATAAACAACCCTAGAATGGCTCTGATACCATGTCACACTTTACTGTTTTAGTCTGAATGCCTCTTGTAGAGAGTGTGTTTTCCATTAAATAGAAGATAATTTGCTGAATACATGCCACAAATTGAGCTAACTATGTTAGTTAAGGTAATGCAACTATTTTAAGCCTATAATTAAGCTAACTATTTACAGAAAGAATATTGATAAGGATGATAACAAATATTACGGCCATATATAATTAATCTATTGACATGAATATTACGTGGCACGTACACAATTGTTAACTAGTGAGACACTTTCTTTTCGGAAGTATATGGCCGTTTGCTTCGAGTTTGTAAAGATGGAGATGTGACTTCTGATATGGTGACCAATGACTTGGTGGCATTAATGAGCAATGTTTCAAATAATAATCGCGGTGGCAACGGTGGGAACAATAGTGGTTCTGTTATTGGGATCAGTAGCACCCCTGGCACCTTTATTTATTGTAGAGTCAAAGGACATATCAAGAAGAATTGTTGGAAACTACATGGTAAGCCTCGCAAATACTTGGGTAAGAATAATGACAGAAAATTTGCAAATGTGGCTGCTCAGGATGACATCCTACCTCTTCCTCATTCATCCTCGCCATCTATCATGGTTTTAGAGGATGAGTATGCCCGTTTAACCAATGCCTATCAACAAATTTCGGCCACTCATGATTCGCAACATCCATCTCCTGCAACATTAACTTTAGCTAATACAAGTAACCCTGCTGCCTGTCTCTCCACCTCTTCTCATAGTTGGGTTATTGACTCAGGGGCTACTGATCATATAACTGGCAACACAGGTATTCTCTCTTATTTCAAATCTACTACTAATTTATCTTGTGTTACTTTAGTCAATGGATCTACAGCTTCTGTAATTAGGCATGGGATAGCAAACCCAACAAATTCTCTCCCATTATCCTCTGTTTTATGTTTATCACAATCCCCTTTTTAACCAATTATTTGTCAGCCAACTCACTCAAAGTCTCAACTGTTGTGTTGCTTTCTATCCCAATTATTGTCTTTTTCATGATCTTGGGACAAAGCAGATTATTGGTAAGCGGCGTCTAGTTAATGGCCTGTATGTTCTTAATTCAACTTTTGAGACGGTACCTCAATCGATTGCTTGCACAAGCTCATCTTCCCTTTTGTCAACTTCATTATTGTTTTGGTCATTCGTCTATCACAGTTTTACGGAAGTTATGTCCTAATCTGAAACAAGAATCTGTCTTGGAGTGTGAAGCTTGTCAATTTGCTAAACATCATAGGGTTTCTTATTCTCCTAGACTAAATAAACGAGTTGAGTCTTCCTTTTACTTGGTGCATACTGATGTATGGGGACCTTGTCCTATTCCATCTAAATCTGGTTTTCGTTATTTTGTGACATTTATTGACGATTATTCTCGGGTTACTTGGCTTTATCCTATGAAATCTCGATCAGAATTGTTTACTATATTTTGTGCCTTTCATGCTGAAATTAAGAGTCAATTCAACAAATCTATCTGCATTTTGAGAAGTGATAATGCTAAAGAATATGTTTCCATACTTTTCAATTTTATCTCTCTCAGCATGGTTTTATTCATCAATCATCATGTGTTGTTACCCTTCAACAAAATGGTGTAGTAGAGCGAAAGAATCGTCACTTGTTAGAAATTGCGCGGGCACTATTGTTCCATATGCAGGTCCCAAAAGTTTTCTGGGTTGATGCAGTTTTTACTGCTTGTTTCCTAATCAACTGAATGCCCTCTTCTATTCTTGACGGTCAGATTCCACATTCCCTTCTCTTTCCCTCATATACATTGTTCCCTCTTACTCCCGAATTTTTGCGTGTACTTGCTTTGTTCAAGATATGCGACCTCAGGTCTCAAAATTAGATCCCAAATCGCTCAAGTGTCTCTTTCGGGGATATTCTAGTGCTAAAAAAGGATATTGTTGTTACTCTCCTTCGTTGGGTCGTTACTTGGTCTCTGTTGATGTTACCTTTTTCGAGGATCCTCCCTTCTTTGGTTCTCTTGTGCCTTCTTCTTCTTCACACTCTAGCGATTCAGGGGACGATTTTTTTATTTATACTATCAGTAAAAAAGTAGTTTCTCCTTCCTCTCAACCTGTTATTCGTTAGGTTTATTCTCAACGTGTGCAGTAGTCTATTGAGGCACCTTCCATTGGCCAGGACATGGACCCGACCCATTCTGCTTCGTCTCCAGATTCCTCACCACTACCTAATGCTAGCCTTTATCTTCCTATTGCTCTTCACAAAGGTAAACATGCATGCACCTACCCTGTTTCTTCTTTTGTATCTTACCATACTTTATCTCCCTCCTCTAAGTCTTTTGTAGCCTTCTTAGACTCTGTTGCTGTCCTAATGTCCCTTGTTGAAGCACTGGCTCATGATGGTTGGCAAGCTGCAATGAAGGAAGAAATGATGGCCTTAGAGCATAATCATACTTGGGATCATGTGCCCTTTCATTCAGAGAAACGAGCTATTGGCTGTAAGTGGGTGTTCCCTATTAAAATGAATCCTGAAGATTCTGTTGGTCGATTAAAAGCTTGGTTGGTTGCTGAAGGATATGCTCAGACATATGGGGTGGATTATTCTGAGACTTTTTCTCCAGTTGCAAAACTTTCTTCTGTCCGCTTGTTTATCTCCTTAGCTGCCACTTACAATCGGGCATTTCACCAACTTGATGTGAAGAATGCTTTCTTACATGGGGATTTATTTGAAGAGGTTTACATAGAGCAATCACCTAGATTTGTTGCTCAGGGGAGGTCGGGGAAAGTGTCCAAATTACAGAAGTCTCTGTATGGCTTGAAGCAATCACCTCGTGCCTGGTTTGGAAGATTTAGTACTGTAATGATTGAGTTTGGCTTGCGAAGAAGTGCATATGATCACTCATTATTCTTTGCATCTTCTAGTTCTGGGGGCATTTTATTGGTTGTATATGTGGATGATATAGTGATCAATGGAAGTGATGAAGCGGGGATCACAAAGTTGAAAGCATTCCTTGGGACTCGTTTTCAGACAAAGGATTTAGGACCATTGAAATACTTCTTAGGAATTGAAATTTCTCGCAGTCATAAAGGGATCTATCTATCTTAAAGAAAATAATGTCTAGATTTATTAGATGATGCTCGTTTTATTGAGGCAAAGACATGTGATGCGCCTGTGATACCAAATGTGAAGTTAAAAGTTGAAGATGGAGACTTACTTGAGAATCTTGAAAAATATAGGAAAATTGTGGGAAAATTGAACTATCTAACTATCACTCCTCCTGATATTGCCTTTCTAGTAAGTATTGTAAGTCAGTTTATGTCATCTCCTAGAACCTCACATTGTGATGCTATTATTCATATTTTGAGATATTTAAAAGGTGCACCAGGATGTGGCATCTTATATCGAAATAATGGTCACCACACTATAGAAGGATTCACAGATGCTTCACCACACTATAGAAGGATTCACTGATGCTTACTATGCAGGAGACCTTTCAGACAGGCGCTCCACCGCAGGTTACTGTGTTTTTGTTAGAGGCAATCTTGTTTCTTGGAAGAGCAAGAGACAGAGTGTTGTACCCCGATCAAATGCAGAATCTGAATATAGGGCTGTGGCGCAGACTACATGTGAACTCATATGGTTACGTCATTTACTTGGTGAGATAGGGTTTGTTCAATCTAAACCAATGAACTTATGGTGTGACAATGAAGCAGCAATCTATATTGCAAATAATCTTGTATTTCATGAGAGAACCAGTCATATAAAAGTCGATTGTCATTTTACCCGAGAAAAGCTAGATGGATCAATCTCAACTTAACATGTCAGAACAGGGAGCCAATTAGCTGATGTGTTCACCAAAGCATTACCGGGGAATCGGGTTAATTATATTTGTAACAAGTTGGGCATGATCAATATCTATGCTCCAGCTTGAGGGAGAGTGTTACAGAAAATAGCAATTACGTAATTATAAGGATTATGTAGTTAATGTAAATATCATAGTTATAGGGATTTAGCATGATTATAGGGATTATTTTCCTAGTTTAAACCTATGTATTCATGTATAAATACTTGTAGTATTATTCTAAGCAATGCACATAAAACTTCTTCTCATTCTTCATTTTGCAATAGGATGATTAGTGCAAGGACGAGTTCCTTTTCTAAGTGCAATAAGAACATCAAGATCAAGATAGTCATGAGAGACTTTATTAGGTAAAACAGGAGGTGAGACAAAAAAATTAGTTTTTTTAGAATTGTCTTGAGTACCTGAATCCAAGGTCGTAGATTGACTAGGTGCTGAAGGAACAGTATGTTCTTTGCTCTTTTGATGATTTTTTCTCCTTGTATAAACAATGACCTCAGGTTCTTGATCCTTAGGATTGTCTTGTAGTATTTCCCCCCTGTCACAGATTCAACAATTTTTGGCAAAGCATTCTTAGGGGTAGAAACTACTGTTTTGGGTAATGTATGAAAGAGAGGCTTTTTATCCCCACTATTTTCTTCTTTTAAACTCTCCCCTTGAAGAAAATTCTTTTGAAAATAAGGTTAATTTTCCAGAAATAAAACATCCATAGCAACTAGGACTTTTCGATTCCTTGGATTAAAATATTTATAACTTTTTTTATTTGATGCATAACCAACAAAAACATATTTTGCAGCCCTAGGATCAAGCTTGGATCGATCCTTGTTGGGTAGATGAACATAAGCTGCACACCCAAATATTTTAACTGGTAATTTGGAGGAAATTCGATTTTTTGGGAAGAAACTTGTAAAGCACTCAAGAGTAATGAAGTTAAGTACATTGGTAGGTATTCTATTTATCAAATAAGCTGCAGTTAAAACTGCTTCACCCTAAAGATACTTAGGGATAGACAAAGAAAACATAATAGACTGGGCCACTTCCAACAAGTGTCGATTTTGTGTTGCTGAAGTGTATGAACACAAGTTGATTGATGATGATTGACCTTCTGTCTCAAAAAACTTCCAAGAATTTCATTCAAATTCTCAATACCATTGTCAGAATGAAGAATACCAATTTTAGTTTGAATTTCATTGAAATACTCAGTACCATTGTCAGAATGAAGAATACCACTGTCCAGAAAGGGCTAAGCCTCAACTGTCTTCCATCATGTATAAGCCATCATGTTCTTTATCGTTGCTAATCCTCCTCTCTATTTGAAGATCCTGAAAAATACAATAATCAGGAAAATTTTCAATGTTACAGTTTAGAGCCTTGGTGATAGCACTAACAGATAAAAGATTGATAGGGAATTGAGGAACATGAAGAACAGAGGACAAATTAATATTAGGAGTACAGACAATAGAACCTGTCCCAAAAATAAGGGTTAAAGACCCATCAGCCACCTTGACACTATCCCTTTTTAGACAAGGAGAGTAGTTAAGAAAGCCTTTATAAATGCCTGTCATATGTCTATTCGCACCAGAATCAATAATCCATGAGTCAAGTTGAGCAAAAGTGTTACTTGACTTGACAAAATTGGATGTAGCACTAGAGGAAGAGTAGAGCTGTCACAGGAGACGCCTGAAATTATGAATTTCATCAGAAGAGAGACCGTCAATTGAAGTAGACTCTTGGGATGATTCTACTGTTTCTAACAAATTTGCTTGAGCCCTTGTGGGTTGGCTTGTTTTCCCCCTCGGCCCCTTGCTGGTCTCCCATGTAGCTTCTAGGAACTCTCTTTTGTATGCCTTGACTTTCCACAATAATCACAGTGCAAATGGTCTTTATCAGAAATAACACCCTTCGGCTGCTCATGAGTAATATGGGTAGTTAAACCTGACTTCTCAACTGGTGCAGTGTTAAGCATGGCACTTCTTTGGGTCTCTTCCTGCTGGATTAAAGAATGTGCCTCCTTAAGAGAGGGAAAAGGGGATCTGCCACTAACTTGAACTCTCAATTGTTCAAATTCAAGGTTCAAACCAGACAAAAAATCTTAGACTTGCTCTTTTTCAAGCATGCTTTGAATCAGTGCCTCATCTTCAACACACTTTGTTCGAAAATCTTGATAATAATCCAGTTCTTGCCATATACTACCCAGCACCCGGCTTAGAAAATAATCTAAAATAGTAAGCTCATCTTGTTTTGTGCCAAGAATTTTGTTTTGAAGTTCAAAAATTTGAGCATCATTTCCCTTCCGAGAATATGTGGTTTTTACAACATTCCATATATTTTCCGCAGTGTCAAGCAGTATACTGTCAGGAGATCTTATTGTGCATAGAATTAAGAAGCCATGACATAACCAATGACTTATCAGAGTCCCATTGACTAAAAGTAGGGTTAGTGACAGGTGGTGCTTTCTCGTTTTTATCAATATAACCTTGTAGCCTTCTAGCCTTAATAGACAGTAAACATGATCTAGACCATGCTAAATAAGTACTACTGCCATCTAGTTTAACAGGACTAATCTGAGAGTAGGGGCTATGATTAATAGGATAATGTTTCTCTGCTTCCATAGAAGTTTCCTTAGAATCTGACATAGTGGCAGGATAAAATTGAAGAAAGGAACAACAGAGAAAAGAATCTAAAAAGGAAGCAGAACCTACTCACGAGAGGTCTAAAAAACCAAGATGTTGAAGAGACTGGAGTGTAGCTAATCGGAGTCAGAGGAGGCTGACGAACAGATCGGAGCAAGAATCGGCGACGGAAGGTGGCTGGAGGTGACGACATAGGCTACATGCGCCGATGAGTGGAGAAGATGCTGAAATGAAAGGGCGATGCTTGAGCTCACGCACGAGGTTGAATGGTGCCAAAAAATTGATTACCGACCAAAATTGACCTAGGTTGTGCTCCAGTGAGGGTGGTGTTGAAGAAGAGGAGTGAAATGTGACCTCTTCACACTTGCCGAAAATGGTGTACTGGAAACTATTTTTCCGACAGATCTACTGCGGAAGAGAGTAAACTTAACCTTCAGATCGACAGTGGCTCTGATACCATGAAGATTTTGTGAAGGGAGATTTTTTTAAATTATCTAACTAACATCAAAGTAAGAATACATTATAGGTTTTTTTTTATTAGAAAGAACCTATACAGTTAGCCTATATTGGAAAATACAATTCTGCCCTTAATTACACATAGTAACGAAAAAATTGCCTTTGCTCCTCACAAGCGCCACAACAGATGAAAATGGACTTGAACTATGCCTATGATCCTTTACTTGATCATGTCTTGCACTATCTCCTAAATCTTGTCCATTTACCCTGCCATGATCATGTCTTGCACTGTCTCCTAAATCTTATCCATTTACCGTGCCACTATTCCCTTCCTATAATTGCAAATAACCGTTCTAAACACCCAACACTATGCCAATTCTCATTGGTTTCATTTGTTGATAATTAGCTAAGGTCACTCCTACCATAACTTGAAATGAAATAGTTGGGTTGCTAATGAACATTCTCCAAAATCTCATCATTTTCAACCTATTCTATCTCATCTTCTATTATGTACATGTGGAATTGTTTCTTCTTAGATTTGTGATTTAACTTCTCATCACACCAAAAATGTAGGCCTTTAGTTCCCCTTTCATCCATCTCCTCATTAGTAGCATGGGTAAGCTTTTCTATAAGCTATTTTTGGTCCTTTAAAGCAGCTATTAAACTAGGTTTTGGTACAACCCTTGTCATCTTTTTCGGTTAGTTTCCCACTTGGATTCGCATAAGTATTATGGTGAGTGTGTACAGGTTTAGAATTGGCTTTAAGACATTCATAGCAGAGCAAAGACATTGATTCTTGTTTCATAGTAAGATCATAAGCTTGCTATAAATTCCTAAGGTTTAACAACTTAATAGGATATTCTATTTCCTTCGACCCTTTGAAAGCAAGCTAACCAAATATTGTTAAGGAATTTTCAATTTGTGAGAGTCAAATCAGGCACACTATTCCTTGGTAGTCCTTATTTGTCTTAATTTATTTAGTTAATCAACCAAATCCTCGAATGTAGCCTCATTAAACCTTTGTTCCAAACCTAATAAGTACACTGCCCATCTTGGTGGTTCAATAGTCAATCTTCATATATAATTGGTGATTGTGCAAAGCTCCTCTAATCAAATGAATGGAAAAAATTATAATGTTTAGTTCTACAAGAGTTTTGTCAAGGAGAAAAAATTGTTCTCAGTGATAAAAACATCCTTTCAATTATCCTCCACCAAATTATGTAGGCTCCACTTTGCTAAAACATGTTGGAATTGAAAAACCAACCCTTAAAATGAATTATGTAGCTTTCTTAACTTCATCTTCTATAAGCATATTTTGCTGTGTAGACTATTGGGGCAATTGGACCCATTAAAGTCTTCAATGGTTCTCTTGAACTTCATATCAATTTCTCAAAATTGTTTTTTCGTGTTTTCCTCCAAATACATCACGTTATTTGATCTCATTCCTTTTGCCATTATTAATTGAACCCGACCACTTTCAACAGCAATAACGTCCCAGTAGAAGTCTCGCTAAGACGCAAGGTCTGGGGAGGTCCAAAAGTATGCGACCTTACTCTTAGCTCGTCCTGTCAATGTTTGCTATCGTCGAGGGGTTAGCCTTGGGGGTCGTAGAGTCTATAATCAAGGAAGTAGTTGTTTGCAATGAAAAGAAATCTAGATTTGCTTATGTTGATAAACCTATAAGAAAAAGAGCCGAGAAAAAAGAAAAAGAAAAGTTTTTGACAATATTTTGTCAAAAATAAAAGGCAAAAATATAAATAAATAAGCATAAAAGTTAACAATAAAATAAGAATAAGAATAAAAGATTCATAATCAAAATGAAAAGACAAAGAAATAAAATAAAGAATAATAAAAATATAAAATAAACAGAAAGGATAATATTAATAAAAAATGTAAAAATAAAAATAAAAAGTAATAAAAATAATACAATAAAGATAAAAAAGGTATATAACAAAAATAAAAGATCAAATAATGGATGGAAAGGAATCAAAGATTGTTCAACAATTGCAAAATTAATAATCATGCCTTAGGTCATAAGATATACTGTTGGATTAGAGAAATCATGGTTGCTTACCAAGCTATTGAAAATATGAGCCATTATCTTAGAGGAAGATGGAATCTTCAATATCTTAGGTTTTGATTTCTAGTAGTCCTTATGGATAATAGTTTGAAAGATTGACGCAATCTTACTGAACTTGTTTGGTACAACCTTTTAAGGTCTCCTTTGGATGCCTTTCATGACTTTTCAATGAATTCATTTAATTTCTCAAAAAAAGAACTAAAAGATCAAATAATTAAATAAATAAACAAACAAGACAAAATACAAATGAATAAAAAAAATAAACAAGCAATTGAAAAAAATGTTTAAGCTAAGTGAGAAAATATTAGGGATAAATAACTAAGGGGGAAGCATTACACATAGAATGATTAGGTGACCCACTTTTCAAGAATTGAATTGCACTAATACTGAATGGTATAACCATTTCCACAGCAGACATGGCATCAAGGATTCATGCATTCAAACCACACAATCAACTAACTGCATTTACTTAATAAGAACAAGAATAAGAGTGAAGTTATAGAGAGAGAAGTTAATAAAGACGATTCTATTATCAAAAGCTAGTTAACTTCTCTATACAATGACTCTTAACTGTCACAGTGGTTGTTACGATGGATTTCACCTAGTCAATTATGTCCATGTGTATAACTTCGGGCTAACTCCTAAAGTAGACAACGTTGGAAAGGACTTATAGATTACTTTTTGTGTTATTTAACAGCTTACACATACTTTGTGATCTTGATTTGCCAACATTTATTCATAAATGAGAAAAAAGCCTCACATTGTGAGATAAGACCGTATATTTTGGAATAAGGACTCCCAACATCTCAAAATTCCTATTAATACAAAAAAATTGCAATCAAGATATAACTTTCCACTTATTATCTAAAATTGAAATTTCTAATCTTTATTTTTGAAAGTGCAATTCTAGCTACTTATAAATTTTCTAACAATAATCATAATTATATTATTTTTCTATATTAGACAACTTATCCCATTAAAATAAAGAAGAGCATGCATGAAAAACTAGGAATTATTTATAACTTCCACGTTAAAAGATAAATTCCTCCATTTCAGAAAGCACTTTCTTTTTTGTTGGAAACAAGTTTAGTTTTAATTTCAATATTAAAAGAAATTGTCTTGATTCCAATTTAGTAGCTTTAACATAGGTGTAGGGCTTTTGTTTTGCAGGTGGGACTGATGCTTAGGGGTATGGGTTTTGATAATGCCACCTCTGTGTATGTTGCAGCAGGTAATATTTACAAAGCAAATAAGTATATGGCTCCTCTTAAACAAATGTTCCCCCTTTTGGAAACCAAGGATACGCTAGCTACTATTGACGAACTTGCTCCATTTAAGGTATCATTTGGCTGTAAGATCCCCTTCGATTCTTAATCTTGCAGAAATTCAGACTCGTGATATTGGAAAATTAAAATAATGATACTAGTTACTAATTAACTTTTGTAACATCTAAGTATGTGATGTAGGGACACTCCTCTAGGTTGGCTGCTCTTGATTATACAGTTTGCTTGCATAGTGAAGTTTTTGTCACTACTCAAGGTGGAAATTTTCCCCACTTTTTGATGGGTCACAGGCGTTATTTATATGGAGGACATGCGAAGACAATCAAACCTGATAAGAGGAAATTAGCTCTCTTATTGGACAACCCAAATACCAGGTTGGGCTCAATCCATATTATTTGCATAATACTTATCATATTTAGATCCATAAAAAGTTTCTTAGTCACTTTTTCCTCTCTGCCTTGCCTAAAATATTTTACTTCTTTATTTTAATTATTTGATGTCTTCGATTTAGTTTTTGTGTACATGCCATTGAATCTTTAAATATGAAATTCTTGAACTTATGGCCCATTACAATATTGTATTTTCAACTTGCATAATTGTTGTACTAGATGGCATTTATTCATTTTATTGGAATAAAAGATCCCTTTACCAAGTCAATATCTATTTTTCTCTTGTGGGAAGTAGAAGTTTTTATTATGTACGCTATGTATCTATATGTTCTTTCACATGTCTAGTAAAAAGAGTTTTGGGGATGATTTTAGGAATATGAGTAGATTGGCCACTAAGTTCTTTTACATATCACCTTAATTTGCTACTTATACTGATTTAAGAGGATAGGGAAATAATTTGGGGATAATTATAGAATTGAGGGAGAAATAGTAGAAAGAAGAGGGAAACAATGGACGAATGTAATAGCTTATGAAGAGACTAGAGAAGAAACTAATGTGGTAGAAGTTGGGATTTGGAGATGGGGAAAGAAAAAAGGAAGTTAAAGGAGGATAACATAGCTGCAGACGTAGGAAAACAATAGGGATGAGGATGTGAATGGGGAAAACTTAGGAGAGTGATAGAGATCTCAACATAACATTCATTATTCCAAAACGTAAAGTAACAATGTGAGGATACGTTATGAATGGACTGTGGATCATGAGCTAGATAGAAGAGTAAATATTGAGTAAAAAATTACATCGAGAAATTAATCCTAAATAAAATAGTAAAAACTAATTTACACTTTTTAACATATGTAGATAATGCTAATGTCGTGTCTGTGGGTAAGTATGTTGTCTACTTATGTACCTGTTCTTGCTTGCATAAGTAGACACAACTGGTTTGATGTATTATTCCATAAGAATCTAGATAAGCGCGAAATTTTCCATCCATGTACTCCATTCCATTATTAGATCTTAGGATTTTAACATTAGCATCATGTTGGGTACAAATCATGTTATGAAAAGATTGAAAGCATGAAATAAACCCAAGTCAATCTTGTGTAACAATCAATAAAGATCACAAACCATCTGTGGCTAGAAAGAGAGGGATTTTGAGTAGGTACCCAAATATCGGAGTGAATTGTCATAAAAGGAACAAAAATTTTATTATTAGATAAATGATAAGAACTTCTATTTTGTTTAGCAAGTTTACATGCTTAACAAAACAAAGAATTAAAAGAAGTTCTTTTAATCAAGCTTGGATATAATTTATCTAGAACAAAAAACAAGGGATGTCTTCATTGCCTATGCCACTGTAGAATTTCCTTATTAATCACATTATTCCCAAGATACGCTTGATGTGCAACTGTCATGTGATTTTCTTCCAAGACATATAAGCCATCCTGTAATCTACCAGTTCCAATCTTTTGTCCTGTGTGGGTTCTAAAGAACGGAATAGTTAGGTAAAATTTCAACTTTGCAATTAAGATTTTAGTGATAGCGTTGACAGAGAGAAGATTAATAGGAAAATAGGGTACGTAAGGAGCTGAGGATAAGGTGATATTGGGAGTACAGTTAGCAGAATCTGTACCAGATATGGAGGTAAAAGACCTATCTGTTATTTTAACAATATCCCTCTTTTCCCGTGAGAATATGTTAAAAATTCCTTTTGAGAGCCTGTCATAAGTTTACTAGTTCTAGAGTCTATAATCTAAGGATTATTTTTAGAATTTGAGTACACAATACTTGATTTTGCAATATTTGATGTACCAACTGTGGAAGGAGAGTCCAGTTTTGAGAAATGACGTCTTAAGTTCTGAAGTTCCTCATTGGATAAAACTCCAGCTGACGATGTTTTAGATGCTTAATTCCCTTTAGCCTAATGGGCTGACCGCTTACCACTGAACTGCCTTTTTTTCCACGACTCTGGTTTGGCCTTCCATACAATTTCCAGTAGGTTTCTTTGGTGTGCCTTTGTTTTCCAAAATAATCACAGTGCAAGTGATCCTTATTAGATGAGGTATTAGTAGGTTTTGGCTTCTTAGTAGAACTAGACACTAAACTTGCTTTCTCAACAATGGTTGTATCTAGCATAACATTTCTTTAACTGTCTTCTTGCTGAACAAGAGAATGTGCAAGCTGTACTGAAGGAACAGGATCGTTTCCAAGTATAGTAGCTCGTATATGATCATATTCTGGGATGAGACCTGCTAAAAAATCAAACACCCGATCATCCTCTATCTTTTTTTGGAATTTAACAGCATTTTTTGAGCATTCTACTTGAAAGTCTTGATAATAATCCAGTTCTTGCCATAATCCACATAACTCTATAAAGTACTGTGATAGAGTCATATCTCCCTACTTCATGTTGTGCAGTTTATTACGAAGATAAAAAATTTGGGCTTTATTACCTATTTGAGAGTAAGTTAGAGAAACAACTTTCCATGTCTTTGTTGCTGTGTCAAGTAATAGATATGTTCGAGCAATCTCTGATTTCATTGAATTAATGAGCCAAGACTTCATGAGGGAATTCTCAGACTCCCATTGATTATAATTAGGATTATTGACATCGAGTCTCTTACTATCACCATTAATGTAACCTTGTAATCCTCTAGCTTTGAACAACAAACAAGATCTTGACCAAGCAAGATAATTGGTTCCATCAAGTTTCACGGGACTGATTTGAAGTGAAGGATTATTAGAACTCGAAAGAATTACCTCTTTTCCGTCCATCATCTTTAGAATCACTTAGGACAAACAAAAAAATATACGAACAATAGTAACAGATGGAATTCAGAGACAAACAGAGGCTTCTGACGTATTTCTCGAAAGGCTACTGGAGTTCAGACAACACAAGGAAGATGTATATGCTATATCTGGTCGTGTGTGCGATAAGTAATTGAGTTTCCCTACTAGACGTTGATACATTTCTCTATCTACTACTGCATCCTCCTTTGCCTTTTCAAGCATAAGATTCGGATCCATGGGAGTACTTGCTGGTTGGCATGCTGTATTGCCTATTTCTCTAAGAAGATCTGTAACATACTTCTGTTGAGAGATAAAAATTTCCATCCTAGACTGAGCAACTTCAATCCCGAGAAAATATTTCAGCCTTCCCAATGCCTTGATCTCAAATTCCTTAGCCAATCATTGACTCAAAACCTTTTTTTCCTTAACATCATCTTCTGTTACTATTATGTCATCGACATACACCAAAAGAACTGTAATTGCCCCTGAGGGAGAGTGTTTAATGAATAGTGTGTGGTCTCCTTGGCTTTGTTTGTACCCCATGGCCAACATAACTCTTGCAAATCTACCAAACCATGCCCGTGGTGATTGCTTGAGACCATACAATGCCCTTTTCAATGTACACACAGTATGAGTAGCTAAGTTATTCTTATAACTAGGTTGAATCTCCATGTATATTTCCTCTTCTAGATCTCCTTGACATCGAATTGTTGCAAATTCCAACCAAAATTAGCTGCAAGTGACAACAACACTCTAACTGTATTCATCTTTGCAACAGGAGCAAAGGTCTCTAGATAATCAATTCAATAAGTTTGTGTATACCCCTTGGCTACCAACCATGCCTTGTATCTCTCAATAAATCCATCTGCTCTATATTTCATCGTATGCACCCACTTACAAACCATCGGTTTCTTTCTTGCCGGTAACTTAACCAACTCCCAATTTTTGTTATTCTCTAATTCCTCCATCTCTACATTCATAGCTTGTTTCCATTTTCCATTAGACAAAGCCTTGGATAGGGTGGTAGGAATGGTGATGGTATTCAGGCTTACAAGGAAAGCTTTATGAGATGATGAAAAATTCTTAAATGACAGAAAAGAAACTCTACTACAAACATAGGTTGGTAATTCCTGATAGTCCTCTCCGTGGAAAATTATTGGCTGAATCACATACTCCACCAGCAGCCGGACATGGGGGTTACTTGAAAACTCTATAGCGACTCTCTTCTAATTTTTTTTGGCCTAGTATGAAGAAGGACGTCAGAGTATTTGTTCAGAATTGTTTAGTATGTCAGCAAAACAAATACCAAACTTTGGCACCTGCTGGGCTTTTGCAACCCCTGCCAATACCAAACCAAATCTGGGAAGATATATCCATGGACTTCATTCTTGGTCTTCCTAAATCTGGTGGGTTTGACACAATATTGGTGGTTGTAGATCGTCTCAGCAAATATTCACATTTTATACCTTTGTCTCATCCGTTTACTGCGAAGATTATTGCTAATATTTTTTGTAGAGAGGTCGTGAGACTTCATGGCATCCCAAGGTCAATACTTTCTGATCGAGATGTCATTTTCCTTAGCGCATTTTGGCAGGAACTTTTCAGGTTGAGCCACACTCAATTGAGAATGAGCACTGCTTACCACTCACAAACAGATGGACAAACCGAAGTGGTTAACTGATGTCTAGAAGCCTATCTAAGATGTTTCGCTCATGAACAACCTCATAATTGGAGTAAATTTCTTTCCTGGGCAGAATACGCTTTTAACATAGGTTTTCACTCTTCAACAGGGACTACTCGGTTTAAAATAGTTTATGGACGAGACCCACCAGCCCTTCATCCATTTGTCCAAGGTGGAACCCGTATTGCTGAACTTGAAGAACAACTCACTACATGTGATGATATGCTCAAATTGTTGAAAGGAAACTTGTTAAAAGCTCAGTCCAGAATTAAGGCCCAAGCTGACTCTAAGAGACGGGAGTTGCAATTCAATGTGGGAGATTCTGTTTTCTTACGCCTCCAACCTTTTCGCCAACATTCTCTTGCTAAGCGA
>JAOQMS010000001.1:9061998-9075016 GCA_027563885.1 Erythroxylum longipes | reverse complement strand
TTGTGCTGATCTTTATGTTATACCTTTGGCTGGATTTGATGTAGTTTTGGGAATTAAGTGGTTGCAAACACTTGGCCGTATCGTATGTGATTTTTCTGCACTTACTATGAGTTTTAATGTGGAAGGGAGAAGCTTTCAATGGCAAGGGCAGCTGCAACACACTAAGCCGGGACTGCACATGGTGCAAGGAACGACTAGAAAAAGTCGAATTGCACCAGCTTCTAGAGGAAAATTCTGCCTTGTTTCAAGACCCAACTGGCCTCCCTTCTATTCGAACTTGTGACCATCAGATCATTCTCATTCCAGGGGCAAAACCAGTGGTTGTGAGACCGTATAGGTACCTTTTTTTGCAAAAGAAAGAGATTGAAAGACAATGTGATGAGATGTTGAAACAAGGTATCATTCGGCCAAGTAGATCCCCATTCTCCTCACCCGTATTGCTAGTCCGAAAGAAGGAAGGAACATGGAGATTTTGTGTTGACTATCGTGCATTGAATGATCAAACGGTGAAAGACAAATTTCCCATTCCAATGGTGGACGAGTTACTGGATGAACTACATGGAGCGAAGTTTTTCACTAAGTTAGACTTAAGGTCAGGCTACCACTAGATACGAATCGATAAAGAATTGGTGGAGAAGACCGGGTTCAGAACTCGTCATGGTCACTTTGAGTTCTTGGTTATGCCTTTCGGTTTGACTAATGCTCCATCAACCTTTCAAGCTCTAATGAATGAGGTATTTCATTCTTATCTAAGGCGGTTTGTTTTGGTTTTTTTTAACGACATTTTAATCTACAGTCGGACATGGGAAGAACATATGCAGCATATTCGAGTAGTTTTTGATTCATTGTTTGCTCATCACTTTTTTTTGAAGAGATCAAAGTGTTCATTTGGGGAAAAATAGGTGGCATATTTGGGACATGTAATTCATGGTGCAGGTGTGTCTGCTGATGCTAGCAAGATCCAAGCAATAGTGGATTGGCTTATACCAAACTCAGTTAAAGCTGTGAGGGGATTCCTAGGCTTAGAGGGATACTACAGGAAATTTATTCGTGAGTATGGGCTAATAGCAACTCTCCTCACAAGCTTGTTGAAGAAGAATTCATTCCATTGGAATGAGGAAGCCGAGGCAACCTTCAATAAATTAAAGAAGTCTCTAGCAACTGCTCCAGTATTACAACTACCCAACTTTGACGAGATAATTTTGGTGGAGTGTGATGCTTCTGGATGCGGTATTGGAGCAGTACTTCAGTAGAACGGCCATCCTATCGCCTTCTTTAGCCGCAAATTAGCCCCCCACTACTTTAAACTTGCTGCATATGAAAGAGGCTAATTGGCCTCACTAAGGCCATCTCACACTGGAGACCTCACTTATGGGGGAGGGCATTTCTAATTAAGACTGATCACTACAGTCTTAAATTTTTCTTAGAGCAGAGATTAACAACTTCTCCTCAACAACATTGGATGAGTAAATTGTTGGGTTATGATTTTAAGGTGGAATACAAAGTAGGAAAACTTAATGCTACCGCTGATGCATTATCTCGAAGAAATGAGGAAGAGGGACAGTTGAATGCCTTATCCCAACCGAAAATTGCATTATTTGACGCAATCAAGGAGGAAGTTGCCACTGTGGCAGAACTGCAATACCTATATCAGCAGATTGCCGAAGGTCATGTAGAGGCCAAATGGAGAGTGGAAGACGGCTTCTATACTGACCGAGTGTATTTATTGTCTCATTCACCCCTAATTCAGATGATCCTTAATCATTTCCACAATATGACACATGAGGGGATTCAAAAGACATTAGAAAGAGTGAGAGGAGATTTTTTTTGGAAAGGGATGACAGGTGTCGTGAAGGAATTTGTGCAGAAATGTTTAGTTTGTTAACAAAATAAATGGGAGAACCTTCACTCAGCAGGTCTACTTCAGCCCCTACAGATCCCTAAGAGTGTCTTGGAGGATATTTCTATGGATTTCATAGATGGACTTCCAAAAGTGGGAGGTAAATCTGTCTTACTAGTGATCGTTGATAGATTCTCTAAATATGCTCATTTTGTGCCTCTCGTTCATCCTTATTCTGCTCTTAGTGTGGCTCATGTATTCTTTGAACATATTTTCCACCTACATGGTCTTCCCGAATCTGTTGTATTAGATAGGGATCCAGTTTTTACTAATTTATTTTGGAAGGAGCTTTTTCGTCTGTGTGGTACTAAGTTGGCCTTATCTTCTGTTTATCACCCTCAGACTGACGGACAAACTGAGGTGGTAAACAGAACAATTGAAATGTATTTGAGTTGTTTCGTAGGGGATAGACCTAAAGCTTGGGTGGATTGGTTACCATGGGCAGAGTATTGTTATAATACTTCCTACCATTCTTCACTTCATACGACTCCATTTAAAGTGGTTTATGGCAGGGAAGCACCCCGTTTGTTATCTTATGTGGAAGGAAGCACTAAGAGTCAAGGCACTCGACCAAGCATTGAAGGAGTAAGATGCCTTTTGGACTGAAGTTAGGTTGCGTTTAGTGCAAGCTCAATAGCGAATGAAGCATTATCATGATACTAAGCGATGGGAATTGTCGTTTGAGCCGGGGACTTAGGTGTGGCTTAAGCTCCAGCCCTACCGCCAACTAAGTGCTACAAAACGCAAGTATAACAAGCTTGCTCCTAAATTTTATGGACCCTTCAAGATTTTGGCAAAAATAGGTGACGTCGCCTATCGATTGGAATTGCCTCCAAAAAGTCGTATTCATGATGTCTTCCATATCTCTTTGTTGAAGGAGTTCAAAGGTAATCCCCCCACATACATTCCCTCCTCACCACCAGTGCGGGATGGCAAAATTGTGCCTCATTCGCAACAGTTGGTGAAGTCACTGTGGAACAGGGGACGTTAGGAGTTACTAATCCAATAGGCAGGTTCTTCAGCTGACGATGCTACTTGGGAGGACTTAGAGGCTTTTATGCAAGCTTATCCCGAATTCGAGCTTGAGGGCAAGCTCAATGTCGAGGGGTGGAGTAATGATAAGGATGCTTTTGTGGTTAGAACTTATCAAAGGAGAGGGAAGAAGTTGGGTAACGGCTGATAAGCTGGAGAAGGCTGGAGAATATAGTTAGATAGGAGCAATAATAAAATATTAGATAAGGATAGTTAGCTTTTAAATGATCCTTTCTATTTTTTGTTTCTTAATAGAGTTCTACTATAATAGGACTCTTTAGTTAGATGGATTGTTATTATCCTATTCTGCTTGTATAACAACAGAATTATCAATAAATAAGGTATCGAAATTATCACAGAAAAATAGTAGTTACTTTAGCTGTAATTTATTCAGCTAGCTTTGTCAAGAGCTAGCTACCCTTCATTCAAAATCAGTTCTTCCTCCAAAGGGAAGAACAACAACAAAGGAAAGAGCTAGCTTTGTCAAGAACTCCATGTGTTGTTGGTAAGGGAAGGAGATGGAATCGAATTGGGGTGTGAGATCTTTAAAGGGTTGTCAAAAGTTGAAGTTTGGATTGAGAGAGTTGAGTTATCACTTAATTCGGTGATGGGCTTGCCAAAACCTAGAACATGAAACTCCATGATAAGGTGGAGGACACAGAGATGGTGCTAATTGATTGTGGAGCCACCCACAACTTCATCTCCTTAGAATTGGTCAAAAAGTTGTGGATTCTAGTAACTAAAACACCTAACTATTGGTTGGCTGTGGGCTTTGAAAAATGTATGAAAGGGAAGGGAGTTCGTAAACGGGTGTCCTCAAGATGCAAGGGCTCATGATCATCGAAGAATTCCTCCTTTTGCAATTAAGCAGCATTGATTTGATTCTCTGACTTTAAGTGGCTGTCCACCTTGGGAGACACAAAATGATTGAAAAATTATTGATTTTTTTTAGGGGGGGGGGGCGCGCGTTGAAGTACAAATGGTCTTGCAAGGGGATGCAAGTTTGAGCAAGGCTATGGTTTCAATGTAAACTATGGTAAAAACAATCCAGCAAGAGGAGGGAATTGTGGTAGAGTTCTGTCACTTAGTGACAATTGAACTGGTGGAGATTCAAGTTGAGACACTTGAGCTGCGCCAATTGATATTGAAATTCGAAGATATGCTTAGGAGCCCCAATGAGTTACCACCAAACCGTACCTATGATTATGCAATAGTGCTAAAGGAAGGGACAAAACTAGTGAATGTGAGACCTAATAGGTACTCTCACATTTAGAAAAGTGAGATTGAAAAGATGGTGGCAAAAATGCTTGCGACTAGGATCATTAGACCAAGCAACAATCTCTTCTCCAACCAATGTAGCTCGTAAGAGAAAAAGATGGGAGCTAGTAGTTTCGTATGGATTACAGAGCCCTCAATAAAGCCACAGTGTATGATCAGTTTCCCATTCCAAATATTAATGAGCTCTTGGACGAACTACATGGAGCCAGAATTTTCACCAAGCTTGATCTCCAATGATGCTACCACCAAATAAGGATTTAGCCATATGATGTGCAAGAACTCATAATGGTCACTATAAGTTCCTCGTCATGCCATTCCGAATTACCAACGCCCTTTAAGCACTTATGAATTTCATTTTTAGAGTTCTATTGAGGAGGTATGTGTTGGTATTCTTCAATGATATTCTCATTTATAGTTCTTCCTTGAGGAACAATTGTTGCACCTTCTTGAGGTACTAACAATTCTTCGTGACTATAAGTTATTTGCAAATATTAAGAAGTTTAGTTTCTATCAGAGTGAGTTGAAGTATTTAGGGCACGTTATATTTGGGAAGGGGGTTGCCGCTGATCCTGAGAAAGTTAGGGTAATGGATTGGTGGCCAACACCACAAAACTAGAGGGATTTGAAGGATTTTTGTGAGATTGACTAGATATTACCACAGGTTTGTTTGTGACTATGGGAAAATAGCTATGCCCTTGATTCAGTTACTGAAAAAAGATGGATTCATTTGGAGTGAAGAAGCTAACAAAGTAGTCCTACAACTTAAAGAGGCCATGGAAGCTGTGCCAATTTTAGCCTTGCCCAATTTTGAGGAGACATTCGTAGAGTGGAAACTGATATTTCTGGAGTAGGATTGGGGGTTTTGTTGTCTCAAAAGGCGCGACCCCATCGCATTTTTTAGCTAAGCACTTACTGGGCAAGCGCGGTTCAAGTCGGTCTATGAGAGGGAACTAATGGCTATAGTATTGGCTATCCAAAAGTGGAGACACTCTTTATTGGGGAGGCACTTTTATGATGAAGATAGATTAAAGGAGCTTATGAAAGGATATCCGGCAAATTGTTTTAGGACGGGATGAAGGATGATATCAAGCAATTTGTTAGGGAATGCCACGTGTTCCATTAGAACAAGCATGATATATTGACTCCAGCGGGATTATTACAACCCATTCTAGTGCTGCAAACAGTTTGGGAGGATCTTTCTATGGACTTTGTGGAGGGGCTGCCCAAATCCCACAGATACGATTCCATTCTTGTAGTGCTGGACAGGCGAAGAAAATACTGCCACTTTATCCCCCTCAAGCACCCTTATACTGCAAAGAAAGTGGTAGAGGAATTTCTGTTTCACTTGCTGAAGCTCCATGGTTTCCCTCGCTCCATCATCATAAGGTGTTTATGAGCAATTTCTGATCAGAACTCTTTATTACAGTTGACAGTCTTGAAGAGAAGTATTGCCCATCACCCTCAAATTGATGGGAAAGTGAGTTTGTGAACCAGTGGCTGGAGGCCTACCTTTGATGGTTCACAAGCAACAAACCTAAGAGTGATATGCTTGGCTGCCTTGGGCAGAATATTGGCTTAATACTTTGTTTCACACAGCCATGAAGTACACTACATTCAAGATTGTGTATGGGAGGGACCCTAGTCCTTTGATCAAATACGGATAGTGACTCAGTTTACTCTACTTTGGAGGAAATGCTTCAAAAAGGAATGTTATTCTTGCAGAACGTAAGGAGCAGCTCACGTTGGCTCAAAATAATATAAAGAGGTTGACTGACCAGCACATGAGGGAGGTTGATTTTGAAGTAGGGGAACAGGCCTAACTTAAACTTTGACAATATTGGCAGAAAACCTTGGTTAAAAAGATGAATGAGAAATTGGATCCTAGGATACTTTGGCCCCCACCCAATTATTTAGAAAATTGCAAGGGGCTTTACAATCTGAAACTTCCAATTCTGTCTCTATTCATCCAGTTTTTCATTTATCCCATCTTAAAAAGGCAGTTGGGGATTCTATCCCCATACAGCATATCCCGACAGCTCTGAATGTTGACATAGAGTGGGAAGTAGAACCAGAATCAGTTCTTGACGGCTGGAACCGCAATGGGGAACCTAAGGTGCTCATTAAATGGAAGAGTCTGCCTGAATTTGAAGCTACTTGGGAACTAATGGAGTTATTTAAAGAGCAATTCCCTCGGTTCTACCTTGAGGACAAGGCGAAATTTATAGGGGCAGTAATGATAAACCTCCAGTTAAATATGTTTATAGGAGGAAAGGTAGCTCTAAATGGCTCAATTAGGATGAAGAAATAGGCCTAATGTTGATTTAGCAATTGCTTCTATTTGTGTAGTCTTGATTAGAGTGTGTTTTGGTCTGTTGGTAAGAATATGCTGTCTAATTTTTGAAAGCTGACATGGCAAGATAGTTACAGGGAAGGTACAAGCTATATAGAGAATGTAGGAGTTGTGGTGGGGTCATGAGCTTTGTGTGGAATTTCCCCATTTGGGTGAGACTAGGAAAGAGTTAGCCTCTCAAATGCTGCCAGACTCTATAGCACCTCCTATTCTGCTATGAATACCATTCACCTTCTGTTTCATTATATTCATCGAGTATCTTAACAAGATTTGTGTGGAATTCTGTTTGGGTAGGACTAGGAGAGAGGTAGCCTCTCAAATGCTAACACCTCCTATTCTGCTATCAATACCATTCACCTTCTTCTATTTCATTATATTCATTGAGTATCTTGACAATGATCTGCACTTTTTAAGTGAAGTCAATGTTCTTCGTACCTTTTTCTAGCAGCTTTCGAACCTTCCCACTGCTTCCAACAGCTTTACATAGTATCCCTCAAAATTTCCATCCCTTATTAGGAAGCTCTGTTTCCAGGATCTGTTTGCCAAAAAAGAAAAAATTTCTGATAACCTGAAAATATGCACAATACCAGTCTCACATAAACTACGTTGATACTTGTAGAAGCTTCTTTATTTTTTGTATTGTGATAATTTACAAAACTGCAACTGTTTCTTGTTTATATACACAGTGCAGAAGAAAGCTTACAGCAATGCAGACACTATGCCTAGCAGTCATAACTAACTTTCAAAACTTACCTGCGAATATACCCAAGTACCATGTACAACTATATACACAACTCCTTATTATCCGCTAGTAACTTTCTTTAAGTTCCTTAGCTCACTAGACTACGGAACACTGAAAGATTTTAAGCTTGAATGGTGAGAAGCGAGCTGTACTATTGTAAGTTATTGCTGCTTGCTGACTGCTGTTGCTACATGGTTTTTTAGCTTGTTTTCTTGTGTTCAATCTATTATTGGCTGTGGACTATGCATAATCCCAGGTATTAGGGAAGGAATGATGCATTTTACCTGTGTTTTTTATTTCTTGGTGAATTTTGATGCTGCTACTAAATGATTCTACATTTCTTTGTATCTTATACCAGAACATTCAATATACATTTCTATAGAATTGGACAAGCAATTTGGTATTGCAAAACTTGCAATTAGTTTTAGTTGGTGATAGGCGGGGCTAGGTCTGAGGTTGCTTGGTCCGGCCTGATATCCCCTTATAAGTGGCCTGAACTCAAGCCCGATTAGGCTTCAATCTGTTAGTCTGAGCTCGAGCCTAATCGAGCTGCCACTGCCTTCCACCAACGTGGTGCCACGGCTTTCATGGAGTTTTCTGCTTCTTTTCTTGTTTTCAGAAGAAGTCATAGACAACAACGACGAAATTTCACCTTTTTAACTGTTTCAATGAAGTCAACGTAAATCGATTCTCCAAAATCATACTGTTTCAATAAAAAATGAAAAAAATTGTGAAGTCCATTATAGCACTGTTAAACCCAAGTAATATTGATCAGAAATTCATATCAGATGAACATATGTTCCTAACCAGACAAAAGGAGGCAAAACAAAAATAGAAATGAGAAAAGATAGAAAAAGTTTGTACATTTTCTATTTCTTCTTTTAAGAAGAATAACCTAAAGACTAAAGAGGGAACAATTATCAGGCTTTGGGACGAGCGGAAAGTGAAGTCCAATATTAAGCTGGGACTGAAATTCAAAATTTTAAAAAAGAGTCCATGCTCAACCTAACATTTGTCACTCAAATTAAGTATACGCTCAAAGACTTTGAGCGTGGCTATTATTGCCATCCCTAATTAGTATGCAAGCTTTATTGTTTTCTGCATAGATTTTGTTTTCTGTTGGAAATCTACATTTCCATGATGATGAACATTTATATGTATTGAGGATCTTCGATAAATATTTTTTCCTACGTCTGGTTTATCGTGCAGATGGGCAGTTTTCAAGCGACAGATGAAAGATATGCTTCGGCACAGTGATCTTAAGGGGACAGAACTTAGGAAGCCAAGTGGTTCTCTTTACACGTATCCAATGCCGGACTGTTTATGTAAACAATCTGATGCAAGAACTCGTGATATCAAACAGCAGAAGGAAACGTAGATATAATGTCCAAATACACTATTCTTTATGGTGTTAAGAATTCTGTGTAATATATTTACAATGTATCATTGAAATGCAGAAAATGCCACGGGTCTTGATTCTTTGACTAGGCTTGAAGGGGGAGGTTTATAGGTTGTGATTCTTTTGAGGCAATTCAACAAAAAATGGGATTTATAATTTTGTATTGAGAAATGATTTAAATCAAATTATGGTTAACATGAGTGAATTTCTTGTTTGAATTATATTTAACAACTGCTGATTATCGAAGATGGTTAAAAGTCATCCTGTAGCCAGTTGATACGAGAAAAGAGAGACAGACCCGAGCAAAGGACCACTTATAATTGAACACTAAGTCTAAAACACACAAATACGAGGGGTAGATGTAAATAAAAAATAAATTCAATTTTGTAATATTAATTTGAATTTTAAAATGCTCAAGTTTTAAATTTTTAGTAAAAACAATTTGATATTAAGTTCATTGGATGACATGTCAAGTCACGTTAGTATAGTATTTTTATCATATTATTGTCACATATTATATTTGTCATATATGAATATTATTATTTAATAAACTTAAAATATCAAATACTTTAAAATAACTGTACACTGTATGTTTTACTTCATAATTATTTTAAGATGTTTGATATTTTTAATTTATTCAGTCATAATATTTGTGATATAAATATAATATGTATTAGTCACGTGATAAATACTAATCTAACACAGCTTGCCATGTCACTTACATTAATGTTGGATTATTTTCACAAAAGATCGAAAGTTTGAACATTTTAGTATTATTTTTTAAAGTTTGAGTTATTATAAAATTAAGTAAAATTTAGAATTAATCTTAATTATAACGAGAACTTCGACAAAATAGTTTATATGACAATGCTCGCCCCTTTAAAGAACCTTGTTTGTAAGGTTTATTAGGGGACATGATATTATATATCGAAAACATATTTTGCTATAAGATGTATTAACAACTATGCATTCCAATCAACTGGTAATAACATTGGAACTCAATTTAGTTAGAATTTCCTCCTTTATGTCTCTTTCTCCCTCTCTTCTCTTCCAATCCTTCAACCATTGAAAAACCAAATTATACCTCTGCTTTTTTTTCACCACCTGCTCTCCTAGCCTCCTTGTCTATTGATTTGTGTTTGTCCTCTTCTTCCTTAATTAAACCTTGTCTTTCCATCACTTTACCCCTTCTATTGTACTTCCATGAGTGCTCTTACTAGTGCATATAATGGTCCTCCTGCATATAACCCCCATCCCTCCTTGTTATTCTCTTTCCTTTATTCAACTATTCAAGTTAATCCTTCTTTGTTAGTATTTTTGTTTTTGCTGCAACCCTCATCTTCTTCCTCAACTATATTCCTTGCGATGTCTATCTCTTGAGTGTCTATTGTTTCTTTGGGGTATTTCTATCTTTTTTACTTTCTATTTACTTCTCTTGCGCCCATGTTATTGGATTTGATAACCGACTTTTGAAAACTCATGCATATGCTAACTCCAGGTTCTAGTTAAAGCAATGGATAACACTCCCCAATGATAATGTCAGAAACTTTGAAGACATATTGACATTCCCATCCTTATATAACTTGGCTTATCGTTTTGTTGTTCAGTGCACTCCAATACCCATCCTATCCCACTACCCCCTCCAACCCCACCTCAAACTTGTCTAGCTCGACCCTTGGTTTCAAAAGGCAATCCCTTAAGCCCTCTTAACTTGTAAGCATGTGATTGTTGACAATGGAAAGTCTTCTTTCAAGTTTTTCCCTCCTAAATAAAAGGGTAACATAACCATACTATGTCTTGACTTAAAGAATTTTAAGAATAGAGCTATAATATGGAAAGTGGAGGTAGTTAGTGTTTTTAAGTTGGAGACGTCCCTCTTTCCTAATGTTGAAGTCATAGGCTAGTAAGATGTATAAGATTAGCGGATTAGAGGAGGTATTACTATTCGAAGACAAAAATTTACTCTTTAAATTTTGATCAACATTTGAAGCAAAGAAGCTAATAAAAGAAGGGACATGTTAGCCAAATTTTCTTCAAAGTTGGAGACTTGGAATAAAATTAGAGAAAGTTCATAGATGGAAAGTATATCCAAAATACAAGTTAAGGAGAGAAGTGTAGAGGGAAATAGGAAATCCATCTCAGTGAGCCAAGAGGGAATATGAAATGCTTTTGGGACTATTGAACATAGTGAAGTCAACTAAGAAGTTCTTTCAATAGATAGGGCTGTAGAATTCAAAAGTTTTAGTAAGAGAAAATTGGGTAGGGAGAAAAGATCAATAGGATTTATATATATCTCTTTTATCATGGAATATTAGGGGTATAAACCACTTTAAGAAGCACGTAGTCTTTAGGGATTTTATCAAGGACTGCCATCCTTGGTAGGATTGCTAAAGACTAAGCTAAGTAAGAATTTTTTTTATGTAAAGTTAAGCTTTTTGACAATTAATGGACAATTGCATCTAAACTGTCTCTCCACCATTGTGGGAGAATAACCCTAACATATGATTCAAGTAAACTGTAGGAAATTTTTTTGCAAATGACTGATTAATTGATATATTGTAAAGCTTGGTTTTTACAAGAAAGTACTATAATATTTACTACATAGGTGTATGGATATAATATGGCTTTCCAGAGAAAAGATTTATGGTGCAAGTTGTCAATTAGACTTGGGATTCAAGAGCCTTGGTTTCTTACAGGGGAATTCAATGGCATCCTATATAGATATAAGTTAGAGGTTAATATCAACTGGAGGAACTATTTAGACGATTTCAGGCTATATGTGGATGGTATTAAAGTGAGTAATCATAAGCTAAAAGGAAACTTTTCTGTTGAAGCAACATACGCAAAATTGGTTTATACGCGAAAAGCTAGATAGAGCCCTTGTTAACAAGGAATGGCTAGTGAGGTTTCCAAAAAGCAAAGTCAATTTTGGGAAGAAACTAGTCTTAGATTATTCCCCAATCTTGATCTAGGGTTTGTTTAAGGAGTGCAAAAAGAAAAACTTTCAGGTTTAACAATTTTTTAGTCGGGATAGACAAGTTTAAAGAAGCAATCAGCCAGGTTTAGAGCACCAAGTTGAGCGTCATAAGGATTTTATTTGCGTAGTAAAATAAAGAGGATAAAGCATAAAATAAATAACTTTAATCCTTATATAGCTTTTAACATTGGAAATGTAGTTAAGGATATAAAAAATAGACTCAAAGCTATCCAATTTGTAGTCAATATGAAGCCTGAAGACAATAAGTTAATGAAGAAGAGAATGTAGATTCAAAGGAGTATGTCATATCCTTGGAGAACCATAACTGCCTTATCCACCAAAGAGTGAGAGTGAATTTGATTAAAGAGTGGGACAAAAACATATGTTTTTTCACAATTCTATCTTGGCAAAGAAAAACTAGAACTGGATTTTCTCTATGAGAGGACAAGATGGTTAGTTAGTTACAAAGCATAATGATATCGATGAAGTATATTTTAATTTCTTTAAAGGATCACTTGGGTCTTCGACAAATATTTGTTCATCCATACATCAAGTCAGATTTTTTGTTACTATTCAATTCTAGCAAGATATTTTGGAATTTTTAGATAGCCTAGTAACTGCACTAGATGTGGAGAAAGTGGTGTTTCAATTAGGGGAATATAAGGCCTTGGCCTTGATAGATTTAATAGTTTTCTTTAATCAAAAAGCTTGGCCAAAGATCAAGATGATGGTGATTGATGCTGTTTTAGAATTCTTTGAAAAGGGTGAGTTACTTGAGGAAATTAATATGAAATTTCTCTTCTTAATTCTCAAAGTAAATAGCCCTAAATCCATATGTGATTTTAGACCAATTTTATGTTGTAACTTCCTATATAAAAGCATCTCCAAGTTCCTAGCTATTAGATTGAGGAAATTACTCAAGCTATTAATAATAAGGAGCTTTATTAGAGGGGAGAAATATTGGAGACAATATTATAATAACATATGAATTATTCAAAGGATATAGCATGAATAGAGCCCTTAGAAATTGTGCTATGAAAATTGATTTAACAATCCATATGACACCATTAGTTTGGATTTTATTTTGCAGTTACTGGAGCCTTTTGATTTTCCACCAAAATTTATACATTGGTTGTGTAACACCCCACTCCCGCTGGACCTTAACCCGATATCGATGGTGATATCCGAATTCGTGCCCCGCGAGAGTGGTGTGCCACATCACTTAATAATTAAAAGTCGGTATGTATTTTTTTTAAAAAACTGTAAACATAAAGAACAGAAATTCGTTAACCAAAATATGTCACTTTAATTAATAAACATTTGATACAAACAATGAAATC
>JAOQMS010000001.1:9047887-9058829 GCA_027563885.1 Erythroxylum longipes | reverse complement strand
ATGCGACAGTGGTGGTATCGGAGAAGAGAAGATAAAACGATAATGGTTAAGGTGTTTTCTTTGGGAGATACACTCACGTATTCGGTTACGCTGCATGCGAGTTAGACTTCAGAAACAGGGTCCAACATTTTTGGTATCAGAGCAAGCACGAGTTAGACTCTGAAAACGGGGTCTAACAAGAGGCATTAGTTATTATCAAAGATTCATAAGAAAGGAGAGTTAGATCTGCTGAAGTTGTGGTCATTGAAAGAGGAAGTAATGGCAAAGTTTCTTTATTAACGACAACCAACTTTCATTGTAGCTTGAGCGTGAGAGTTCCTGCCTAAGCTCGTTAGCCCATTAAGAAAAGTCAGATGTTAAAACTTATAGAGAAATAGTAAAGCTTAAAGAGAGAAGGTTACCAAATACATTGAATTGAACTTTTTTGAAAAATTACATTCCTTTATTTCTAAAGTGAATTTTGTTTCTTTTTAATTTTTTGACCTTAACTTATTATTCACTTAATTTTGTTTTGAAATTTATAATTTGTCTTGGGTACTCAGTTTAAATTAAATTTCTCTTTGATATCTAGTTGGACCTATTTAACTTTTTGGATCACTTTGCATCATTTTGTTACTTGATTTCTTTTACATAACATATACTAGCATAAACCACAATAAATTTCTATGAAAAGAGGAGTTAACAAATATTCCTAAGGAACGTGAAACACAATTTTTAATTAACCTTATTTCTATAAATGACAATAAGTTTTAAAAAATTATGATTATGTATCATTTACTATACATTTTTTAATTTCATTTGTAGCAATTGTTTTGTGTTAGTTCTTAGTTATTATATTTACTATTACTAATAACATATATAGGCATAAACCAAGATAAAAATTTTAAGAATAATGTGGATGTGTCACCTCACTTTTACTTCCTAGCGTACATTATTTGACTCGTGCATGCATTGAAGAACTTGTATGTGATGCCAATGTTCATTTAAAAATTTTTACAACCCATATGTTGAAATAAATGCTATTATTAAACATCAACCCATATTGTACTTTTTTGGTTCGAAGACGTAAATCATTTATTGTAACTAATGATTAAAAAATTAAATGATTTGTTAATTAAATAGTAAAAACCTTGACTAATTAATTTAATAATCTTTTTTATTTTCATAAACAATTTTTATAAACTTTTATAAACTAAAATAAATCAATTAATTTTTATTTAATAATATATATAACTTATCAGCTTAATTTTTAAAATTTTAAAATATTAATTATTACCTATCGCATAGAACAAGCTTGTGAGGATAAAAGGAAAATTAAAACGAGAGTAATGCACAAAATTCATCCAAGAGAACACGTCAACAATATAGATCAAACATTGATTCATCCAACAAGTTACATTTGTGAGACGTGAAGCGCACAAACATAAGTAATTATGTGAATTTTTAATTATAGATTGAGGTTCATGCAAGTTGTCTAGTCAAAATGAACATGTACAGACTTGGCACATAATCTATTCTCCATCCAACTGATAATGTCTAGGGCGACCTTTTCCCGCTCTGGCTCAAAGAGAAGGTCATGCAAGAAGCCTTCATATAGTTTTATATCCTTGAATTTGGAGGCTGCTTCATTGTACAGCTCCTGAGAAGCTATAGGGTCTGTCACTTTGTCAGCAGTTCCGTGAAGAACAAAGAATGGAACTGCCACAGATTTAAAGTTGCGCATCAAATAGGAAGATATGCGCAATATCTCATGACCAGTACGAGCCCTCATGGGTCCTGTATAGACCAACGGATCACTGTACTTGGCCAACAGTGCTACAGGATCCCTCGTGACGGGAATGCCCCTCTTGTTTGCTCCCTTAAATTGGTACTTGGGGGCAACTAGAGATAAAATAGGAGCCACAGCCTGCACGAAGACATTAAGAGAAATATTAATTGCAGTGCGATCATACATAAGAGGATTAGGTGCAACCCTCTATAGAGATACACTTTTTTTTTTTTTTTTGAGAACGGAAGAATCCGCAGTCGCTATCCTTTAGATGCGCACTAGGTAAACTTCCGGATTGACGTAATATCCTGCAAACCACGTCAACCAGGTATTCTACACTAGACAAGCTCTATACGAAAGGGTCGATCGAAAGAGTATAAGTAGGTGGATTCGAACATAGGACCTTTTAGCCCTATGCCCCTCCACTCCATAGAGATAGTGATACCCCCTAAATGATTTTGAGGGACTTCTCATATTTTAATCAAAAACAGGAGTGGGAAACAAACATCTTCCAAAACAATTCATGATATTCGTAAGAAATTATTAGCTTTTTGATGGAATGTCATATTGAGGCTTTCTCAAAGAATAAAAACTGCAACGAAGTGGACACAAATCACAGTCTAACAATCCACACCCTTAAACATCACAAGTCAACATCAGACAGGAAACACATACCCCAACAATTGGATGTGCTGGCTTAACCCGTAAAGCCGGTGAGGTCAGCACAATACCCTCCAGCATCTCCTCAACGTGAGAATAAGAGGCTGCCTATAAAAGAATGCAGGATAACAGCTAAAACGTACCGATAACAATATATATAAGTATTCAGACTATCATGACCAGTTTAACAATTTCTTACTTTTAAAACTACAGCGCCTCCAGTTGAGTGACCGAAAAGGAAGCATGGAACTCCTGGGTTTTCTGACTTGATCTTCTCTAAGAATGCTCCCTAGAAAGAACCAAAAAAAATTATCTTGCAAATTTGTTGACGAATAGTACATAATTCGATTGAAGAACTGATTGAAAAGAAACAGATTGCAATTGACTTTCACAAGACAGAACCTTCATGTGGAGGAATATGTTTAGCCGGAATTCAAGTTGAATGTGATACTAGTCCAGGCAAAATATCAGGAGTTCGAAAGGATTTGAAAAGTACATGCTTGAAAAGACTTAAGAAAAGCCATGACCGTGAAACAATGGAACAGCAACTTAAGATTAAATATGGTCACCACAAAAACTTGTTAAAAGTGCTTTATGCATATGTGGAGTAATGGAAAGGTGAAAGAAATAAAATGGAGAACTGAACTTACAGTGTCAGCAACAACATGGTCTAATGAAGGAACATAACCATGCAAACCATCGCTACCTCCGTGACCTATAATTGCATGAAAATGAAACAAAATTAAGTCACTAAAACATATCAGTATAACGAGAACGGAGTGGGGGGGTGGGGTGAGAAGAAAGGCAAGTATTACAGATTTTATCTAGATAACAATCGTAAAGATTATCTTGGAATGTCGCAAAAAAAGAACTTATTTCCAGCAGCCAAATTCAATAACCTCCAAGTGACAGTTAGCAAACATAACACTCTCAACATCAAAGAAAAGTAAGTAACAAGTCTATTGAAAACAGCTCAGAAATACGCAAAGAAATTCACAATATGTAGCTACCTATCCAGTCCATTGCATAGACCCCAAACTTGCACAAGGTTAGTTGCTTTGCAAACTGAGCATATCTTCCACTGAAAATTAATAGGTGAGCAAAAGAGAGAAAGGCTTATGAGCTTAAAGATTGAACATACAACAATTAATGATGTGGATTATACAGCTCAGTATAATTGCAAAACAAAAAAAAAAAAGAGTGCTCCAATTTACCTATGTTCATTAAGCCCGTGTATAATGATCAAAATGCCCCTGCAATGAAAGCAATTCTCTTCACATCTCAGCACTGAAGTACGAGACAATAAAAAAACACGCGCAGCAAGAGAACAGATGTTCATGCAAGGATGGAAATGAAGGGAACAACCAAAACAACAAAATTATGGCGCAAAGAAGCTGGAAAGCCCCCGCGTCTTCTGTTTAAAGCACCTATGCTCGAAACGCCAAACTACTCTTAAATCATTAAAAACTTTAACATGGTGTATTTTGAATTTGTAGGAAACAGAACAGTACGTCTTGATTAATAATAATCGAACAAAGGAATTGGTCAAGTGTATGAACAGGCTGAAGTATTCAAGAGATGGAATTGATAGAGAGGTCAGGCGTGAATCTGGCGAACATTAACATCAATTGCCCCACTTAACGTGACCAGAAAAACTCAACAATTACTGCTCATAAAGAAACACATACACCAAAGGGAAACTTCTTGACTTTTTTAAATAAAATAAATAAATCCCAAATTCGCAGCCCAATTTCTTGGAAATTTCTTTACGCCAAGTCATCGACATCGATAATTCATTCATGTATTCTTACTTTCCTACCCATCAACATTTTACCATGGCCAAATAATCAAACGAAGAAAGATGAATCATACTTCACTTGGTCGGTAGGCGGGAACCACGATCGGTAAAAGAGAGCGTTCCGTCGGACACCGTAGAACAAGGACGTGGTCCAACGACAGTCAAAGTCGTCTCCAGTCATGACAACAGCCTGAGCCAGAGCTCTCCTATTCAAAGTATCTTCCTCTTCACGAAGGCGCTTCAACGACAGAGGCGGCGGAGAGAGTCGGCGGCGAGGGAGAACGAAGAGGAAGATGGAAAGAACTATGGCGTACAGAAAAGAGAGGGATGTTCTTAGAATCGGAATTATTCGGTTGCTGGCTCCGGATGTCAGTGGCTCCATTTCCGACTGCGTCGACATGGTGTACCCCCAAAACTCAAACTCACCAAATCAAAAACACGGTGAAGACGGAGAAAAAGAGAGGTGCAGTATGGCGTGGGGTGTAATTTTGGTCACAGCGGATCATTGTGATTCTGACTTTAATGTCATTCAATTTTTGGCGTGGAAGACTGGTGGAAGGAAGCTGCCTGTCCGTAGCCCGAAGGAAAGTAATTTATTTCTTTGTATTAATGCTTTTAATATTATTATATGAGGATGCCCAAAGTACCGTCCAAGCTTAAAATACCAATGCCTAGAGAAGTTTGAAGGTGAAATCCAAATACTTTTCAACGGTGGTTTCCAGTCCGGAAGTTAACGCCGTTAGTTTCTCAGGAATACAACACAGAACTTTGTAACACGTCGGTGCATTCGATGCGACTTTATTTTATTAACTGTATGTGCATGAAACTGATCAATATGTAAAATTTGTGCTTATACACATTGAAACATATATTTTCCAATACAGTCGTCATTCTAAAGGTATTTATAATTATCATAATTTTTTTCTTTTTACCAAGTCCAACCTCGCCTAACAAAAATTCCACTTCTCTTATTCATAATATATTACATCAGTTAGTAACTTAAAAATTGGTATCTATCAGTAAAATATTGGTTTTATTATTATATTTACAAATTATAATATAAAACTTTCGATTTATTATACTATTTAAATTTTTTATATTAAGCAAAGGTACAACCTTACAAGACATTTGGATAACCAATCCTAACGTGTTCACCTTCTTAGAATTTTTTTAATTTAGTATCTAAACTTTTAAAACTTTCAATTGAGTAATTAATTTTTAAAAACCTTATCAGTTAAGTTTAAAACGAAATTTTTACTTTCCATGGTATATAGGTATTCACCTAAAAAATACATATAATAAATAATAAAGATTTCGTTTGCCAAATTAACAAATTATTAATGAAATTAACAATTTAAACTCAATTGGTAAGGTTCTAAAAGATTGGTTGCTAGATTGAAAAATTTAAACGGTTAGTCACTGGATTAAAAAAACGTAAGGGGTTGGAGATTGCTTACCCTAAGACATATCTACAAATTCAAGCTTGTTTTCGTACTTGGAACATGCATGACTTCTTTGATTTTAATAGTATTTAACGTTTATGTACCTCGTGGATTCATAAAAGGTTCGCCATTATCAGTTAAAATATATGATAGTCTTAAAATGATATCATACAATCTTCATAATGGAATCTCTCTGTGGGTGGCAAGGCATAAGGCTTAAATATGTGTCGAGAAGTTGAAGTATGTCAACCAAGAACTCAAATGCTTAATGCTAGGAGAGGAACTTATACAAGTAAGATAGTGATAGTGACCAAGTTGAAATTAACCTCTATCTAGATTGTAATCTACCACCAACATGGTTATAATAATTTTATTGAGGAAGAAAAACAAGTTGTGAGGTAGTATATCAAAACATTAGAGAACTATAATCCACTCTTTTATTAAATAGCAAGGATATAGTAAATTAGGGATAAGGACAAGAATATAAAATTTTTATAATAATTTATTACTGGTAGGAAAGAATTTTAATAGAATTTGCTCTTTAATTAGACAAGATGGAGTGATAATTACCAAGTAAGATAATCTCAAGGACGAGGCCTTTATATTCTTCAAAAGGTCTCTTCGTACAATTGCTAGCTCTAGGTCTTTTATGCAACAACTTGGTTCATTTGTTGTTAACCAATTTCAAATGGAAGAATTGGAGTTCCTAAATAGTCCGTTCACCATTCAAAATGTGGAAAAGGTAGTCTTTGAACTTGGTGCATCAAAAGCTCCTAGACCAGACGGTCTTAATGGACTCTTTTACTAGAAAGCTTGGCCAAGGATAAAAGAAATGGTTACAAAGGCTATTTTGGAGTTCTTTGCTATGAGTAAAATGTTAAAAGAAATCAACAAGACATTTATATGTCCAGTTCCTAAAACAACCAATTATGAATCCTTGAGTGATTAGAAACTCATTTCATGTTGCAATTTTCTTTACAAGGTCATCTCCAAGCCCCTGACCATTAGAATGAGGAAGGTGGTTCTTAAATTAGTAATTAGTAACACATAAAGAGCATTCTTAGAAGGTATATATTAGACCCCTAAGTCCTAATAGCAGTATTGTATAGGCATTGGTGAGCCTTGACCAGTGTTCGACACGCGGAACAACTGAGCAACTCAAAGACTTGTGACGAGGCAAGGTGGAAAAGGGGCAATGTCAAGCGGTGGCATGAATTGGTGCATATTGGTGGAAATCTTCGATGAGATGCAAGATTCGAATGTGAGACCAAAAGATGGCTTGAGATGGACATCAAGTGGAAGGTTAGCTGGATCACACGCATGACAGGAATATGCGAGAGTTCCAAGGTGACTTAGCAAGTAGATCAAGCATAGTGGGAGTTTTGAGAGAGTTTCAGAACTTGAACAAGCTGACTTGACTTAGGCTAAGTTCTTGATGGACTAAGGACTTAGTGTGTGCTCAAATAGACAGACATGGGTAAGCATTGGATCGGACTATTATGCTATTGACTTGGATGACTCATCATCAACGGATAGAGATAAGGAGATCTTGGATGATGTGGTGGATAAGATCACAGTGAATGAACATCAGCTCTATGAGATAAAGATCATATGGAAGGATCATTTGAAGATAGACGAGATCTTTCTGGATATAGATAGATCATTCCTAGTAGATGTAATCTTTTATTTTGTTATTGTAATGTAGCTTAATCCTATTAGATAGAGTCCTAATTGGATAGGTAATAGTTGTGATTTACATTATGTTTTAGGGTTCAATTTGTTAGGTATTTAGTGTTAATTTGAGTGTTTAGTGTGTATTTATGTTTTAATTGTGTTAGTTTATGTGTTTAAGTATTTTTATGGGTTAGTATGAGTTTTTAAGCTTAAATGTTATATTTTTGATGTACCTTGATTTGTTTGTTAGTGTTTCACAGTAAACGGCGAAGAACGGGGAAGTTTCAAAGAGTTTCGGGCTAAAAACACGACCCACGATTGTGGCACAATAAGCCACAATTGTGACAGAAAGAGGCGAGCTGACAAGAACCAGGCCAAAATCGTGATAGAGAGTTTTGAACCAGGCCAGGATCGTGCACTTTGGATCACGATGGTGACAGAGAGGGTTAGGCGTTGTCCATGATCGTGGCTTGCATCGGGTAGACACAAAAACAACTAAAAATGTCAAGTTTTGCGAGAATTTTCAGACCGTTCGACCCCGATTCAACCCTAAGGCTTCCAAGATATAAATAGAACATTAAAAAACAGAAGAGCAATCTTTTTACATCAATCAATTCCGAAACCTTAGAGAGCATATTGAGAGATTTGAGGAAGAGAGACACAGTAAAGAAGCTTGACGTAAAGTACTTCCTAGAATAGGTGGTTTCCCACCTTCCCTACCTCCACTAGTCCATTCTGATAGTATTTTCTTTCTTTTTTCAATTTTATTGATGTATAAAATTGGGATAATCATTGAGAATAGTTGTTGTTGAATGTCAATTTTTGTCTAAACTCACCTTCGAGATTTTGATCTTTGAGATTAATGAAGTTTGATTTATTGTGTTTTCATTGAGTTAGTTGTGATTCAATATCTGTGCTTAATAATTCGGTAATAAACTGAGAGAGTGAACCAAGTGAATATCATCAAATTGTGCTAACGAGAGTTAGGTAGTTTGATAGATAAGAATTCAATTAAACCGGTAAAATCGCGTAACGAGAGATCGAGCATAAGTTTTCGGTTTACTAGGCAGATTTTGAACTAATTTAGGTTTTGGGTAAATTGGAAATCGAGAGATTTCAATTCCATAATTTAAATTAGGAATTATAAATTAGGGTTAAAGATTATAACTCAAAAGAGAGTAATCCACCCTAGGACTGTCTAGACCCAGTAATTCGATAATTGCACAATTAATTAGACTTTTATTAAATTCGAATTAAAACCCTCTTTCTCTAAATTGGTAGTTTCTAGGTTGATTCTCAATTGGGTTGTGCAAAATTTCTATTTTTAAATATTTTATGAGTTCAATTCTTGATATTGATTATTTGATTGGTTAATTTCTGCATTAGTTGTTTATTTTTATTTATTGCAAAATTTAGCCAAGCCTTAGATTTAAGGATTTGATTAAACCTACTCGTAGAAACTGTACTTTAGGTACTACTCGAATGACCCGTGCGCTTATAGAAATATTGAGGTTATAAATATTAAAACTTAGCATAAGTAACCTAATGATCAAGTTTTTAGTGTCGTTGTTGGGGAGGCGATAGTTTAATTCTATAGTTCAAGGCATTATATTAGTTTTTAATTTTTGTTTTCGTTTCTTTTGTTTCATTTCAGAAATCTTGCTCTTGTATGAGCACGAGTCACGAAAGGTTCGAGTTGTGCAGTAGAGACATTAAATTTAGGTATTACTAGACTAGAATGAACCCTTAAGAAAGCTCAGTGAGAAGAAGAAGAAGAGATCGGAAAATCAACAATGGCGGAGAAGTTTCAATGGAATATGGATCAAGAAGTGAACTAAGGAAGGCAACAAAGGACCCTGATGGACTTCATAAAGTCGGGGTTTAACCTGTCGAACTAAGGAGGTCGCTTGTTCAAGCAACCTCGTTCGAGATAAAACTTACACTTCTCAATATGCCTCAACAGAATGTGCAATTCTACGGATTGGCTAACGAGGTCCTAAATGTGCAAATAGTCAATTTCCTTGAGATTTGTGATACGTTCTGGTATCATCAGATGTCGAAGGATATGGTTAGGATCAGGCTGTTTCCTTTTACTCTTAGAGATAAAGCGAGGGCTTGGTACCATTCACTAAGCCCAGCAAACATCATGATATGGGAGTAGCTTGTGCGTGCTTTGTTCGATAAGTACTTTCCATTGACAAAGACCACCAAGGTTATAAAGGAAATCATCAATTTCCAACAAGGTGACGAGGAGTCCATCTATGAAGCATAGGAGAGATATACAGATTTCAAGGTAAGTGCCTACACCATAACCCACCCAAGGAGTTCCTTTTGCAGACCTTATACAATGGAGTGAACCCACCAACAAGAGGCACAATCGACGTAGCTTCAGGAGGATCCTTAATGCGAAATATTATTGATGAAATAGAGGAGTTGATTAAGGAGTGGCGAGCAATAGTTGCTTATGGATGAATGAGTGAAGTAGGCAACCAACTACTTTCAAAGAGCAGAAGGAAATTGTAGCGGTTGATTAAATGACTAAGATGGAAGCAAAGATCGACAACTTAACAACCTAAGGGCGTCATCCTCCGACCCGGTGAAGGTTGTATAGTTAAACTGTGAACTTTGTGGCCAGTTAGACCATAACGTCGTGGACTGCTACCTAATGAAAGAAGACAATCAGGAGTAAGTGAACTATATGAGAGCGTAGTATGGATAAGGAAGGGGTAACAATCCTTACTCCAACACTTACAACTCTGAGTGGAAGAACTATCCTAACTTCTCCTGGTCGAACAATAATGGAGGACAGTTCAGGCCTCAGGAACAATCGGGCTTTCAGTAAGATAAAGCAAGCTCTATGGAATCGAAATTGGATAAGATTTTAGATAAGATCGGGTTCATAGAGGATGCACATAGGAGGCTCAAGAACAAGTTCAAGCAAGTAACAAAGAACCACGCCTCATCCATGCATAATTTGGAGGTCCAAGTAGGCCAATTAGCGGAGGCAATTTCTACTCAGAATGTTGGAACTCTACCAAGCAACACTGAGTCTGATCCAAAGGAAAGGAACATGGTCCTCAATCAGACCTAGGGTGAAGAACCGAAGCAGGTGCAGAGAGAAGGAGATAAAAAGGAAGGATCAAGAAGATCTTCTAAGCGAACCAGAGATCGAGTCAATTACGACAACTGGACATGCATTTCCATTCTCCATTCTAGTTTAGCAGGAGTTAAATGCAAAGAGAGCATCAAGGATGTTAGAGGAGAGTGAGCAAAACAAGGTTAAGGAAGTGACGAAACAAGTATAGACTAAGCTCATAATGAAGGAATCTATTAGGAAGAAGGTCAAGGAGAAAACGTCGAAAGAGAACCCTAACATCGCACAGAAGAAAGAGGACCCAAGGGATTTTTTTTATCCCCTGCAGTATCAATAGAATCATCATAAACAGGGCATTCGCGAACCTAGGAGTGTTGGACCCCGTTTCCGGAGCCCAACTGTCTAGAATATCACAAAACTTGAGCTTATTCCAATAAAAAAAACACCTTAACCATTATTGATTCATCTTCATGCTTTTATACCATAACACATCTTACTTATATGTA
>JAOQMS010000001.1:9006943-9047787 GCA_027563885.1 Erythroxylum longipes | reverse complement strand
ATAATTCTCTAAAAATTAGAAAACCCCAATGACCCTCTCCAACACAATTTTTACACACACAAAGCCTATTTTTCAAAATTTCCATTTATTCACAATTATACCGGGAAAATGTCATGAATGCATGTATAGACATTTTTCATGTGCAAAAATCACTATTCACAAATGCATGAGCATGAGGTGTGTTTTCCTAATTTCTCTGATTGATCTCCCGTGTACCCTTTCTATAATTCATCCCTTTGTATGGAAACGGGATGTTACATAAATTATATGGGAGCACAATATGGGCGACGAGGGGGCAAAAATTCCTACTCCACCTATAATCCTGGGTGGAAGAATCACCCTAACTTCTCTTGGACAAATAATGCTAGAGGACAGTTTAGGCCACAAAGACAAGCAGGCTTCCAACATGATAAAGTAAGCTCAAGGGAATCTAAGTTAGATAAGGTTTTGGATAAAATTGGAGGCATGGAGGATGTTCATAGGATGCTCAAAAGCAAATTTGAACAAGTAAAAAAATGCCTTCTTAATACACAATCTCGAAGTCTAAATAGGTCAACTAGCGGAGGCAATATCTACTCAAAATGTAGGAACCATTCCAAGCAATACCGAGTTTAACCTGAAAGAACAGATCATGGCTATCATTCAAACCTAGGAGAAGGAACCTGAACATGTGAAGGAAAATGGAGATAAAGGAGATGGACAGGTAATTATGAAATTCCTTTAAGGAGAGCTCAAAATTGAGCCAATTAAAGAATCTCAATGCCCTATTCTAGCTCAGATGAAGTCAATTTTGAGTAGGGCGACAAAGAATTTTAAGTAGGTTGATCAAACAGGGTTGAGAACATAATGGAACAACTACAAATGAGGCTCACATTAAAGCAATCAGTCCAGAAGAAGTTTAAGGAGCACATAGAAGAAGAAAACCCTTTCATAGCACAGAAGAAAGAGGACCCAGGGGACTTTTACATTCCTTGTAGTATAAATGGAGTCAATATCACCAAGGCATTCACATATTTAGGAGCAAGTGTCAATATGATGCCCTATACCTTTAGTCAGAAATTGGGGTTAAGAGATTTAGTACCTACAAAGATGTTAGTGAAGACAGTCGACAGAACAGTTCATCAAATGAAGCAAATTATTAAGGATATGCATGTACAAATTGATAAATTTACTTTTCCTACAGACTTCAATATACTGGACATTGGAGAAGATGTGGAAACCCCTATGGTTATTGGATGACCGTTCCAGGCCACTTTCTCGTTCAATCATTGACATTGATGGGGGTGAACTAGCTCTGAGAGTAGGAAAGGAGCAATTAACCTTCAAGGTGTCAAAGAAAGACTATTGTTCTCCTTTACCTCCAATGGATATAAAGGAACCTGAACCTCGAGAATAATGGGAACATATTGAGGAACCTGGGAATGCGTTTAGAAAAAAACAATCGCATAAAAGAAGTTAACGGAAGGAAAATCATAAGGAAGGTGGAAACCATAGCATGGTAGCTCATGTGCAAATTGTAAGATTAGTAACTACACTACCAATGCACCATTCGTTTGACCCACCGTGATCTAAAAAAGAGCATTGAGATACCGATGTTAAAAGACGCGCTATATGGGAGGCAACCCATGACCTCACGCCCATGACACACCTCTCACAGTTGTGAGACATTTCTCAACACTATGAGAAATGACCACCTGTCCCTTTTTAACCCTATTTTTCGGTATAAAATGATAAATGTGATGGCAGAGACACGAAAAAGTTTTGAATCATTTTAGAAAGGTCTCAGATGAAAGGAGAAGAGGGCGGCAGAAGCTCTCACTTATGGAGAGACCCATGGAGTCGATTAAACATATCTCTCACTGAGTTTGTTGTTCTTTCTCTCTTAGGTATTGATTATGATATCTTTTGTTTAGAGAATTAGGTATTATGTAAGAATGATTGAATACTCTATTTGATTGTTTTTATGTATGAGCCCATTAATGGAATCGAATACAATACATAATTATTATTTTTTGATTCATTTGTGGCATTAATGGTTTTTAATCATTAGGGATAATATAACCTAGGTTAAATGACCTAAGCTCGTATGGTTGTTTCCTTGATTAATCTATTTTTCTAATTTGTAATGTGATTGTCCAATTAAATTTAGAGAGCTTGTTCTAGGTTATTCGATAGCTAGGTTTAATTAATGATCTCTTCTTAATTAAACAAGAGATAAAAGAAAACTAGGGTTGACAGAGCTTATTGTTAACCTACGATTCGTAGTTGCTAGGAGACGTAAAAGAACAAATATTCAATGGAATATGTTTAATTAGGTATAGGCTAAGATTAAACCAAAGAATTGGGTCCCTGATGCATTCATTACTTTTCATCATTTTTGCATGTTTTCTTTAATTTACTTTTGCTAGTTTAGTTTTATTTTATTTTCTTATTCAATAAACAAACAAACCCCCATAACCTAAACACTGATTATTTTCATTTCAAAATCTTTACACACACTCTTTATGGGATCGACCTAGACTCACTACTACTATGGTTGTAGGTCTGGTTATTTTGAGTAATGTTACGACGCATTACGTCAATTTTGGGGTTGTTATCAGGGAGTGTGGTGCTTTAGTTTTTATTCTTGATTTTAATTGGTGCTTTATATATATTTGTTTATCATTTTTTATATTTATTTCTTAGTCTTTTAATGTTGTTTCGTATTTTTTAAAAAAAAGAAAGAAAAGAAAAGAGAGACACTGCAAAAGGGAGTATATCACTGCACAAATATTTCTATTTTGCCTATAGCCCATATTCCTAATCCTATAACAGAGCTTGGAGTGATCAGCCAAACTTAGTTTATGGATGGGATAGCGAACAAGACTATACCTAGATGAGTTGCAGTGTGCACAACAATTCCCACATACACCAGAAGCACCTTATTCCAAATTAGGTCATCTCTAGAAGAATTAGTTAATGTTTGTGTTGTTAATACTTTATGATTTCAGTAGGAAAAGATGCAATTCTAGTAAGAAACAAGTTTTAAAATCCAAAACTTAGAAAGTCAGATGGGTCAACTGGTAGAAGCTATTAACTGCCTAGCATCATAAAGCACAGAGATGCGACCATCTTAACTTGAAGTGTGCCCAAGGAACGCTAGTGTAGAGACCTTACAGAGAGGAAAGGAGATTGAGAATCTTGATAGGACTACTTAAGGGATTGCTTGTGAAGAAGAAGTTGAGAAGGAGCTTAAAGTAGAAAATGAAATATCATTTAGCATAGAGGTAAACACTGAGTCTTTTATTTTTGTTATATTAACCCTTCACCTTTACATAGGAGATTGGAGAAATTAAACAAGGAGGAAAAAGCTGAAGAGACATTCGAGACGTTCCAAGAGTCTAGGTACTTAGTAAAGATTGAGATTCTAAAGATAGGCAATATGCTAAAATTAAAGGTCATTAACTTAGGCCTTATTCGGAACAACCTCAAGTGGAAGAAGCACATGTGACACCTGAAGAACACAATTTCATCACGTAAGGAAAGTATGAAGTTAAGCCAACGACACTAAACAAAGGCACTTCTTAGGAGGTAACCCAAGGGAAGTTTATTTCTTTTCTTTACATTTTTGTATTTCTTTCTTACATGCATGTTTATTTTTAAGTTTGTTTGCCTTTACGTGTTTTTAAGTTTTCAACGAAATGAGAAAGAGAATAAAACAAACAAACAAACATTTTCTCATATTTCTATTGCTTCTAGGATTATATAATTATGATTAGAGTGTGAATTGACTAGAAGAATCCTTGGAAACCTTAGCATGAACTTTTTCTCTTATAATTCATCAATGTGCATTATCTTTAGAAGAGTAGTGACCAATGGTAGATATAAGCCAGTGAGATTTTGAACCTTTATAGACTGACACATTCATATCAATATCATTGTCTTTTGTTTAAGTGTGACCTTCATAACATGTACATCCTAACTTTGCTTTAATTTTCTATTCGAGACCAAATTTTTACCACATGCATTAACATGGAAATGATATAGGCATTCTTTCTTCTTATAAACTACATTAGTCAAATAGCCTACCCCTTGATGTGAATTTTCACTTTGCTAAACTCCTTGAGCTTTATTAGCCTTTCTTTTTGTATTAACGACATTACATGCTTTAAACCTAACCAAATGTCCTACCCAAGCCTTAAAGCTAGTGGAGCATTTGTTGTTGTTAATGATTGTGGATGTACAAGAGTATAAGTGTAGGGGTGTGCATATATGTTGGATGGTTATAATTATTAGGATGTTATTTTATGTCTTATCAATGAAATTCCCATGTTGATGTAGCTTCTTTTAATTTTTGTATAAAAAAGAAGAAAAAAGAAATAGAGAAGCAAAAAAATAAAAGAAAAGAAAATTGTTTAAATAAAAGTATCAGGGAGGAAACGCATATGTTTAGCAAAGTTACTCATTATTAATCTTTCCTCTTAAATTTGTAATGAAAGGTTACTTGAGTACAATGTGAATGATGGAGATGTAGTTCCTAAGGGCCACTCCCTATGGTTACAACGTCATGTTTATTATCTAATTTTATAAGTGATATATGCTTGATATCGTTTGTGCTAAGAGAGCTTGAATTTAAGGTAGGAAACATGGTTTTTGCATTCATCACAGTTGATGGTACCCAATTTTGAATGAACATTAGTTTTTATGCTTTATGATGCATTGAGTGTTACTTTTGTTGCACTAGCTTTGATGGCTTTTATGCTACTACACCCAAATATATCTTACCTTACCCTTGCCCACATTATAATCCTGAAAATCCCTTTGATTCAATATTATGCATGTAAACCTTAGTGTTGGAGAAATGAAATGATATGCAAAGTTGTGGAATGTCACGATCATGAAAGGTATTTAAGTACACCTATGAATTCATCTTATTTAAACACATTTTTCAAGTCTACCTCTAGATTTCTCAGTTTCTAAAGGGGATTAATGTCGATTGATCATAAGTAAAAGCTTTGAATGTGAAATTCTTGCTGTGGTTTTAAAAGTTATTCATCTTTGCTTGTGTATATATATATATATATATTCTTGAAAAATATGGGAAATGAGTAAATGGTTTAGGTATATGATTTTGAATTTGATGTTTTGCCTGAGAATAGACAAAAGTTAATTATGGGGGAAAATTGATATGTGCTTAATTGATTATACATTTGTTCCAAAACACTTAATGATTAATGTTATGAAATGCTTAAGACATTCACTTTAGTATATATTTGGTTTTAGGTACAATTTGGAAGTGAATGAGCTAAATTGAGTTGAAACTATATTTGAGCCTTTTTTCAAAAATTCACAATCACTTGTCTTCATGGACTAAGAGAAGACAACAAAATACTTAAAATGAAGAGTGTCGAACATGGCTCACAGTCATGCTTGGAAGTGTCATGGACGTGAGCATCTCTTATGCCAATGACACACCAAGGTGTCTCACGGCCATGAGAAATTTCTCACTCCGTGAGAAATGACCACCTGTCCTATTTTAACCCTACTTTCTGGTATAAAACAATATAATGTGATGGCAGAGACATGAAAAAGTTTTTAATTGTTTTAGAGAGGTCTCAGACAAGAGGAGAAGGGGGCGACAAAAGCTCTCACCTATGGAGAGACTCATAGAGGGCTAGATATCCTAATGCCAGTTCAAAGGTGATATTAATGCCGAAGAACTCAATTAAGCATATCTCTCATTGAGTTTGTTGTTCTTTCTCTTTTAGGGATTGATTATGATATCTTATGTTTAGTGAATTACGTATTGTGTAAGAATGATTGAATGCTCTATTTGATTGTTTTTATGTATTAACTCATTGCTAGGATCAAATACAATATGTAATTATTATTTTTCTGATTTATTTGTGGCAACTAATGGTTTTTAATCATTAAGGATAACATAAACTAGGTTAAATGACCCGAGCTTGTATGGTTGTTGCATTAATTAATCTATTTTGTAATTCATAATGCAGTTGTCTAATTAAATCTAGAGAGCTTATTCTAGGTTGTTTGATAGGTAGGTTTAATTAATGAGCTCTTTTTAATTAAACAAGACCTAAGGGTAACAGAGCTTATTATTAACCTACGATTCATAGTTGCTAGGAGAGGTAAAAGAATAACAATTCAATAGATTATGTTTAATTGGGTATAGGCGGAGATTAAACCAAAGAATCAACTCTCTAACACATTCATTATTTTTCATCATTTTTGCATGTTTTCTTTAGTTTATTTATGTTAGTTTAGTTTTATTTTATTTTCTTATTCAATAAATAAACAAACCCCCTAAACCTAAACACTGATTATTTTCATTTTAAAAGCTTTACATACACTCTCTATGAGATCGACCTAGACTCACCACTACTATAGTTGTAGGTCTAGTTATTTTGAGTAGTGTTACGGCGCGCTATGACAGGACCTTATGAAATTTTACCCAAAATAGAATTGTTTCCATTTTTCTTTTGTCCATAGTAACCACTGGGTGTCATTTCTTAAGCAGAATTGGGTGTTCATGGACATGCTAAGGTCTTGCTTCTAACACTCTCTAAGTATTCTTACCGATATTGAATTTAAACAAAAGTAGCTCATCTTTATTCACCATTGTATTAACCAAACCTAGACTTTTCTAATTAGTATTTTCCTTTTTGTTAACTATAAAAAAAAAAGTGAATCATTATTCAAGGAAAATACCTATCAGAGATAAGCTCCATTTCTTTGTTCTAAGTCAAACCACCTCCAAGGGGCTGAATGGGGTCATCATTTGCTAATTCAACAAATCCAAACTTTTACAAATTTCTAGAATCTCCTAGATGGAGCTCAACGTAGTCTTTCTCTTCTCAGGTTTTTTCTTAGTTGTGAAGTACCCTTCAAAGGAGGAAACTCAATAGGGTTAAGGGGTTCAGGCTGTGTGTCATTTGGAGAATTTGTGTTTATGTTGGTGGTGGTAGTTGGTGTGTCTTTTCCAAGGCATGCGGAATTCAATTTTTGTTTGGGTACTATTTAGGACAGGGTTTTGGTAATTAGTAAAAGGAAGTTGATGTGAGTAGTTAGGGGGTGAGGCTTATTGATGGTTGTTGTTGAGCTGGGGGATGGCAACTCTCATATGGAAAGCAAACTTATAATGTAGTATTTTTATTAATTGTTCAATGGAATCTAATTATGAAGTGGATTACTTGACTGTGAGTCACCTTTTCTTCACCATCTCTCTTTTCAACAATAGGTCATAAATAACTAGAAAAACCTTGGTTTAGAGGAGTTACTCATCAATAATGATGATGTGTTTCTCTTCAAATTTCCAATTTAGAGGGCGCGAAGAAGGTTCTTCAATCAGGGCCCTGACACATTCATAACAAACCTCTTTTATTACAAATTTGGTGACCTGGTATGAAGATGGAGGACATTAAATAGGAACATATTCCAATCCTCTTTTGTTACAAATTTGGTGACCTAGTATGAAGATGGAGGACATTAAATAGGACCATATTCTAATTTGGATCAGCATACATGATGTCCCACTTGGATATTGGACCACAATTAGACTTAGTTAGATTCCAAACTTCATTGATAAGCTAATTTGCATGAACCAAGCCACATATGAGATAAGGAGAGTTCAATTTGCTCAAATATGTATACTGGTTACATCCATGTCAGACTTACCAGAGTGTATCCCAATCATTTGATTGGATGAATGCTTAGAGCCCTTTGAAGATCAAATCAAATTTTCTTATACTTAAAAACCACAATGCAATGTTCAAAAAACATGGAAACTAGAAGGCAAGATTTTCAAGGCAAGTGGATAGGAAGAAGTGCTAAGCCTTACAAAAGAAGAGGATACGCAGACAATTCTAAATCTGAAACTTCTTGTGCAAAGTCAATAGACAGTTGAAAGTGATAGTCTTTCAAATATGACTGGGGAACGAAAATAGGATACTATACCTTTATTTGATGAATATGCATGATAGGTGTGAATTACATCATGTTTTGGGGCTGAATTTGTTATGTATTAAATGTTAATTTGAGTGTTTAGTATGTGTTTAGGTTAAAATTATGTTAGTTTATGTTTTTAACTGTTTTTATAGGTTAATATAAGTCTTTGAGCCTAAATATTATGTTTTGAGGTACCTTGATGTGTTTGTTAGTGTTTCAGGGTCAACATCGAAGAACGGAGAAGTTTCAGAGACATTCGGGCTGAAACAACGGCCCACAATCATGGCACAATAAGCCACGATCATGACAGAAGCACTGGAGCCTGCCCATGATCGTGGCCCATAGACCACGATCATGACAGAAGACTATGCCACGACTTGCCACGATTGTGACATAAAGGGTTGGATGCAAGCCACGATCGTGGCATACAGGTCCACGATCGTGGGTTGCATAGAGCAGACGCACAAACAGGTGGAAAAGTCAAGTTTTGAGAGATTTTTTGGACCTTTTTGACCCTAAAAAATCCTAAGGCTGCTCAAAACACAAAAGGTATTTAAAGAACAAGAGGAAGACAGATTGAGAGCTTTTGCATCAACCACAATTCAAAAACCCTAGAGAGTTTATCAAGAGATTGAGGAAGAGACGAAGGAAGAGAAACGTGGAGAAGAAACCTACACGAAGTACTTCCCAGAACAAGAGGTTTCCTGCCATTGCTATCTCAGTCATCCATTTCGATTCTATTTCTGGTTTAGTTTTAATTTTATGATTGTATAGAATTTAGGATAGCCGTTGATGATAAGATTGTTGAAGGTTGAGGATTGTCTAAACTCACCTTCGGGTTATTTTATCTTTAATATTAATGAAATTTAATTGTTGCATTTTTATTGGATTTCTCGTGATTTAATTTCTACACTTGCATAATTCAGTGATAAACTAAGATGTTGAATTGAGTGAAAAATAATTAAAGTAGGCTAATGAGAATTAGGTAATTTAATAGATCAAGAATTAAATCAAATCGGTAAATTTATGCGAAGAGAGATCTTGCATAGGTTTTAGGTAGTTTTTGGACAACTTCAGATCTATTTTAGGTTTTGGATAAATTGTGAATCAAGAGATTGTAATTCTCATAATCTAATTAAGGCTTATAAATTAGGGTTAACGATTATAACTCGAGATAGAGTAATCAACCATAGGACCGTCTAGAACTGATAATCCAGTAATATATAATTAGCTAAGTTTTCATTAAAGCTAGATAAAATTACTTGATAGTTGTGAATTGCATCATATTTTAGGGCTTAATTTGTTATGTATTAAGTGTTAATTTTAGTGATTAGTATGTGTTTAAGTTAGAATCATGTTGGTTTGTGTGTTTAAGTTTTTTTATGGGTTAGTATAAGTCCTTAAGCTTAAATATTATGTTTTTAAGGTACCTTGGTATGTTTGTTAGTATTTCAAGGTCAAGATCGAAGAACAGAGAAGTTTCGGAGACATTCGGGCTAAAACAACAGCCCAGAATCATGGCATAATAAGCCACGATAGTGAAAAAAATATAGGAGCCAGCCCACGATCATGGCATAAGGGACACGATCATAACAAAAGACTTTGCCACAGCCCACGATCATGGCCTAATTACTATAATCATAACAGAAAGGTTTGGATGCAGGTCACGATCGCAGCTTGCAAGGGCAGATACGCAAACAGGAGAAAACATCAAGTTGAGGGATTTTTCAAACTGTTTCGACCCCAGAAAAACCATAGTGTTGCTCATGACCAAAAAGATATTTAAAGAACATGAAGAACACAAGAGAGCAGCTTTTGTATCAGCCACAATCTCGAAACCATAGAGAGTTTTATGGAGAGATTGAGGAAGAAACGAAGGAAGAGAGACATAGAGAAGAAGCCTATTTGAAGTATTTCCCAGAATAGGAGATTTCCCACAGTTGCTGTGTCCATCATCCATTCCAAGTCTATTTCTAGTTTAATTTCAATTTTTATAATTGTATAAAATTTGAGATAGCAATAGATGATAGATTTGTTGAATGTTGAGGATTTTTCTAAACTCACCTTCAAGATATTTTGTCTTTGATATTTATGAAATTTGATTGTTGCGTTTTTATTGGATTTCTTATGATTTCAATTATACAATTGCATAATTCGATAATAAACTGAGTGAAAAACCATTAAATTGGGCTAACGAGAATTAGGTAATTTAATAGATCAAGAATTGAATCAAACTGGTAAATTTGTGTAAAGAGAGATCTGGCATAGTTTTCAGTAGTTTTTTTTACAAGATCTAATTTAGGTTTTGGATAAATTATGAATCGAGAGGTTGCAATTCTCATAATCTAATTAGGGTTTATAAATTAGGGTTAATGATTTTAACTCGAGAGAGAGTAGTTAATCCTAGGATTATCTAGAACCGGTAATCTAATAAATTCATAATCAATTAAGTTTTTATTAAAGTTGGATAAAAATCCCCTTTCTCTCAATTGGTAGTTTTCTTAGGTTGTTTTGTGATTGGGTGTTGCATCTGCTATCCTGTTTATAAATTCGAATTTGATTATTGGAATTAATTGCGTGATTGAATAATTTCTTATTTTAGTTTTGTTCATTTTGAGTTATTACAATTTGTTTTTGGCTTTAAATTTTAGGATTAGATTAACCATCATAAAGTTTTTTGGAGTTGCTGCTGGGGATACAATTAGTTTAGTTCTTTAGTTTAAGGTCTTTTGTTTTTAATTTTTTAAAAAAAAGTTTGGGGCCTAAAGTAGAGACACATCAAGATTTCTTAAAGTGAGAATGAGACATTTGAAGAGTTGAATGCTAAGAAGAGATAAAAAGAATGATCATAGAGGATGTATATTATAGAGAGCAAAGGACTCTTGCAAATTTCAATGATCCCCAATTTAGTTAGGGAAATCATCATCCTTATGTGAACCCATACACTTCGGGGTCGCAGAACCACCCAGATTTCGATTGGTCCAATAATGCAAGTACCACATTGAACATTAAGACCCATTTGAATTTCAATATGATAAATCCAGTTCATCGTATTCTAAGTTAGACAAAATCGTGGATAAGCTCACAGATATGGATGAGAACCAAAAGAGATTGGAAGACAAGTTTAAGCAAGTAGCAGAGATTCGAATAGGCCAACTTTCCAGGGAATTTTGTAAGCAAAGTGTGAAAAACTGCTGCATAGCATAAAAGTAAATTCGATAGAGCCATGTCAGGTTATCATACTTAGAAATGGGATAAAGCTAAAAGAACCAACAAGAAATCAAGTTGAACCTTACCTTATAGAAGACCAAGAAATCAAGAAATAGGATGAAGAAAATGATTAAAACCCCTCATATTATCCACCAGTTCTTAATATACCATGTATGGACATCGAAAAATCTTTAGTAAATGTTCATGAAAAGAACCCTATCCTTTGGATTAATTATGACTAAGTGACATTCAACACGAATGATATATTAAATAATCTGACGGAGAGTAGCTCATTCAAGATAATTGATGTGTTTGAATCTTCTGAAGAACAAGAGGACGAAGAACAGATGACAACAGACATCGAGTTTGAATAAGCTATGAAAGTCTCTGTTTGTGAAGCGGAAGAAGCAGAGGAGACGAAAGTGGTTAAGGAAGAAAGAGAGTAACTCACCTTCGTACAGGGAAAACTGTTGGATTCAATGAAACATTCAGAGGGTTTTATTATTCCCTTCTATGTTAACAATTCATTTTAAAAAAACATTATTGAGATTAATTGGTTTGTATAATGTTATCAATATTTTCCTTTTGATTGTTTTGCAAGTTGTAGCTTACTTACAGGCTACAAAATTGATGTTGAACAAAAAAGGTGGAAACAAGATGCTTATAATTGATTCTCGCTGAGTTTCCAAGGATAGAGTGTCGAGCTACTGACGATAAAAGAAGCACTAAATGGGAGGCAACCCATGGAATTTTATTTCCCTTGATTGTTTTTGCTAGAAAGTTTGAATTACATAGTTAGGATTATTTTGTTTCCAAATAAAATCAAGAACAAATAGACTTTGATATAAATTGGATGATCGACCAAGTAAGAAAAAGAGAGGTGAAAAGGCCACAAAAGAATTAAGAAGTGATTTCGAAAAAATGTGAAAAGAACAAAAGAAGAAAAACTGAAGAATTGGTGGAAAACTAGGCCACGATCGTGGCCTGCAACTGGGTAGAAAAGGGGAACATGTAAATTTTAAAAAACTTTTACCATTTTACCCTTTTAACCACCTATATATTCAATTCTAAGTTCACTTTTTCATTCAATTTCACTTTTACTTTATCTCTCCAGATTTCAAACTTACAAACACTCACATCTCTCTACAAAAATTTCAAACTTCTAAATTTCTTCCAAACTCGACCTATTCACAAGAAATATGTTGCACATTAAGCAATCAACCAGACGAGAGCAATCATCAGGATGAAATCAAGTTTCAGGATGAGGGAAAAGAAATAGAGCAGTAGACTTCGGAGCGTCCTACCAGATCTAAGCAAAGGAGGAAGATATTTGTTTCCAATCCTTAAATGGTAGACAAACAGTAGTTCCCAAATATTTTGATTTTAAAACGCTCGATAGGTTAGAATTGTGCGATAGAGTAGAGAATTTAGCTGAAAGAATCTAGTGGGATAAATTTATCCATTTCCAATTTCCTGTTTATGAGGAGCTCACATTAGATTTCTTTACTTACCTTTCCTATGAACCAAGGAACCCTAGACAAATGTGGTTTAGGCTGAGGGGATGAACCTATAAACTAAATATCGAAATCATGTATGATATGTGTGGGTTCCCGAATCTTCCATTATCGATTAGTACGATGATTTTTATGTTTCTTGCTATTGGAATGAGCTCACTGGATTAGAGCAATTTCAGGCCAAAAATGCCCACAACAATATAATAAAGACCCACGAGCACTTTTTGCTGCACAAATTCAAGTGCCTACTAGTTTTTGATAAATCAGAAACCAACAAGTGTTCAACAAAGGAACTCTTTATGTTTTGGTGTATAGATCACAGCATTCTAGTGTGCACTGCCACACATGTGCTAAATGATATTGTTGCTACTCCACGCAAGAGGAGCAACAATTTAGGTATGGGGTACCTAGTTTCTGCCATTGCTGAATATTATGGCGTGGATTGTAGTGGGTTACTGTTCATCTCCCTGACTTCCTAAATCATCACCATTTATGGAGGGCTGAAATCCTTAAGTCCCACAACATGGAACTTCAAGATATCAGTCAAAAGACACATGTTAATATTAGGGCCAGTCAGGCAAGTTTGAGTTCAAGTACAGTGCTGCCTTAGCAGGCAGAAGAGGACTCAACCAGTGAAGAGTCTAAGGAGGAAGAAGAGATAGAAGAACTGGGCTGGAAAAAGGTTTTGGATACAATCTCTGCAAACAACCAGGTGATTACAAACACACTTGTAGAGAACTCTAGAATGATGAGAGAGAAGGGCCGAACTGAACCACATTAGAGTCGAGATATTTTTCGTATCCATCGATATTTTAAGGCTCAAGGCGTTCAATTGCCACCTCCAACACCATCCCTACCTCCATCTCTATGAGACTTTATCTAAACCCTTTCTTCTTCAATTTAGCCTTCATTTTTATCTTTTTTTACTTTAATTTATGTTTCCTCTTTTCTTATGTGATGTTTGTTCCCTTCTCACATTGAGGACAATGTGTTGTTCAAGTGTGGGGAGGGTTATATATTTTGCTTTGAATGTGATTTTACATATGGTATGATAGTTGTTAGGTTGCATTTTATGAATGGTTTAAATGCGTCAATGGCTTAAATGGATTGGCATTGATTTAATTTTGAACATAGTCTATTAGGTTATGAAAAATCATTAACTCACACAATTAGTGAATTAGGGTCTTTGTATAAATATACAACTTAATTAGGATTTAGTGTCAGTTTATCACCCTCTAAATTATCACATTCATTCATAATTTGAGGCCTTTTAACTTAAGTAACTTTACTAGTATTTTTCATGTTAACGAGTAGCTAAAACAACAAGGTAGGGAATAAAATAAAATAAAATTAGTTGTTAAATAAATAACTATTTCACTGACCTTTAGGTTATGAATAGAGATAGTAGGAAGTTAAGAACGTGATACAGCTGAGTAATCGGATCAACATGCATCACAAATGTGTGCCTCTGTGTCAAAAAGCTATAATGACGTTCCAACCAAGCAGCTTACTGAAAACATGACTTAGTTGAGTAACCGGATCGACATTATTGCCTCCGTGTAAAAAAACTAAGTCCATGTTCAAAAAAAAAGTGTTTTCCAATAAGAAACCTACCGAACTTGTAATAGCTTAACTTTTCATGAAAACGTACTTAGGAACAGTTACAGAGTCTAAATGACTAAATAATTATTAATGTGTGTGTGCAATTGAAAAGGGTAAATAATTAACACTTGGATCTCGATTAATTTGTGTATTTAGTTCAAAGCCCCTAGAAACATCTTTTACATGTTAATGATTGGATATAACTTGAATGATTGTGTTTCAAATTAAATTTATTTCATGAAGTTAAAGTCATTGCCTCGTTACTGCGTTGTGTGTTATGGGTTTGCTATATGTTTGTTATTTTGTTTGCTTGAGGGCAACCAAAAGTTTAAATGTGGGATGTTGATAGTTGTGAATTGTGTCATATTTTAGGGCTTAATTTGTTATGTATTAAGTGTTAATTTGAGTGATTAGTATGTGTATAGGTTAGAATTATATTGGTTTATGTGTTTTATGGGTTAGTATAAGTCTTCGAGCTTAAATATTATGTTTTTGAGGCACTTTGATGTGTTTGTTAGTGTTTCATGGTCAACATCGAAGAACAGAGAAGTTTCAGAGACATTCGGGCTGAAACAACAGCCCACGATCATGGCCCAGAAGACTTTGTCATAGCCCAAGATTGTGGCCTGATTTCTATGATCATGACAGAAAGGTTTGGATGCAAGGCCAAACGTGCAAACAGGAGAAAACGTCAAGTTGAGGGATTTTTCGAACCGTTTCGACCCCAAAAAAATCCTAGGGCTACTCAAGACCAAAAAGGTATTTAATTAACATGAAGAACACAAGAGAGGAGCTTTTTCATCAGCCACAATCCTTAAACCCTAGAGAGTTTTATAGATAGATTGAGGAGGAAACGAAAGAAGAGAGATGTTGAGAAGAAGCCTATGCGAAGTACGTCCCATAATAGGAGGTTTCTCGTCATTGTTGCCTCCATCATCCATTCCAAGTCTATTTCTAGTTTAATTTCAATTTTATGGTTGTATAGAATTTGAGATAGTCATAGATGATAGATTTGTTAAATGTCAATGATTTGTTTAAACTCACCTTCGAGATATTTTTTCTTTGATATTAATGAAATTTGATTGTTGCGTTTTTATTGGATTTCATGTGATTTCAATTCTGCAATTGCATAATTTAGTAATAAACTGAGAGGGTGAAATGAGTGAAAAAACATTAAATTGGGCAAATGAGAGTTAGGTAATTTAATAGATTAAGAATTGAATCAAACCAACAAATTTATGTAAAGAGAGATCTTGCACAAGTTTTCGATAGTTTTTTTTGACAACTTAAGATCTAATTTAGATTTTGGATCAATTGTGAATCGATAGGTTGCAATTCCTATAATCTAATTAAGGTTTATAAATTAGGGGTAATGATTATAACTCGAGAGAGAGTAGTTAACCCTAGGATCATCTATAACCAATAATCTAATAAATTCATAATCAAGTAAGTTTTTATTAAAGTCAGATAAAAATCCCCTTTCTTTTCATTAGTAGTTGTTTTAGGTTGTTTTGTGATTGGGTGTTGCATCTACTATCTTGTTTATAATTTTGAATTTGATTATTGGAATTAATTGCGTGATTGAATAATTTCTTATTTTATTTTTGTTCATTTTGAGTTATTACAATTTGTTTTTGGCCTTAAATTTTAGGATTAGATTAACCATCCTTGTGGAATCAACACCTTAGGTACTACGTGAATGACCCTTGAACTTGCGAATTTTTGAGGTTAATTATTAAATATTTTCATATCAGAAACCTACGATTATTCCCCTTTCTTGAATTTGATTCTTGGAATTGATTTCGTGTTGCATGTACTATTTTGTTTATATTTTTTAATTTGATTCTTGGAATTGATTGCGCGAGTGAAATAATTTCTTGCTTTAGTTTTATTCATTTTGAATTATTGCGAATTGTTTTCGGTCTTAAAATTTAGGATTAGATTATCCCTCCTCGTAGGATCGACACCTTAGGTACTACGCGAACAACCTGTGCGCTTGCCGAATATCGAGGTTAAATTATTAAAGCTTTTTCATATTGAAAACATACGATCAAGTTTTTTGCGTCGTTGCCAGGGAGGTGATTAGTTTAGTTCATTTGTCTAAGGCTTTTTCAGTATCTTTTGTTTAATCAAAATAAAAAAATAGAGAAGAAGTTTAGGGCATAAAGTAAAGACACATCAAGACATCTTAGGGTAAGAGTGAGACATCTGAAGAGCTAGATGCCAATAAGAAATGGAAAGAATGATGATAGAAGATAGATATTATAGGGAGCAAGGAACTTTTGCAAATTACTATGAGGCACAGTATGGTTGGGGAAGTAACGATCCTTATTGGAACATGTACACTACGGGGTGGCAGAACCACCTAAATTTTTATTGGTCCAATAATGCAAGTACTCACATGGGACATCAAGACCTATCTGAATTTCAGCAAGACCAACTTAGATCTTTGGAGAACAAAATGGACAAGTTGATGGATATTTTGGGGTCCAGAATGGAAAGTCAATAAGAGAACCAAAAGAGGATGTTTTTGAGCCAGGAGGAAAGCCTAAAGAGGATGGAGGCAAAGTTTGATCAGATTATGAAGAACAATGCCTCATCCATCCACAATCTAGAGATTCAAGTAAGATAGCTTTCCCACAAATTTTGTAAGAGAAGTGTGGAAGACTCTATGGGAAATATGGAATTACATCAACGAGAGCAATATGAGGCTATCACACTTAAGCATGGGGAAGAGCTAAAAGAACTATTGGAACACCAAGTTAAACCCCACCTTATTGAAGACTAAAAGACGAAGAAAGATGATGAAGAAAAGAATGCCAACTCTCCCTTTTATTCACCAGTTCTTGATATACCATATGTGAACATCGAAAAATCTTAGGTAGATGTTTATGAAAAGAACCTTATCCTTTCGATTAATGATGACCAAGTGACATTCAATATAAATGATGTATTGAAGAATCTGAAGGATAGTAGCTCGTTTAGGATAATTGATGTGTTCGAATCTTCTAAAAAATAAGAGGACGAAGAACAGATGACAACAGACATTGAGTTTGAAGAAAGTATAAAAGTCTCTATTCGTGAAGCGGAAGAAGCAGAGGAGATAAAGGTGATTAAGGAAGAAAGAGAGCAACTCAACTTTGTATAGGGCAACTGTTAGATTCAATGAAAGATTCAAGGAGTTTTGTTGGTCCTTGCTATTTTGATAATTCATTTGAAAAAAAAAGACATTAGTGAGATGAATTGGTTTGCATAATGTTATCAATATTGTCCTTTTGATTATTTTGCAAGTTGTAGCATACTTATAAGCTACAAAATCAATGTTGAATGAAAAAGGTGGAAGCAAGCCACTCATAATTGATCCTAACTAAGTTTCCAAGGATAGAGTGTCGAGTTACCGACATTAAAAGAAGCATTGCATGGGAAGCAACCCATGAAATTTTATTTTCTTTAATTATTTTCAAAAAATTTAGATTTCGTAGTTAGGTTAGTTTGTTTCCAAATAAAATCAAGAAGGCATAGGACTTTGCCATTAATTATATGATTGAGGAAGTAAACTAGGAAAGGTGAAAGGGCCATAAATAGTTAAAATGTGATTTCAGAGAAGTGGAAAAGAAGAAAAGAAGAAAAAAATAAAAGAAATTGGTGGAAATTTGTAAGCCAAGATCGTCCTTTTTTACTAAAATTTTACTATTTTACCCTCCAACCACCTATATATTCATTTCTAACTTCACTTTTTCATTCACTTTCACTTTTACTTTATCTCTCTAGATTGAAACTTCAAAACACTCTCACATCTCTCTACAAAAATTTGAAACTTTCAAATTTCATCTAAACTCTACCTATTCATAAGCAAATATGTCTCGCATTAAGGAATCAGCTAGACAAGAGCAATCATCAGGACGAAGTCAAGTTTTAGGATGAGGAAGAAGAAATAGAGTAACAAATTTCGGAGCACCTTTCCCGATCTACACAAAAGACGAAGGTATTCATTTTCAACCCCTCAATTCTAAACAAATTATAGTCCCTAAATATTTTGATTTCGATATACTTGATAGACTAGAACTACACAACTGGGTAGAGAACTTAGTGGAAAGAATTTAGTAGGCAAAATTCATACACTTCCAATTTCCTGTTTATCAGGAGCTCACCCTAGAATTCTTTACTTCCCTTTCCTATGAACCCAGGAACCCTAGAGAAATGTGGTTTAGGCTGAGGGATGATCGCAGGTTTACATGTGCTAAGTTTTACTATTTTAACCTTGATAATACCGTAAGAACACGGGTCGTTCGCGTAGTACCTAAGGTATCAATTCCACAAATAGGGTTCCTCTAGTCCTAAAATCTAAGGTCGAACTAAATTGCAACAATCTAAAATAAACAATAAATGCAGAAAATTAATCAATTATGATAATTAAGTTTTGGAAATAATAACAAAATAGCAAATCACACAACCAATTCAATAATTAACCTAGGAACTACCAATTGATAGAAGAAGGTTTTAATCTGAAATTAATGAAAATCTAATCAATTATCTAATTAACGAATTATTAGTTCTAGACAGTCCTAGGGTGGATTATTCTCTCTCGAGTTATAATCTTTAAACCTTAATTAATAATCCCTAATTTAAATTGTAGAATTGTGATCTCTCGGCTCACAATTGACCCAAAACCTAAATTAGTTCTAAAATTGTCCAATAACCTACTAGAAACTTATGCTCGATCTCTCGCACAAGATTTCACCGGTTTGATTCAATTATTATCAATCAAATAACCTAAACCTTGTTAGCCCAATTTGGTGATATTCACTCGGCTCACCCTCTCAGTTTATTGCCAAATTATTAAGAACAGATATTGAATCACAAATAACTCAAATAAAACACACCAAATCAAACTTTATTAATCTCAAGAATCAAAATCCCAAATGTGAGTTTAGAAAAAAATTGACATTCAACAAAATCTATTCTCAACAATTATCTCAATTTCATACATCAATAAAACTGAAATAAATTAGAAAATATGCTTAGAACGGATCAATGGAGGAAACAATAGCGGGAAATCACTTGTTCTAGGAAGTACTTCGTGTCAAGCTTCGTTTCCGTGTCTCTCTTCCTTCATCTCCTTCCTCAAATTACTCAATAGCTCTCTAGAATTTCTGACTTTTGGATAATGTGAAAGCTCTACAAAGGCTCTTCCTTCTGTCTTGTAATGTTCCATTTATATCAAGGAAGCCCTACAGTTAATTCGGGGTTAAAATAGTCCAAAACTCTCACAAAATTCAAGTTTTTGTATCGGCCCGATGCAGGCCACGATAGTGGCCTTACCTTCCACGACCATGGCCAGCACTCAACCCTTTCTGTCATGATCGTGGCTTGGCACATAGCTCTCTATCACAATCATGGCCCAAAGTGCATGATCGTGGCCAAGGTCTTGGCAGCTTGCCTCTTTCTGTCACAATCGTGGCCCATAGTGCCACGATCTTGAGTCGTGTTTTAATCCTGAAACTCTTCAAAACTTCTTTGTTCTTCGCCATTTACGCTAAAACACTAATAAACACATCAAAATACCTAAAAAATATAACATTTAAGCTCAAAGACTCATACTAACCTATAAAAACACTTAAACACATAAAGTAATACAATTCACACCTAAACACACACTAAACACTCAAATTAACACTTATTACATAACAAATTAAACAATAAAACCTAATGCAAATCACAACTATCAACATCCCCACACTTAAACATTTTCTTGTCCTCAAGCAAACAAAACAACAAACACATAACAACAGACAACTCACAATGAAATAATGAGGCAATGACTTTGACTTCATGAAATAAATTTAATCTTAAACACAATCCTGCATGTTATATCTAATCATTAACAAGCAAAATCTAAGTCTAGGGGCTTTGAACTAAATATCCAAATTAATCGAGATCTAAGTGTTAATTTATTTACCCTTTTCAATTGCACACACACATTAATAATTCTTTAATCCTTCAGACTCTGTAACTATTCCTAAGTATATTTTCATGAAAAGTTAAGCTTATTAAAAATCTGGTAGGTTTATTAAAGAACACAACTTTTTTTATTTTTGAACATTGACTTAGTCTTTTTTATGCAAAGGCAAACATTGGTAATGAATGTTGATCCGGTTACTCAACTAAGTCACATTTTTATTACACAACTTGGTTGAAACATCATTATAGCTTTTGACACAAAGGCACACATTTGTGATACGTGTTGATCCAGTCACTCATCTATATCACGTTTTCAACTGGCAACTAGCTCTATTCATAACCAGAAGGGCAGCAGAACAGTGATTTATTTAACAAAAACTACCTTTTTTCATTTATTACCTACCTTGTTGTTTAAGCCACTCATTTCCATAAAAAATACTAGTTAAGCTACTTAAGTTAAAAGGCTTCAAATTATGGATGAATGTGACAACCTATAGGGTGCTAAATTTACACTGAATCCTAATTAATCTGTATATTTATCCAATGACTCCAAATTCACTGATTTTGCGAGCTAATGATTGCTAACAACCTAATAGACTATGTTCAAAATTAAATAAATTTCACTTCATCTAAGCCATTAACACATTCATACAGTTCACAAAATGTAACCTAATAACTATTATACAATATGCAAAATTCATATTCAAAAGAAAAACACATAACCCCTCCCCACACTTGAACAACACATTGTCCTCAATGTGTCAAAGGAACACAAGTGCATAAAAGACAACAAAAAATAGAAATTAAAGTAACTGAAAATAAAACAAAATAAAGTAAAAATTAGAACTCAAGGCTAATTTGAAAAAGAAAAATAAATGGGTTAAACACAAATCCTATGGAGATTGAGGTGGTGATGGTGTTGGAGGTAGCAATTGAACGCCCTGAGCCTCGAAATATCGGTGGATCTGACGGATATCCCAACTCTGGCGTCTTTGTGTTCGCGTAATTTCCTTCATCATTCTGGTGCTCATCGTAAGTGTCTTATTAGTTCCAAAGATCGCATCCAAAACTTTCTTCCAGCCATATTCTTCTTCCTCTTCCTCGGATTCTTTGCTAGACTCATCTGCTTACCGAGGTGGCACTGAGCTCGAACTCGCCAGACTGGCCCTGATTTGGACATATGTCTTTTTGCTGATTTCCCTTAGTTCCATTGTGTGGGAAGGAAGGATCTCACCTCACCATAAGTGATGATGGTTGAGGAATTCTAGGAGATGAATAGTTAATCCTCTCTGTTCCACGCTAAAATGTTCTGTAATGGCAAACATGATATACCCCATTCCTAGATTGTTGTTCCTCTTATACGAAGTCGTAACAATGGCATTAAGCACATTTATGGATGTGCAAACTGGAATACTATGGTCCATACACCACAACATAAAAAGTTCCTTTATGGAACACTTGTTGGTTTTGGTTTTAAACGAAAACCAGCTAACACATGAATTTGTGCAGCAACAAGTGTTCGTGAGATCTTATAATGTTGTTATGAGCATTCTTGGTATGAAATTGCTTAATTCCAATACGACATTCCAGTATTGAGAAGGAAGAAAATCTTCATGATGATCGATGATGGAGGATTCGAGGAATCCATACATCTCGCATAAGATTTCTACATTTAATTCATAGGCTCGTCCTCCTAACCTAAACCACATTTTTTTGGATTCCTAGGTTCGTAGGTAAGGGAAGTGAAAAATTCCAGTATAAGCTCCTAATAAACAGGAAATAGAAATCGTATGAATTGGGCCCACTGGATCGTCTCAGCTAGGTTTTCTACTAGCTCATACAACTCTAACCTATCGAGTGTGTCAAAATGAAAGTACTTAGGAACTACAATTTGTCTAGCCCGAAGGGATCGAAAACGAGTACCTTTCTACTCTTTAGACTAGGAAAGAAGCACCAAAGTGTGTTGCTTAGTTTCTTCATCCACGTCCCGCAACTTGCTATCGTCCATACAGCTCCCATCAGGCTGATTGTTTAATAAGTGGCATAATTGGGTAGAATTTGGAAAATTTTAGGGGTTGAAAAATATTTAGAAAGATGGAAAAGAGTTTGTAAGCCTGAAGTCTAGAGAGATAAAGTTTAAAATGAAAGTGAATGTAAAAGCGAAGTTAGAACTAAATATATAGGTGGTTACAAGGGTAAAATGGTTTAAAAAAATTAAAACAGTATCCTTCCTCATTTCTGCACAGTCGCAGTTCATGATCGTGACCTGCTGGCCTACTATTTTCCCCTTATTTTGCATAGTAGAAGGACCTCTCTTTACTTGCTTGCTCAATCCATCCACTTTATTTCAAAGTCATATTCCTCCTTGATTTTATTCAAAAACAAAAATAATCCTAACTACGAAATTCAAACGTTTTAACAAAAACAAACAAGAAACTAATTTTTCATGGGTTTCCTCCTATGAAGAGCTTCTTTTAACGTCATTAGCTTGACATTCTTTCCTTTAAAACTTAGCCAGGATCAATTATGAGCAGCTCGCTTCCACCCTTTCTGTTCAATATCAATTTTGTAGCTTATAAGTAAGCTACAAATTGTAAGATAATTAGAAGGACAATGTTGATAACATTATGAAGACCAATTAGACTCAATAATGTCCTTCGTTCAAGTGAATTATCAACAAAACAGGGAATAATAAAACTCCCTGAATCATTCATTGAATCCAAAAGTTTGTCCTGTACAAAGGTGAGTTGCTCTCTTTCTTCCTTAATCACCTTCATCTCCTTTGCTTCTTCCTCTTCACGAACAGAGACTTTCATCACTTCTTCAAACTCTATGTCTGTTGTCATCTGTTCTTCATTCTTTTGTTCTTTAGAAGATTTGAACACATCAATTATCCTAAATGAGCTACTAACCTTCGAAAGCTTAATTACATCATTCATGTTGAATGTCATTTCATCATCAATCCAAAATATAGAGTGCTTTTCCTGAACATCTCCCCAAAATTTTTCGATGCTCACATATGGTATATCAAGAACTAGTCAATAAAAGGGAGGTTGGCACTATTTTCTTCATCCTCTTCTTTGATTTCTTAGTCTTCTCTAAGGTCGGGTTTAGCTTGATTTTTCGTTGATTCTTCTAGCTCAACCTCATTCCTAAATGTGATAGCCTCATATTGGTCTTGTAGATTTAATTCCATATTTCTCTGAGAGTCTTCCACACTTCTCTTACAAAATTCACAGGAAAGCCATGTTACTTGAATCTCCAAGTTGTGAATAGAATCGACATGATTTTTCGTTACTTGATCAAATTGCTCTTCCAGTCTCTTCTAGCTCCCTTCCATGTCTGTTAGCTTATCCATGATTTTGTCCAATTTGGAATCGCATGAACTAGACTCATCCTGTTAAAATTCTGATAGGCCTTGATGTCCTAAGTGAGTCCCTAAATTGTTGGGCCAAAAAAAATCAGGGTGGTTCTGCCACCCTGAAGTGTACGAGTTCATATAAGGATGATGATTTCCCCAACCAAATTGGGGCTCATTGAAATCTACAAGAGTCCCTTGCTCCTTATAATATACATCATTTATTATCGTTCTTTTTATCTCTTCTTAACATTCAACTCTTAGATGTCTCATTCTCACTCTAGGATGTCTTAATATGTCTTTACTTTATGCCCTAAACCTTTTTTTTACTAATTTAAAAAAACAAAAGATAGTGGAAAAATCTTAGACTAAAGAACTAAACTAATCGTCTCCCCGGCAACGGTGCTAAAAACATGAACGCAGGTTTATGTATGCTAAGTTTTACTATTTTAACCTCGATAATACCGTAAGCGCACGGGTCGTTCGTGTAGTATCTAAGGTATCGATCCCACGATAAGGGTTAATCTGGTCCTAAAATCTAACGTCGAACTAAATTGCAACAATCTAAAATAAATAATAAATGTAGAAAATTATTCAATCAACAATCAATTATGAGAATTAAATTTCAAAAATAATAACAAAATAGCAAATTACATAACCAATTTAAGAATTAACCTAGGAATTACCAATTGAGAGAAAGGGAGTTTTAATCTGAAATCAATGAAAATCTAATCAATTATATAATTACCAAATTATTCGATCTGGACAGTCCTATGGTGGATTACTCTCTCTCGAGTTATAATCTTTAAACCCTAATTAATAATCCCTAATTTAAATTATGGAATTGTGATCTCTCGACTCACAATTGAGCCAAAACCTAAATTAGGTCTAAAATTGACTAATAACCTACCAGAAACCTATGCTCAATCTCTCGTTACACGATTTCACTGGTTTGATTCAGTTCTTATCAATCAAAATACCTAACCCTCGTTAGCCCAATTTGACGATATTCACTTGGCTCACCCTCTCAGTTTATTGCCAAATTATTAAGAACAGATATTGAATCACAAATAACTCAAATAAAACACAATAAATCAATTTTATTAATCTCAAGAATCAAAATCCCAAAGATGAGTATAGAAAAAAAATCGACATTCAAGAAAACCTATTCTTGAAATTTATCTCAATTTCATACATCAATAAAATTGAAATAAATTGAAAATTATACTCAGAACGAATCAATAAAGGCAGCGACAGCGAGAAACCACCTATTTCAGGAAGTACTTCACATCAAGCTTCATCTTCATGTCTCTCTTCCTTCGTCTCCTTCCTCAAATCACTCAATAGCTCTCTAGGATTTCTTAATTTTGGCTGATGTAAAAGTTCTGCAAAGGCTCTTCCTTCTGTCTTGTAATATTCTATTTATATCTTGGAAGCCCTAGGGCTAATTCCAGGTCGAAACGGTTAGAAAAATCTCACAAAATTCGAGTTTCTGTATTAGCCCGATGCAGGCCACTATCATGACCCTGTCTGCCATGATTATGGTTGGCGTTTAACCCTTTTTGTCACAATTGTAGCCCAAAGAGCACGATCGTGGGCTGGCATATAGCTCTCTGTCACAATCGTGGCCCAAAGTGCATGATCGTGGCCAGGGTCCTATTAGCTCACCCCTTTCTGTCATGATCGTGGCCTGTTGTGCCATGATCTTGGGCCATGTTTTAAGCCCGAAACTCTTCAAAACTTCTTCGTTCTTCGCCGTTTACGCTGCAACACTAACAAACACATCAAGGTACCTTAAAAATATAACATTTAAGCTCAAAGACTCATACTAACCTATGAAAACACTTAAACACATAAAGTAACACAATTCACACCTAAACACACACTAAACACTCAAATTAGCACTTATTACATAACAAATTAAACCCTAAAATATAATGCAAATCATAACTATCAACATCCTCATACTTAAACATTTGCTTGTTCTCAAGCAAACAAAACAACAAACACATAACAACACACAACACATAATGTAATAATGAGGCAATGGCTTCGACTTCGTAAAATAAATTTAATCTTAAACACAATCCTACTAGTTATGTCTAGTCATTAATAAGAAAAATATATGTCTAGGGGATTTTAACTAAATATCCAAATTAATCAAGATCTAGGTGTTAATTTATTTACCCTTTTCAATTGCACACACATATTAATAATTCTTTGGTCCTTCAGACTCTGCTACTGTCCTTAAGTATATTTTCATGAAAAGTCAAGCTTATTACAAGCCCGATAGGTTTATTAAAGAACACAAATTTTTTATGTTATTTTTGAACATAGACTTAGTCTTTTTACGCGGAGGCAAACATTGATAATGAATGTCGATCCGGTTACTCAACTAAGTCATATTTTTATTACACAGCTTAGTTAAAACGTCATTACAACTTTTTGACACGAAGGCACACATTTGTGATGCGTATCAATCTGATTACTCAACTATATCACGTTTTCAACTGGCTATTATCTCTATTCATAACCCGAAGGCTAGCGAAATAGTGATTTATTTAACAAAAACTACCTTTTTTCATTTATTACCTACCTTGTTGTTTAAGTTGCTCATTTCCATTAAAAAAATACTAGTTAAGCTACTTAAGTTAAAATGCTTTAAATTATGAATGGATGTGACAAAATATAGGGTGCTAAATTTACACTGAATCCTAATTAAGCTGTATATTTATCCAAAGACTCCTAATTAGCTGATTTTGTGAGCTAATGATTATTAACAACCTAATAGATTGTGTTCAAAATTAAATAAATTTTACTTCATCTAAGCCATTGACACATTTATACAGTTCACAAAATGTAATCTAATAACTATCATATAATATGCAAAATTCACATTCAAAAGAAAAACACATAACCCCTCCCCATATTTGAACAACACATTGTCCTCAATGTGTGAAGAGAACACACAAGTGTATGAAAGACAAGAAAAAATAAAAATTAAAGTAACTAAAAATAAATAAAATAACATAAAAATTAGAACTGAAGGCTAATTTTAAAAAGAAAAATAAATGGTTAGACACAAATCTTATGGAGATTGAGGTGGTGATGGTGTCGGAGCTGGCAATTGAACACCCTGAGCCTCAAAATATCGATGGATTCGATGGATATCCCGGCTCTGCTGTCTTTGTTTCCTGGCCATTTTCTTCATCATTCTATTGTTATTCGCAAGTGTCTTGTTAGTTTCAGAGATCACATCCAAAACTTCCTTCCAGCCATGTTCTTCTTGCTCTTCCTCAGATTCTTTGCTAGACTCATCTGGTTACTGAGGTGGTGCTGAGCTTGAACTCGCCTAACTGGCCCTAATGCGGATATGTGTCTTTTCGCTGATTTCCCTAAGTTCCATGTTGTGGGAATTAAGGATCTCAGCTCCCCATAAGTGATGATGGTTGAGGAATTCTGAGAGATGAACCATTAATCCCGTCCGTTCTATACAAAAATGTTCTGCAATGGCAAACACGATATACCCCATTCCTAGATTGTTGCTCCTCTTGTACGGAGTCGCAACAATGGCATTAAGCACATATGTGGATGTGAAGACTGGAATACTGTGGTCCATGCACCACAATATAAAAAGTTCCTTTGTGGAACACTTGTTGGTTTTGGTTTTATCAAAAACCTGCTGACACATAAATTTGTGCAGCAACAAGTGTTCGCGGGACCTTATAATATTGTTATGAGCATTCTTGGCATGAAATTGCTCAATTCCAGTAAGCTCATTCCAATATTGAGAAGGACGAAAGTCTTTATGATGATCAATGATGGAGGATTCGAGGAATCCATACATCTCGCATAAGATTTCGAGGAATCCATTCATAGGCTCGTCCTCCTAACCTAAACCACAATTCTTTTGGATTCCTAGGGTCATAGATCAGGGAACTGAAAAATTCCAGTGTAAGCTCCTGATAAACAGGAAATTGAAATCGTACGAATTGGGCCCAGTGGATCGTCTCAGCTAGGTTTTCTACTTGCTCAGGCAACTCTAGCCTATCGAGTGTGTCAAAATCAAAGTACTTAGGAACTAAAATTTTTATAGCATGAAGGGATCTAAAACGAGTACCTTCCTCTTCTTTAGATTGGGAAAGGCGCACCAAAGTCTGCTGCTTGGTTTCTTCATCCACGTCCCGCAACTTGTTGTCGTCCATATGGCTCCTGTCGGGCTAATTGTTTAATACGTGGCATAATTAGGTAGAATTTGGAAAATTTTAGGGTTTGAAAAATTTTTAGAGAGATGGAAAATTGTTTGTAATCCTTAAGTCTAGAGAGATAAAGTTTAAAATGAAAGTGAATGTAAAAGGGAAGTTAGAACTGAATATATAGGTGGTTATAAGGTTAAAATGGTAAAAAAAATTAAAACAACATCCTCCTTCATTTCTGCACTGTCGCAGGTCATGATCGTGGTCTACTGGTCTGCTGGCCTATTGTTTTTCCCTTGTTCTGCATAGTTGCAGGCCACGATCTTGGCTAGCGGCTTTCCACCACTTTTTGATTTTTCCTTCCTTTGTTCTTTTTCTAATCTTTCCAATTTCACTTCGTAATTCTTTTGTAACCCCTTTGTACCTCTTTTTATTTGCTTGCTCAATCCATCCACTTTATTTCAAAGTCCTATTCCTCCTTGATTTTATTCAAAAACAAAAATAATCCTAACTACAAAATTCAAACGTTCTAACAAAAATAAACAAGAAACTAATTTTTCATGGGTTACCTCCTATGAAGTGCTTCTTTTAATGTTAGTAGATGTTGTTTCCTTAGAAACTCAGGCAGGATAAATTATGAGCGGCTTGCTTCCACCCTTCTATTAAATATCAATTTTGTAGCTTATAAGTAAGCTACAAATTGCAAGATGATCAGAAAGACAATATTGATAACATTATGAAGACCAATTAGGCTCAATAATGTCCTTCGTTCAAATGAATTGTCAACAAAATAGGGAATAATAAGACTCCCTGAATCGTTTATTGAATCCAAAATTTTGTCCTGTACAAAGGTGAGTTGCTCTCTTTCCTCCTTAATCACCTTCGTCTCCTCTGCTTCTTCCGCTTCATAAACAGAGACTTTCATCACTTCTTCAAACTTTATGTATACTGTCGTCTGTTCTTCTTCCTCTTGTTCTTCAGAAGATTCAAACACATCAATTATCCTAAATGAGCTACTAACCTTCGGAGTCTTAATTACATCATTCATGTTGAACGTCAATTGATCATCATCAATCCGAAAGATAGAGTTCTTTTCCTGAACATCTCCCCAAGATTTTTCGATGCTCACATATGGTATATCAAGAACTAGTGAATAAAGTGAGGGTTGGCATTATTTTCTTCATCCTCTTCTTTGATTTCTTGGTCTTCTATAAGGTCAGATTTAGCTTGAATTTTCGCTGATTCTTCTAGCTCAACCCCATTCCTAAGTGTAATGGCCTCATATTGGTCTTGTAGATTTAATTCTATATTTCTCAGAGAGTCTTCCACACTTCTCTTACAAGAAAGTTGTCTTACTTGAATCTCTAAGTTATGAATAGAAGTGGTATGATTTTTTGTTACTTGATCAAATTGCTCTTCCAGTCTCTTCTGGTTCTCTCCCATGTCTGTTAGCTTATCCATGATTTTGTCAAATTTAGAATCGCATGAACTGGACTCATCTTGCTAAAATTCTGATAGGCCTTGATGTCCTAAGTGTGTCCCTACATTATTGGACCAACAAAAATCGAGGTGGTTCTGCCATCCTGAAGTGTACGAATTAATAGAAGGATGATGATTTTCCCTAAACAAATTGGGGATCATTGGAATCTATAAGAGTCCCTTTCTCCCTATAATATATATCATTTATGATCGTTCTTTTTATCTCTTCTTAACATTCAACTCTCAGATGTCTCATTCCCACTCTAAGATGTCTTGATGTGTCTCTACTTTATGCACCAAACCTTTTTTTTAATAATTTAAAAAAACAAAAGATAGTGGAAAAACCTTAAACTAAAGAACTAAACTAATCGCCTCCCTAGCAACGGCGTCAAAAACTTAATCATAGGTTTATGTGTTCTAAGTTTTACTATTTTAACCTCGATAATACCGCAAGTGCACGGGTCGTTTGTGTAGTACCTAAGGTATCGATCCCACTTGGAGGGTTAATCTGGTCCTAAAATCTAAGGTCGAACTAAATTGCAACAATCTAAAATAAACAATAAATTTATAAAATTAATCAATCAACAATCAATTATGAGAATTCAATTTCGAAAATAATAACAAAATAGCAAATCACATAACCAATTCAAGAATTAACCTAGGAACTACTAATTGAGAGAAAGGGTTTTAATATGAAATTAATGAAAATCTAATCAATTATGCAATTACCGAATTATTGGGTCTAGACGGTCCTAGGGTGGATGACTCTCTCTTAAGTTATAATATTTAAACCCTAATTAATAATCCCTAATTTAAATTATGGAATTATGATCTCTCGACTCATAATTGACCCAAAGCCTAAATTTGTTCTAAAATTGACTAATAACCTACCGGAAACTTATGCTCGATCTCTCGTTACACAATCTCATGAATTTGATTCAATTCATATCAATCAAATTACCTAGAATCAATCAAATTACCTAACTCTCGTTAGCCCAATTTGATGGTATTCACTCGGCTCACCCTCTCAGTTTATTGCCAAATTATTAAGAACAGATATTGAATCACAAATAACTCAAATAAAACACAATAAATCAACTTTATTAATCTCAAGAATCAAAATCTCGAAGGTGAGTTTAGATAAAAATCGACATTCAACAAAACCTATTCTCTACAATTATCTCAATTTCATACATCAATAAAACTAAAATAAATTGGAAAATACGCTTGGAACGAATCAATAGAGGCAGCGACAACCAGAAACCAACTATTCCGGGAAGTACTTCGTGTCAAGCTTCGTCTCCGTGTCTCTCTTCCTTCATCTCCTTCCTCAAATCACTCAATAGCTCTCTAGGATTTCTGAATTTTGGCTAATGTGAAAGCTCTGCAAAGGCTCTTCCTTCTGTCTTGTAAAGTTCTATTTATATCTTAGAAGCCCTATGGTTAATTCAAGAGTGAAACGGTCTAAAAAATCTTGCGAAATTTGAGTTTCTATATCAGCCTTCCCTGCCACGATCATGGCTAACACGTAACCCTTTCTGTCACGATCATGGCCCAAAGTGCACGATTGTGGCCTGGCATTCCAGGGTCCTGTCAACTTGCCTCTTTCTTTCACGATTGTGGGTCGTGTTTTAGGCTTTAAACTCTTCGAAACTTCTCTGTTCTTCTCCGTTTACCTTGAAACACTAACAAACACATCAAGGTACCTCAAAAATATAACATTTAAGCTCAAAAGACTCATACTAACCCATAAAAATACTTAAACACATAAAGTAACAGAATTCACACCTAAACACACACTAAACACTCAAATTAACACTTATTACATAACAAATTAAATCCTAAAACCTAATGCAAATCACAATTATCAAGGGGACGAGCCTATGGATTAAATATCGAAATCATGAGTGATATGTGTGGGTTCCCAGAATCTTCCATTGTCGATCAGCATAATGATTTTTGTGCTTCTCGCCATTGAAATGAGCTCACTGGATTAGAGCAATTTGAGGGAAAAAATGTCCACAACAAGATAATAAGGACCTACGAGCACTTGTTGCTACACAAATTCATATGCCAGCCGGTTTTTCATAAATCAGAAACCAACAAGTGTTCAACAAAGGAACTGTTTATGATGTGGTGCACGGATCACAGCATTCTAGTGTGCACTGACACACATGTGCTAAACGCTATTGTAGTGACTCCTCGTAAGAGGAGCAACAATTTAGGTATGGGATATCTAGTTTCTGCCATTGCTGAATATTATGGCGTGGATTGTAGTAGGTTAACTGTCCATCTCCCTGAATTCCTAAACGCAGATTTTGCATGTTAATGATTTGATATAACTTGAATGATTGTGTTTAAGATTAAATTTATTTCATGAAGATGAAGACATTGTCCCATTACTACATTGTGTGTTTGTTTTGTGTTTGTTGTTTTGTTTGCTTGAGGACAAGCAAACGTTTGAGTGTAGGGATGTTGTAAGTGTGTATTGTATTTTGTTTTAAGGCTTAGTTGTTATGTATTAAGTATTAATTTGAGTGTTTAGTATGTGTTTAGGTTAGAATTATATTCGTTTGTGTGTTTAAGTGTTTTATAGGTTAGTATAAGTCTTTCCGCTTAAATATTATGTTTTTGAGGTACCTTGATGTGTTTGTTAGTATTTCAAGGTCAACATTAAAAAACAGAGAAGTTTTGAAGACGTTCGAGCCGAAATAACAGCCCACAACTGTGGCACAATAGGTTATGATCGTGGCATAAGCAATGGAGCTAGCTCAGGATCATGACAGAAGACTGTGCCATAGCCAAGGCCACGACCGTGGCCTGCATCCAACCCTTTATGTCACGATCGTGGCCACCACCACGATCGTGGCTTGTGTTAGGCAAATGCGCAAACAAGAGCAAACGTCAAGTTTTGAGAGATTTTTCAGGCCTTTTCGACCCCGGTCGGCTACTCAAAACACAAAAGGTATTTAAAAAACAAGAGGAAGATAGATTGGGAGCTTTTGCAACAGCCACAATTCAAAAATCCTATAAAGTTTATCAAGAGATTGAGGAAGAAACGAAGGAAGAGAGACGTGGAGAAGAAGCCTATATGAAGTACTTCCTGGAATAGGAGATTTCCCACCGTTGCTGCCTCCGTAATCTACTCCAATTCTATTTCCGGTTTAGTTTCAATTTTATGATTGTATTGAATTTGGGATAGTCGTTGATGATAGGATTGTTGAATGTTGAGGATTGTCTAAACTCACCTCTGGGTTATTTTATCTTTGAAATTAATGAAATTTGATTGTTGTGTTTTATTGAATTTCTCGTGATTTAATTTCTGCACTTGCATAATTTGGTGATAAATTGAGACAGTGAACCAAGTGAAAATTTATTAAATTGAGTTAACAAGAGTTAGGTAATTTAATAGAACAAGAATTAAATTAAATCGGTAAACTTATAAGAAGAGAGATCTTGCATAGTTTTTCAGTAGTTTTTGGACAACTTCAGATCTTATTTAGGTTTTGGATAAATTATGAATCGAGAGATTGCAATTCTCATAATCTGATTAGGGTTTATAAATTGGGTCAATGATTATAACTCGAGAGCGAGTAATCAACCCTAGTATCGTTTAGAACTGCTAATCTAATAATACATAATCAGTTAGGTTTTCATTAAAGTCGGATAAAATTCTCCTTTTTTTTAATTGGTAGTTCTTAGGTTGATTCTTAATTGGGTGTTGCATCTACTATTTTGTTTATATTTTCAATTTTGATTCTTAGAATTAATTGCATTATTGAAATAATTTCTTGCTTTAGTTTTGTTCATTTTGAATTATTGTTAATTATTTTCGGGCTTAAACTTTATGATTAGATTATCTCTCCTCGTGAGATCGACACCATAGGTACTACGCGAATAACCGGTGCGTTTGTAGAATATCGAGGTTAAATTATTAAAGCTTTTTCATATCAGAAACTTGTGATCAATGCAGAAGGTGAGATCGATGGTAACTCAAACAACTCCAAGTAAGAATCCTAAACTGGATGAGTAGCTTGAACTTCTGGTTAAGAGGTGAACAAGTTGAAAGAAAAAAGGACCCAATTGGGGACTCATAATAATGAATATTGTGTCCTGGAATATCAGAGGGGCTAATGCCCCTCACAAAAAGCTTTTGATGAGAAATCTAATAATTCATAATAAAGTATCAATTGCAAGTTTCTCGGAGACTATTAAACTTCCAAACTGCAACTTCTTCATTTTTTGCCCGGGCATTGGAACTTGATTATTGACTACAATCATCATCCTAATGGCAGAATATTGATTGTTTATGACACTCTTCTAGTCACTACCAAGTCTAATTTTATATCAGATTTAAGTAATTTATGTTGAAGTGGTTAGAAAAGACTTAGGTATGGCCTCCTTCGTCACATTTGTAAATGCTCATGGCACTGCTTACCAGAGATCTGAACTTTGGAACCAGGTGAAAAACTTTATCAACAACAATCTCACAACCCTTGCTCATTTGTATACGCTCATAACTGCTGCATTCTCTATCAAAGGGCCGAGGAAAGTCATGTGCATTTATTTTTTCATTGTGAGTTTATTAACACTAGCTAGAAGATGATTCTTCACAGATGTTACATTGTGAATGCCCCTAGTAATTAGAGCTCGATCAAAGCATGCAACTGTCAGTTTACACACTCTGATGATCCAGTTAGTTGGTGTTTATGCATAGTTCGCTCCTTTATTACAAAGGCCATGTCTGGGATGAGAAAAATTATCGTATATTTCAAAATAGAAAGCTAACTGAGTATTTTCATAGTAGCTTAATCTAATAAATCAGAATTTACCTCAACATACACGAGAACCATTTCCAAAATCCTGAGAATTGGGCTAGAATGTGGAATATCTAGTTTCTTCCATGCGTAGGAAGGTTGTTCTTATTTTGACCCATTTATATTAATTAAATCTAAAATTATGTACTGCTCATTGTTGCTTGTTAAAACTCTTTATAGCCAGTCAAATTCATTATATTTTCTCAAAAAAAAACATTAAAACGCAAAATCGTTACGCAAAAATTTTAATCGTTAGTAGTGGTGAAGAAATTTGAAAATCTTCGAACTCAAGTGGTAATAATAGCAAGCTCGCTCACCGAAAAAGTGGAAGGTTATTATATGTAGATTCTAGTCTCCCTTCCAAAATCGAGGACCTAGAATCGTTGACAACAGAGAGAAATTTAAATGATGAAAAGGGGGGGAAAAAAAACTACAACCATCCCAGAAGTTGATAAAACGTGCATCGCCTCCAGGGTATTTTGGAATAGTATTAATTAAGTACGCCATTCACTTGTAGGACTCCGTCACAGTCCAAATACCATGAACAATACAAGCAACATTAAACCTTGAGAAACCGGCAGCTCTGGTTAATGCTTCATATTGCTTCGCAGTTCTCTCTTTCCCGCCTGGAAGGGTGAACATGATCATATCCATTCTCGAAACATATTGAGAACTCTTGCTTGTCTCCGGTACTTCCGGCAATGTCTCATTAATCATTATCAACTTCCCATCTTCTGGTAGCGCTTGATAGATGTTCCTAAGAAACTTTACCACGCTTTGATCGTCCCAGTTGTGACAGATGCTCTACAATAAGTAAGATCTTGTTTGCTGATTAAGGGAGTGAAATAATGAACGAAATTACAAGTTAACTTAGTAGTTGGAGTGACACCTGGTTGTTCATACAACAAACCAAACAAAACCAAAAAGGAGGGAATAAGAGATTGGGTTTTATTACCTTCATGATTACCGCATCGCCTTTTGGAATGCTTGTGAACATATCTCCTCCCACATGTTTTATACCTGCAAAAATAAACATATGCAAATCAATAATTAATTAAATTAATAGCATCGTTGTCAGGTTTAACTTCAGGTAATTAATTACAATACTTGCCTGGGTATGGTGGAGCACTTTCAATAACATGCGGCAAATCATAGTTGATTCCTTTAATAGAAGGATACCTGGATATAATCATATTGAGAGTCGTTCCAGTGCCACCTCCAACGTCAACTAGTGTTCGAACCCCTTCAAGTCCTTTATATTTCGCTAAAACCTCTTTGACCGTCACGTGAGCAATACCAGCCATGGCTCTGTTGAATGTGCTGTTAAAAGTTTGATCCTTATCCATGTAATCGAACAAGGACATCTCTTTGAAAATTGTAAAAAGATCGCCACCACCAAGTATCGCATCTTTCAAATGTGACCTGTACACAAGAAATACATGACCACATCCTAATTAACACCAACCAAAAGAAGAGTTTTAAAAGCACTGAAGAAAAGTTAACAAATCTCTCATACCAAACATCCAAAGTTACAGGTAGACAGCCCAACTCTACCAAGGGAGTCAAGTTCACTTCTTCTCCGGTACCCAGAAAGAACCTAGTAGCCGGCAGGAGCCCATAAACATGCTCAACACCACCATTTTCAAGATCTCGCAGGGAGTGTGAGAGGATGGAGTGACTGGCAAAGAAACGAAGTATCCGCTCAAGCATTGCAGAGGCCTGGGTGTTACTTGTGGGAAGCTGAGAGGCAATCTCAGAGGCTGAGAGACGAGCATCTGGGCCTGCTTTGTTTATGATCCGAAACAAGTTAAGATCAATGGCTACCTTAATAATCATTGGCAGCAAGAAAGAGTTTGGAAATATCATGGCATTTACACATGCATCTACTTCTGTTTCTTGGTTGAATTTCGAATCCATGGATATAGAACCACCTTTGTTTCAGCTTTCTGGATTTATTGTATCTTTCTAAATCAAGAACTACGTGTGAATAAGTCCTGAAGCTTTATATAAGCTTTGGCGTTGAAAAGGATTGTGAGGTTATAAAGCATTGAGAGGCAGAAGCTTAGTGAAGTTGGTCAGTAACAGATAACAGATTGTAAGTCCCCCCAAACTCTATATAAGCTTTGGGGATGAAAAGGTTAGTGCGGGGTGAAAAGGCTAATGAGTTGGCAGGCACTTCAAATTCTCTTTTGAGATAGTTTGGAATAACTTTATTTTATTAAACCTTATTTATATAAATATATAAAATTTATATAAATATATAAATAAAATTTAATAAAACGTGATAATTTATATAAATAAAATTTAATAAAACGTGATAAAATATTATAACCCTGTGATTCTAAGTAAAAGTCTTTAAGCATTTATATATAAGGTTTGGATTGGAAAAGGTTATCGAGGTTGGTAGGTAACAGGAAAGGCTAGTGAGGGAGGTTGGTAGGTAACAGGAAACGTTAAAATTATATTTGTATCCACCGATACATAACTCCGAATTTCTAGAGAGCATATTGTAATTTTAAAAAATGATGGACCAAATTAAAAGAAAAACTCTAAAGACTAAAACAAAATATCTATTTAGTTATTGAGTGTCTTCTTTAGTAACAAAACTCACTAAATATAAAGATATCAAGGTAAGAAACAGAAAAGATGTATAGTCATGCATCTGCCCGTACGCTTATTTGAGGCTGTGTACTTTTTGTGATTTTTAGAAATTTTGGTGATGCACAGTCTCTGCATCTCCTATAATCCTAAATTTCCTAATAAAAAGACATTTTTGGAAGAAAAGAGGAGGGTAGAATCTTGGAGGTGATTTTAGACATAAAATTTGTTCAAAAGGGATGATTTTAGCTTAAAGAAGTAGAAAACATGAAAGAATCATCAATGGATTCATAGGAATACTAGATCGTATCTCTACGTGAATACTCCATAGAAGATAATTATGGAAATTTAGAATTACAAATATATTGTTTTCTATTTTTTTTCAATGTATGTTTTATTTCATATTCTATTATATGTAACTAATCGTCCAGTTAGTATTTAAGTTAGATAAAACCTATTTCGATACTTTAACATGTATTTTTTTCTATTAATGCAATTGAATAATTGATTTGTTGCGATCCAATTACTTGTTTTATTTATGTTATAGTATTCTGAAATATTAGATCATAATCTGATATCATATGTAGTGATTGAGAAATTATAGGCTTGAATAGATTCATAGTAATTAGAAAGGAGTTGATTACAACCCTGGACATAGGATAACATAAATCTTTTAAATTAGAGTCAAACCTAATAGAGGGATTCATAAAACAGTAACACAATCGTATAAGATTTAATGTAAGTAATTCGGTTAGAAACATTTATGATTAGTTGTTAGTAGACTCAAGGTCAACTACTAGCATACCATAAGAGTCCTCATGGTCTAATAAATTATTAAAACAATTGCATAATAAAAGGTCAATCTGTTAGGGGTTTAGAAAGATTTGAAACTTAGATACTAATTACTCAATATCGATAATTTCTTAGTGCTTCATGAATTTTCAGTTTTACTTATTTTCTTTTACTTGCTTAGTTTTGGTTTCTTTCAATTAAAAATCTAAAATCAATAATAGAGGAAAAGTAATTACTAGTATTTATCATTTTTGTAAGATCGACTCGTACTTGTCAGTATCAGCTACAACTGCACCGTAAACATACAGTTATTAAAATATTGATTAAGTCACAAAATATGTCAATGATATATTCATAGCATTGATTGGTAAGTAATAGACTATAAGTCCTGAAGCATTTATATAAGCATTGGAAGGAAAAAGGTTAGTGCGGTTGGTGGGTAAAAGTAATAATTAAAATTTTAAATTGATTTGGTAAATTTTAAATCAATTAATTAAATTTTTTGTTATTAAAAGTTGAATAATTTATTAATTTATTGTTTAATTTTTATAAATTAACTAGTTTTTATAAATTATAATAATACAATTTTATTTTTCAGTTTTTTCTTTATTTAAAATTTAACTTTTTATTAATAAAAATAATTTTTTATTTTTTTTCAAAAATTTTAAAATTTTTTTTAATTTTTTATACTAATTTTATAATAGTTTAATAATTATTTTATTTTTAAATCTTAAAATTTATTTTATTAATTTAATTTTTGATTCAAATAGTCATTAAAACAAGATAATAATTCTTTTGTTTTTTGGAAGAGACAAGATAATATTTCTTAAAGATACGAATTTTCTGTGATTATTAGGACGTACAGAACAAGATCGTGCGTGATGATCATCGTTCATTTAATTCAGGAAAATGTTGTTTTACCCGTACTAAACATTTTTCCTAGATTCTATAACATAATAAAAAATTAATTACAACAATAAATTTTATTATAATATGTAGCTGTCCAATCATCAAATAACCCTACAATGCCACTTTTTTCAACAATAAATTTTATTATAATATGTAGCTGTCCAATCATCCAATAACCCTACCATGCCATTTTTTTCAACAATAAATTTTATTATAATATATAGCTGTCCAATCATCCAACAACCCTACAATGCCACTTTTTTTTATAAAAAAATAAAATCATGCAATGCCACCTGCTTTTTTGACCTTGTAAAAAGTTCCTTTTAACGAAAGGAAGCGTAAATCATCTTAGTGTACTAAATACGATACTGAATTGTCCTAGTGTGGGAGAAGCCTATATCGTCTGAGCTTTGAGTTTAAATATCTTCATATTTTCAAAATTTTTGAGAATAAAAGAAAATGGTATTGTTTTTTCTAGTTTTTAATAATATGATTTTATTATTAACAAATATAAAATTTTAATTACTCAGTATTAATTATTATAAAATTTATGATGAATAAATTTTGATTTAAATTTAAACTTTTTTTGAATAATTTATTTTCAAATTTAATAATTTCAATAAATATATAATGTGTCATTGAATAAATATTTAATCTTAGATAGTAATATTGATTTCAAAATTCTAATTATTCATTTTTTAATTTAATTATTTTTATTAATAAAAATTATGTAAGAGGGAAATGAAATAAAATATTTAAATAATTTATCTATAATTTTTACTCAATATTTTATTATTATCAATAAAATAAATAAATTGATATTAATAAATAAACCAAGTTTTTAAAAGTAAAAATAAAAACTACTTATTAAGACTTGGCCATTTCTACATAATTATATTTTATTTATTTATGACATGAAACAAATTAGTTGTAGATAACTCACATAGACACAGTTCTATATATTTTGAATATTATACAAATTTAATGTATTGCATTTCAATTCTAAATAAAATTGTATGACTCCATCTCATCGAATACATTTGAAAGTAGTTAAAAAAGGTAGTTTCGAGTTACTTTTTGTAAACAACTAATTAACGTACGCTTAAGTTTATTTCACAATGGTTTAAGTTCTAGTTGGATACAAATTTGAAAAAAACATCAGTTAAGTGGCATACCCAGTCAGTATGAGGGGGTGGTGGTGCCTCTTATTGACCAGCAGGAGCTGAGCCCACCGCTATGACCTTTAATTATTGTAGCCAAGGAATGGAGTGGCATGTGTGGCTCGCAACCGAACACATGGCACATGGCACAGGGGATGGACCCCACCCTAAAAGCACACCACTGCTTGCTTTAAAGTTGTCTCACACTTTCATATCCATCAGACTGTTGATGATGTTGAGCTAAATAGCTAATTTAAGAGAAAAACAAAAAAACGTGGAAAATTATGCACCATTCAATTCAACTAACTTCGTGTTACAATCATCAACCAGGACTTAAGTACCACCATGCTAATTTAAAAGAAAAACAAAATAACGTGGAAAAGTATGCACCATTCAATTCAACTAACTTGGTGATACAATCATCAACCAGGGCTTAACTACCACCATGTCTTATTCATCGTGAATCAATGATCACCTGTTACCCTCAATGCCAAAACTGAGAATGGGCTGACAACTGTACGTGTTGTGGTAAACCGGATTGTCAGGCTCGATGTCCTTCACCATTTATCACGTAACTTTCTTTTCAGGATAAAATATGAGTACATTATTTTAGTAAAAATTTTATATTTTAATAATTATGTATACATATTACTTCCCTAAATTTTAATAAAAATTTAAATAATGTTATTTATTAATTTTGTCAAAATATTTAAAATACTGATAATTTTTTGCTTATTTAATAAAATATGATAACTTTTTCCTAATTAAACTATAAAATTTTAAAACTAATTCAAATTATAAATAGTTTTAAATTATATCGATTATTTTAAAATTATGGAAATTTAATAAAAAATACGCATCTGTTAATTTAATATATTACTTCCTTAGTTCATGTATTAGAAGTAGCTTCTCCAACAGTCGATGATAAGATTCACTATAAGAAAATTGCATAATAGCGTCGGAATATTACCGACGAAATAAAATCCGTCGATAATTGCCGACGGAAAGTCAATAATCCGTCGGCAAATAGAATATTTTACCGACGGACAAAATATCCGTCGGCAATACTGTCGGAAAACTTTTGCGCAAAAATCTCCGACAGAAAATAGCGACGCTAAAAGTCTCGGCGACGGGAAAAAATGAGAGAATCGTTCTCGCAATTTAATTGCTTCGCCATTTACCGACGGTATACAAACTGTCGGTATTTAGCAATTCCAGTTAGCGACGGTATAATACCGTCGCTAAAGAGGGACGATATACCGACGACAGAGCTTTTCGGTCGGTAATTTTACCGACAGAAGCCA